>CM076574.1:1026442773-1026633654 GCA_034641835.2 Pinus albicaulis
GGAATAAAATGACAAAGCGTGCAAGGAATGAGGCTGGTGGTTGCTGCAAAGCCGGGTGCAAAGTCTACCTCTGCCTCTGTGGGTTTTTTATCTCGAGCTGGATCAACGTAAACTACTGTATAAAACTCATAAGAATCAACTACTGCTTATGGGTAAACTGGTACTGGGTATAGATCTGGAGCTGCTGGATCAACCGCTTCTGGTGGATCAATAAGGTAAGTTGGACGAGATGGTGGTTCAACGATCAATGCCATGGGGTAAACGAGGTAAGTCGTATCCTCTGCTTGATTTGATGCACCTGTGTCCTGGTTCCCATGGTTCCTTGCAACTGAAGCACAATTTTTTTTATTCTCAAATCCTTTCTGACCTCATCATCCATTCTGTCCTTCCTGGGCCACTCCTTCTGAAAAGGTTTTTTGTAGTTGTTTTTCGAAGGGAAGGTGGGCCTCATTTGGGAGGAAAATTATTTTTCGGCATTGCATCCTGCATGTCGCGGTTCCTGGTGATAGCATCCTGCAGGGTGGTAGGTCTATAAGCCTTCAACTAACCCCGTAGTGGCTCGGCTAGAGCCTCAGTAAATAACATAACCAACCTGGCCTCAGATATATCAGTTACCATCACTGCTATCTTATGGAATTATTAGATTAATGCCTCCGGCTTATGTGTGATCTGAGTTAGCTCCCTTAAGTGTATCTCTGTATCCTTTCTGTCGAAGCGCTCAATGAGCCTCTGCGTGAAATCCAGGTAATATGTGATGCTGGCATGGCCCAATGTAATAAGCCCATGGTACCACCACGGCTTCTCCATCTAGGTTCAGTGTGGCATATTTCATGGCTTCAGCCTCCAACATTGGGTTGAGTTGGAGATAGGTGTCCAGCTTTTGTACCCAAGATCTAGCAGAGCACTTCGTTGAACCATCAAAATAGGGAAGTGTTCATTTTCCAACTCTCTGCAGTGAAAAGTTCTGGAGCCCCCTCTGGAAGTACCTCGGCCTGTTCCTGTATTTTATATTGCAAAAATATTACAGTGACATGGCTGCATGGAACTCCCCTAAGGCCAGATACTCCCTCAGAGAAACTGAACACTGCTCACCCTGGTCCTGTTGCCCCTGTGGTCCCTGTTGTCCTATTGTTGGCCTGTCCAAAAACAGGGGTAAGATCCCTTGCTAACTGTCTGAGTGTTCCTCTGCAAAGGAATACATGCACGACTAGCCTTTGCATGGTTGCCACCATTACTATTTGATCCTCTGTCTCCGTTATTTCCCCCATTCTTCTTGTTTACCTGTTGGCTGGTTATCATCTGTTGCATGAGTTGAACTAGCTGCTGTTGGCCCTTTGCCAAGTCATTGAATATGTTCATGACACTTTCTTCCGTTGGTTCATTTTTTCCCCCCATGATCCCTTTGCCCTTGGGATCTTTTTCTCACGGAATTCCCTCTTCTCCCGGATACTTATCTCTCCCTCACCATATGAATGAGTGAGTCCCTACCCACTTTGAAGCTTACTTATTCATCTCTCCCTTGGCGGCACTTTGGTGAGGAATCGAACTCTCGACAAGGGGGAGAGGAACATCTTTCTCCCTACGAGATTCGCCAGTTTACTGAGGATGCACAAGCAGGCTCGACCAAAGGCCCATTAGGGTGACCCTATCGAACTCTCAACTATAAAGCCACCATTGGCTTGGCCGAGGTTATGAGGTCGAGGGAGAGGCGGAGGTTCCCCATTTGAAGCTGATTCTCTCTAATCTCAAGAAAGCGTAATTACATATATAAGAGAATCAAAGAGATGAAGTACTACCCCTCTAATAAGCCATCTTGTCTAAACATAGGGTTGGTATGTGCTTCAGTTATCAGCCTATCGAGAGAGTGCATAGGAAAGCTCCTCATTCTTAAGAGCTTGAACTTCACCCTTGAAGGAATGTAATCGCTTGTCCGCATCGGGCAAGGAAGGTCGATGTAGGCTTGCCTAACAATAGGTTATTTATTGCTCACCCATCAAGGACCCGGTTAGGTGAGCTCCTCGCCGAACTCTCGACTATAAGGCCCTAGGACCCGGCCGAGGTTACGAGGTCGAGGAGAGGTACTCACTATTCGTATGGTGAGGGTGAGGAGGGCAAGGAAGACTTGAGTACCGCTTTCCTTTCAACCCTTCCTTAGTAAGTTCGTTTTGAGGATGCAGAGGGCCCGTAGGGGCTCACTATTCATATGGTGAGGATTTGACGAAAACTAACTAATAGTGCGATGAGTCACGAGGCTGCTGCATCCCCGTTCGATCGGTAGCTTTCTCCATTTGCCCTTATCCGATTATTTATTCGCCGGTCTCTTTTGTGGTTATTTATGACCAAATATGTATTTATGTATTTATTTGGTTATTATTGGCAAAAGTTGGTTGGTTCTACTCCCCCTCCCATGGATGCGCGCTACCATGTGAGTGAGTGAGTGTGTTCCAATAAACTGTGTTCCCGAGTTCGCGATTGAACCTCTCCCTTTTACGGTCGTTCTAAGATCAAAGATGGATGGCTGGAAGGTGATAGGGGAGCCCTATATATATTTGGGCGGCACCACCTAATCGGACATTCATCTCTCTTGTCGTTCGTTATTCTCCGATAAAACCTTCTTCATGCATGATGGTTGTGCTCGTGAAATGGGGGCGCCAGAATTTAAAAGAAGGTATGAACTCTGCTATCACTGCATGTGATACTTTTCTCTCGCTTTATCGGGCCATATGGACAATGAATATTTCGCATGGGCCTTGCCTAGATATAGTGAGTGAATAGGTTACGCCACGCCGGGCCGCGCGTGCTCACTGCCCACCAATAAATAAATAGGGAAGGCCAAGCCAAGAAATCGATTTCCATGCCCATGAATGCATCCATACGAAGGGGGTTGCCCGTAGCATACAGGAAAGAGAAAAACGCGACATCCGACCAAAGAAGAAAGAAAGGGTACCGATGAGCTAAGGAGAGGGATATCATAATGGTATCTCTAAGTGATTGGATAACTTGGTAGGGAACACCTGGGGCAGGCGGGAGAGTAGGATCATGCCGAAACACGGATAAGAATTTCTTTATTATAGAGATGGAACTAGATCGAGAGGGAGAGCTCGATTGATATAGTATAGACGGCTATTCTTAGATGACATTACAAGTGGTGGCAACAAAAGGCTTCGCACCACTAGCAACATATCAAATTAGCGGTTACTAAATATACCTTCACGCCCAAAGAAGAAAGGATTCAGCGTTATGGACTGAGTCGCTCACTCCATTCATATGGGTGAGGTTTCAAACTTGCCCACTCTCCTGCTTTCTTCTACGTAATTATTCGCTTCCCAACGGCTGGTTCTACCGTTGCGAGAGGATACGAAGCGGAAAACGAACGTTCTGCTAACGAGCCAATTAAGTCATAAACCAGAGGGATAGTGCTTCTCAAAACGTCGTTACGTCACCTTAAACTCCTCTATTTTCGAATAACCATGGCAATTACACACACCCGGATGGGTATATAGTTTCTCAATGTTCTATAGTTCTTCACTCCCTATGATTGGCCATCCGTCAAACCGGAGGACCCGTTTCGCAAAGCTTTTAATTACCACGACCAAGCTCCCCCTTTATTGATTCCTTTTTCTACGTTCTATATATACATCACATCTACGAGGTTTTCCACTTTGTAATTGCCTTATGCCCTTAATGAATGCATGCCTAGGTCATAAACCTAGCTTGGTCACAGCTCCTCTCCTTCCTCGGACGTCCCGCGCCATAGATGCGCATTCACTCGCTGCCTTTAGATCCCTTTCTTCCATCGTACGTGTGGTCAATCGAAGACCAAGCGGTGATCACCACCAAAGGAGGTTCCCAACCTCGCCGGGATGGGAAGAATCATTCATGTTCGACCTCTACTTATTCGTCTCGCTCCAGCCTCCCCCGCCCTTTGGCAACGAGTGTTTATTCAAAGAAAGACCCTTAACCCTTAGCTAACGCTGCGTATATATGCCGGAGATAAGGCGCTAACGACCCCTAACGACTTAGCCTTAACCCGCGACCCACATGACCCACCCTCTTATGCTATCTCTAGCCACATGATACGAGTCAATACGTTTTTTAGAATATAGTATCAAAATCAATATATACATAATTATATATGTAATTACGCTTGATTTCCCGCATCAAATCAAATGGGTTTCGCAGGTTCTCGAGTCTCATTTCTTCCCCGGCTTTCAATACGTTACGTCCTATTTTATTATTCCTCAATACCCACTTTCCTTACTTACCTGCTTTCAATACGTGTAGCCTTACCATTACATGGCTTTCCATGTCCGTAAAAAAAGCGCTTTTTTTTTTTTTTATCCTGGCAGACTGGTTATGATCCCTCCCCGCTTACTCCGCATAGGTATCCCTCCCCACTCTCCACTTATTGGTATATCTCTTATTCTCCCCCCACATCTATTCTCGGTTAGGGGTAGGTACCCCTGGCCTCTCGGATTCACTCTCCTCCCTCCCCATTCATCTCCTTGTTTCCCTTCCGGGGCGGCTCATCAGCGGAGGTTTTGAAAGGCACGTAGTCGTTGTCCGCACCCGCAAGGACCTGTGAGGGGGCTCACTATTCATACAGGGAGGTTTCCTCTTCTTTGGCTTATCACTCAAGGAGGTCGACATTATCGATGGCGGCTCGAAGTCGAGAGTTCGCAAGCTCACTCTTCGGGCCTATTGTCGAGAGTCTCTACTGCTCACCCTCACCCTTATGGTCGAGCCTGCTTGCGCATCCTTAGTAAAAAAATCCTTTGATAGGTCCATGGAAAACATTTCATCGTGGATCAAAAAGGATATTCTTATTAAGTCGTAATGCACTCTATCGAAGGTTATCTCTCCGGGAGATGCCTTGTGACTCTTCTTACCATAGCTTATAGGAAGGAGAAGAGAATAAGTTACCCATATTCAATAAGTGGTGTGATCCACGATCTAGTCGATCTATACCTTCAAAATCCTGGCGACCTTCCCCCCGTGACCGAATACTCGTCGCTCGTCATCGACCGAGACCGAACCGGACGAGACCATATTTTGAAGCCTTTATCAAGAGACCCAAGAGCATGGAACCCGCCGCCGCATAGACGAAAGAGACACCAGACCGTGTATGTGTGGGGGATCCCGCTAGCCAATAATAAACCACCAGACTTTATGGTTATATGCCGCCGGCCGAGAACAGACAAAAGCTTGCCGCTTTCCGAGGTTCCACAACCGCATAGGGTAGGTGCAGTAGGGTACCGCCGTACCGTACATGTAGACCGTACCTAAGGGAGAAGGTACTATAGCAAGAACAGGTTACCACATGCCCGTAAGGTTAGTGAGTGTGAGGTTAGCTGGGAATAATCCAAAATCCAAATAGATTTGATATGATGATCGCATATCTACGGCACCCATTCCATATAAAGAAACAACCAAAGGGAATCCATATGGTGCTTAGCTTGAGTTCATAAGCTAACTCCTAGCTCTCACTCTCCTGCTTAGCCCTCTCTGTAGTGGTGATAATGACCGGACTCTCTCTCCGTATCCATACCGACTTACAGTCTGCTGCACAGAAGCCGTAGGGTAAGTGATTAGCCTTAGTAGGTTGGTTCAAGCTTCGCTGTCAAGCCACCGCACTCCGATGTGATTGTTCCATTAATGATATTTTCTTTCTAACCGATTAAGCCTAAGCAAACATTACCTATTCTAAGGTTGCACCTATTTCGTAATAAGGTTTCATACATCGTAACCACTTGCATGAGACTCTAAGCTCTAATTACACTAGTAAACGACGACTACTTGACTCCGGCACTACGCTTGTTTCCCGTTTTCAAGCCATGACTATGATCAGCACTTAGCTTTAGTCCATTTTGATTTCTTTCAATCAATCACTCTTCATAGGTGCACCTACCTACCTCACTCACTCACGGGGATGGGGTAATTCTTTCATGTATATAGAGTTCACGTATATGAACCTAATGGTAACATCCGTATCTAATGACGAAAGAACGTGTCCGTCGTAACTCCTATCCATCCATTGGTTCACATTCTCATCTTTGAAGTTGGCACCTTTTCATGCATGGAGAAGTTGTTAGGTAACCCCGTGCACCTCCTCACACAAACACTTTCGGATGGGTTGTTCGCTTTCACGTCTATAGATTCCACCGTATCCGGACCGATGAACCGAACGTCTAGAGTTCAAAGTATTGAGTACTCAGAGAGAGAAGCAGAGATAGAGGTGGATAGGTTAACGTAGAGAGAGGTAGAGATAGAGGGTGGTAGGGACAGAGGGATGGGGAAGATAGAATTGTTTCTTTCCTACCTAGCTCGTGTCGTTTATTCTCGCTGCCCGGGTTTCATCGACAAGCAAGTTTCTTTGTCCTGGCTGAAAGTGCACATAACTTCCGGTGATCAAGCAAGTAACTCAAGCAAAGTACTAATTCAATTCTATTATTATACACGTAATTATCCAAAAGTGTGTCTCATGAATTAATATGCTTTTCCTTCCCCCCTCCTTTCTTTAATCATATTTTGATTGTAGGCAATTCCTCTTCTATTATTCTAGGGCAAATGGGTACCACTGACCATTCTGTCCACTATCCAACAATAAAGGGAAGAAACTGCTGTGTCCATCGTGTCCTATCGTTTATTAAAATCCCTAGGTATTCATAGCGTAAGTAAACAAGCAGTGGCTCAATGTCTTCTCTCGATGGGAACATGGGGGAACTCATATCAATCTATATCATTCCGTGTATTGATTACAATGGGTGGGATGTCAAGCCAGGTCAATCTACTATCGGTGGGTTCAATGCTCAGCGTGCCACACCATAATCGTGGGTCTAGTCACGGGTGTTCTAGCATTATGGGTTCGACCCTCCCGCTCGGTAATTCAACCAAAGAGCCTGGCCAAAGAATCTGACCAGGCAATTGCATCTACCAAGAAATCTAACGATGCCTACACTAACTAAAAGCCAAGAAGAAATGTTCGTTTCAAAAGCAATTCCAACCATACCAAAGCAATAAGCAGCAATTCTAGCTTATCCATGCCCCCGCAATAGCTCTAAACGTTGTGAAATGAAACGTTGTGAAATGCTATTTGTCTTAAAGTGAAATATGGTTGGAAGATCCATAGCCTTAAGCCCTGGAGCCTTATTTGAAAAGAACTCCGAAGATGGAGTCTTTTTAGATCTAGTCCTCCTAGAAGCAAGCCCCCGGAGCATTGGATTGGCTTGAATAGGGGAGAGGAAGGAGCAACCGTCGCCCCATCCACCGCCGTACTATATACGTATTAATATGACCGACTTGTTTCGATGCCCAACCATTTTCTTTTCAAGGGGATCGATCTTGATTCAAAACCTATTCCTAAACAAAAAACAAGTTGTTTAGATACCTCTCTACATCTACAAAATTGATGTGTTTAGGGAGACCTACCTAAATAAACAAGGACCGGCGCCTAGAATAGCATTTGACTTATTCCATAGAGCGGAGTTGGGGCGCCTATCCGATCCATTCCAATACAATTACAATAGGCATGAAACTTGCCGAACACCGGGCGTCCCTCAACGGCTCCTCGAATAGTTGTTGTTTTTTTTTTCCCGCCCACCGCAGGTATTGATTCGATATGCATACGGTCCTGTGACGAGGTGAAAGATCATGGGGAGACACCGTTGATCTCCGATCGGCGTATTCTAAGCTTGTTAGTTTGCTGTCGCTCACTGCACGCACTTCCCTCGCCCTGGGGCGTCGTAAAGTGCATACATAAATGCACTTTCTCACGCCCCAGGTCGATCTCCTTCGGACCCTCGACTTACTAATTAATAGGTCACTCGACCGACATAGGCGGTCGAGGGAATCCTCTCCCTACCGGTCGAGTGCATAAATGCTATCTCCCGATGGGTCGATCTCCTTCGGACCTATTATATTGGTCGAGGGAGATCCTAACGGCCGTTCCTATTTTATCTGCTAATCTCTTTCGATGGAATTTGCCATGTTGCACTAAGTTACCTACGGAGGTATGCATACGGTCCGGGAACACTTTAGGGTGAACACCCATCCAAGCAAGTAGGGTCGATAGTTCAACATTTAGGCCGTAACATTGAGCAGCGAATCAATCTCTTGCCGCTCTGCTCACCCTGAATCGTAGTAAACAAGTGCTCTCCGAACCGAGCTGGATAGTCTCCTATCACTAGGCTCACCGACCAACCTGGACTTTGATTCTTTTTCTTATTATTCCTATTCTTATTTGACATATCCAAACCATCCGGATTGTTCCCAGCCATGAGTCTTCATATGACATAAGCGGGCCGCAATCACCATTCGGATTAAGGTCTTCGCCTACTACGTGGTTGGTGCAGCGCCACGATCTGATCTCCACTGTAGTTTTATTCTTCTCGGATCTGGCACCTGATATGGTATGGTCTGGTACCCAGCTCTTAGTTGCTGGCTCTACGGTCTATGTTCGCGATTTGTACAAATGAACGTCTGGCTCCTACGAGATAACCTTTATTGGATGGAATGGATTGGGCCATTCCATTAACTCTTTTATAATGTTATCCACCGCACCAGTGTGGAGGCCAGAATTTGGGTTATCCCAGAAGTAGGCAACATAGATCGTACACGATCTATAGTGACAGAATGTAGGTAGGCACTATAGATCGTGTACGATCTATGTTGCCGTCAAAAATTCCCTGGTTATTCCTTTCCCTAAAGCGAGCGGGATAACCTTAAGGCGTAGCATATTTAAAGCTAGGCGTAACATAGGTATATTTAAAGCTAGGCATAACTAACGTATTAGCAGGCTAGGCGTAACGTATTGAAAGCCAGATCGTGTCATTCAAGTGTGCAACGTCCATCAATGTTCATGTCCGTTGATTTAGACTTCTTCTCCGTCACCTTCTACGAATAGGATCGATAGGGGCCCCAGCAGCCCGCACGCAGAACCGCCTTTCGACTCACCACTCGTATGGCTCGCCCAGAATTTGTGTTCTCCCAGAAGTGGGCAACTACGATCTATAGTGAAAGAAAGAATGCACTATAGATCGTAGTTTCATTTGTGTAGGTAATTTTTGTAGGTTATCCCTGAGCAGAGCTCAGTTAAGACCTTTAAGGACCTTTTTCTTGAGGTTATCCCAGCCAGAATGCACTATAGATGGATAGATCGTAGTTGCCGTAACAAATTAAGTAACAAATTCTTTCTGGTATAACCAACGGGATATCTTCCTTTGCTGCCATCCCCCCTCGTATCGCACAGAAAACCCAGACAGCCAGCAGGTTCGCTGTTCAATAAGGTGCGAGCCAGAGTAAGCCCCTATTAATTACGGGTGTTTCGCTATCTAGCTAGATACTACGAGTCCTCCGTCCCAGATTCCCTGCGGCCACCTGGTTCACCGGTACTACCAAAAACTCTCATGCTTACGTTACTTATGTAAGATCTCGGACCAGTAGTGCCGGTCCGAGCGGAGACCCCAGTCGTGCTTCCGGCATCGGCGGCTGGCGCATTTTCATCATCATATTGAAGTTGGAAACTCCTCTTCTGCCTGCCATAGAAACTTGGAGTCCATATCATGGTGAGGATGACGCTGCGATACTATTTATTGCTATTGCTCAAAAAACTGACCGAACGCGTCCGAGTTATTGGCTCGTCCGACCCGGCAGCATTCATGAGTCACTCAACTGTCCTTCGGAGACACGAGGTCGCCTTCCCCCCGTCCTTTCCCTTTTCCGGGGGACTTTTGCAACGGGCTATGTCACCCATTGTTGATGAGGTAAGTTGCATCCGTCCCATCGCGAGCACCTACAATGTCGTGATCACTTTAATCATACCATCCATTTATTCGGTAGTTCAACGGACGGTCGCCCCTCCAACGAGAAAAGGTAGAAATATCGGAACTTCTCTTCCATTTGGATCGGAGAATTTATGGGGGAAATTGGGTTTTAAATTTCCAAGAACCACACGATTATATAGCCAAGGGGAATACGCTGCGCCTAGAATCATCCCAAGCGCTGCTAATGTGGCTACTAAGCTATTGATTTGGAAAGCTCCTACTAAGATGGGAAATTCCCCGATAAAGCTGCTAGTACCAGGTAAACTCATATTGGCTAAAGTGGAAGAAAAAAAAATGGTAGGGGGATTCGGCATGGTGCTTACTGAACCTCCATAATATTTAGCAGGTCGAGTCTTATGCCGGTCATATAGAAAACCGACACATGGAGAAGGGGCTGGAGGAACCGGTCCATGGCTTAACATCGGTGGAATGCTACCTCCAATTCCCTGTATGTTCGATGGAGTGAGATATTCCCCACTGATCAGAGTGCGCCGATTACCCCCCGAACCGTATGAGATAGTTACCACCTATCATACGGCTTTCTAGCTCCACTTTTTCCTCTGGTTGTTCCGCTCCGATCGATGGTAGTATCTGCGGTGGGTTGGGTAACGAACCCGGCTTTCAAGACGTTACGCCTTATAAATAGGTAGGGGGGGGGGGCGGGCGACATACATTTTGGACATAATGTAACCCCCATAGTTGGCATGTATCTCCCCAGCCAGAAGGATCATACCTGAACCATCGTAGACCCAAAACTCTCCTTTCCTTATCAGTGAACCGGAACATAGTGCATAGATAGATAGGTACTATTCGATGCAGATAGGCAGGGTCGCCGCGAGACGACGTGATATACTACGATCACGTACAGAAGCCACTGCTGTCGGCCGATGGAACCAACTGCTCCCGTTCCATCGGGCGGCGGGGGGATAGGTAGGCTCAAGCTTCCCCCCGCCACCCCTCGAGGACCTTTAGGTACTCGCTCGATAGGGAGAGGATCGAGGATTTATTCCCCTCTTTGCACGTACATGTGAATCTCGGCTGCCTACCCGGTTCGGATTAACCCGATAACTCTATCGTATCGATTCTTTGTATAATGCACTACAATACCCATGGTTGGTTCGTTGCGGCGTTGGGAAGCATCATGCTAATATAACCTCCTATGCGGGGGTGGGTACCTTGGAAGTAAGGTGCTCCTGATGATGGGTGGCTCTCCTTCTCCGTCCGAAACCGATGCAATGACGGCAAGCCGCCTATCGGACTCGGAGAGGATCGTGCCTATCAGTCAGTAGCGAGTGTCCGTATGGGTGGCTTAGTTCCCCCAGCGATCCAGAACCCGATGTTACGCGTAATATTGTGTTACGTTTCATTCACCGCTGTTACGCTATAAATCCAATCCAAGGTTGGTTCCACACGAGCATCAATCCCGTTCTGCGGCGTGGTGGCAGGAACATCCGCTAGGAGATTGGCTGGGTGGTGTAGGTCAAAATCTACATGCAAAGGTAATGCAAATACATAGGCCCCTTCCCCTATTGTTCAGAAGGCGCTTTCCGTTCGTACGGTCGGAAAGGGTTAGGCAGGTAGGTAGTACGGGCCCTCTGACTTCCGGCTATGTGCTGTGCGGCTTTCGCGAAGCGGATGAAGGCTGATAGTCTTTCTCGCTATGCGCGTTGGCGCCAAAAATTTGATTCAACGCAACTCATATTGAGGCTAGCGGCTACGGCTAGGAGATCGATCATACCATCTCATGCCATATACTTAGTTAGATATGGAGATGGGCATCTATCTACCTATACACGGAGATATCTATATCTATCTATAGATATAGATATATATAGATAGATATCCTTATGTATAACCAGATCCACATGTAATGGATAGGGAGATCTATTCATAGATATATTCAGAAATATATAGATGCATCCATATCCATCCGGATACATCGTGGATATGGAATGGAATGGATATACATCTATATGCATTTTTATTAGCGGGCGGAATGATACCCCTTAATATTTCCGGTCCTTGCCCCGAAACTAACCCGCCCGTTATCTGGCGGCTGGGCACGCACAGCGCCCATTGCCCGCATAGCGTTCAAAAGACTAACGCGCAGCGGAGTGGAGCAGCCGCCGCGGCGACACGAAGGTTCGCCGCTTGGCTGGATCTCGCTGGTGCCACCTATAGGTAGGCGTGTGTTACGTTTGGAGTTGTCGTTCGTGCACCTGTCCCCAATGAAATAATGAGTAATCCGTTACCCTGCAGATTATGGCCTTACCACTCGGTCCCGATGGCCGGCGGGGATTATAGCAGCAGCTTACGTTCGCGCGTCTCCCCACGTGTGACACGTGTTAGCTGTGGGAAGTATGGTTCCGAAAGCAAGCGACTTCGGCCAGTTCAGGCTCAACCCCTCGCTTCACGTTAGTTAGCGGACTTACATGATACTATCGGGCGGGCAATCTCTTTCTTTCTGTGTGGGATGATGCCGAGGAGAGAGGAGAATGCGTCGAGGCGGCGAGCAACTACATCGTTCATTTCCCCCTCATGAGCCAGACAGCCCACCCGGATCGGATAACGTGCATGCATTTGGACCGATCGATGGAGAGAGCAAAAAAAGCCAAAAAGCGCTTGGGCGCTGTACTATGTATAATATATTCATCCTCTACAGATAGATGGATATATAAGGATATACATCTATCTCGATTCGGATATTTGTAGATATCTGTATATCGAGATACATATATAGATATCCAGCCAGATGTCTCGAGATCTATATATGTCCATCTATGAATATATTTCTATGGATACATAAAGGTTCCGAAAGGTCTTTACCCTTAGCTATTAGAAGGTAAGGTAAGTCATAACTTACCGGGTGAAAATGATAGGTAAGGTATAACCCCCCCTTACCCTCGAGCATGAAGGTAAGTGATAACCTTGGCTTTCCGCCCGTAGGCTCTTCGATAGACCCTTTTCCGGCTGGTTCTTTCGCCTATTTGTGAATTACGGCACCAGAATCATGGATAGAGAAATCGTTGCCTACACACCACCCCCGCATCACTCAAACAGTCACAAGTGTGAACCGCCGACGCTCGAATCAAGCTTTTGTTGCGACAATCTATGTTTTCTCTCCCATTGCTAGTAGGTCAAGGGTCGCACGCCCGCACACATGTTTTTTTTGCTGGCCTTTGTGTGTTAGTAACCATAGGTGACCTAACGGCCGCCGCCCGACCGGACATACCAATAGTCACAGGATTCGTATGGGCCATCGGGGAGTGGGCAATAATCTTCTTAGGATCGATTTGTCTCGCAGTGGTCGGGAAGTATATATAATAGCAATCGCGCTTTAGAGTATAAATGAAGGGAGGAACAGTGTCGCTCAGAAACATGGGTATGGGAAATCTCGAAAACCCACAGGTTCCCAATTTTGAAGGAATTTCGCCGAAATGACTCGATCCGCCGTAGGTGCCTCTACATGAGCTTCTCGGCAAATCAGACATGAACCGGTACCATAGGCACTTTGACCTGGGAAAGGAGCGGGAGAAGCAATCCATGGAAATATTTGGCGCCGCTCACACTGATTTCGTGGTTGACAAGATTTGTAAATCGGTGGTTTCGTTGGGAGAGAATCAACGAATAGCTAATAGCATAAGAACAAGATCCTCGAGTGAGGTATGGGGGAAATCGACATGGTCGCTCGATCTTTCTTGTCTCGAACCCCATACCCCTATAGTGATAGGAGAGTAAGGGGTAGCCCTGTGAGTTTTCGGGTGTAGGTAAAGAAAAAGCTCCGTTGCAGCTACCCTTCGCAGAACCGTACGTGATATCTTTCCGTATCATACCGCTCTCCGTCCCCGTGATAGCTAGTCGTTCGTGGCCCTCGTCATTATCCCACTATCCATGCATGTACTTCCGTCTTCACTTTCTCATTTTTTGTCATTTCGCCCCCCATCGATTCTTGACCAAAATATCATCAATCGATCAATCACGAAGGACCCAAACTTGTCCGTGATTCCGCCTATTCTTTATATACGTAATTACGCTTTGCGTATCATGCATATATTATATATGTAATTATGCATTTATGATTATTTCATTCTTAAATGCATATATTATACATGTATCATTGATCTCGCACTGATCAAATCATATATCGGCAGCATGAAATTCGTATGATCCGAGTTGATATCACCGTGTTCAATTCGTAGTTGGCCTTGCCCGATGCGATGTAAGCGACTACGTTGATGGCGGCCCTTGCCGAGAGTTCGCTTGCTCACCCTTGATGTTAAGGTCAACTCGGGTTCAATCACCTCGTGATCGGGGTGGGTGGGTAACAGTGGTCGAGCCTCGCTTGCGCATCCTAATGAAATAACCTTAATAGATTATGGTACGTCGATTCATCATTCGAAGAAGATCATACGCCATACAGACCATAAGGACTACCAGAAGCAACAAGAAGCAGGACAAATGTAGCCATACAACAAGAGTTCGCGCTCATAGCAGGAGCGTTAGCCATAGCTAGTCGTAGCGTAGTCATAGCCAACCATGGCGCGTCGCCGACAGCCGTGAGGCCGTGGCCGTCGTCGTGGAGGTCGACAAGGAGGTATTTGCTGTGGCCCAATAGTCTCCTTGCCCACAAGTGACAAGCTGCCTTCGGGCTCTGCCGTCATATAATAAATCATCGTTAGCCACCGCATTTTTTTTGCATGTTAGTGATGACTATATCTTTCACCGAGATTTCTAGAAATCGATTTCCCTTATGTCAATATGTCATCCGTAAAACCCTCCCAAAACTTTTTTTTTTCCGCCTTTCTACCTATTCAAGACACCGGCAACATCAAAAAACTCCATATCACAATCCCATTCCAACCTCAAATGCCTTATTAGTCTCCATTTTACCTTTAAAAGGCAAATCCACATCCTGTTTCAAAGGTCTCCCCTATGTTAGGAAGTATGCTAGACATTTCACCTTTGGTAATCATCAAAAAGCCAAAAAGGCCCTCATCTCAGCGTACCCACCATGACTAATCCCTTAATTTGCAAATGAAGCCGACAAATGTGCCCTTAAGTCGCGCCACCATATTCCCTAGGTCTCGCATCGCATGAAGCCCATTCTCAAGCCGACTAGTAGGTTTTTCACCGTGTTCTCGTGGTTCCCGCGAAAGACAGAAATATATTTCCATCTTCATGGAGTAAATGTTTGAGTTTACGTGCTAGAAGAACACCGTTTTCTAAATGTATTTTGAGCCTCGAGATGAAGCCGCAAAACAAAAGGCTCTCAATCGCACTCATGTACCCTCTTTTCAAAGATGAAAATCAATAAAAAGAAGAAAGGGTCACCACTGCCCCGCGCAAAATGGTAAATGTCAAGGCCTTAACCTCCTTCATTTACAAGCGGTAGTTAGGGGCGCTCCTTCATCCATACAGAGGGCGAGCGCAGTTGACCTTTTGCTGTACGCAAAAAGTCTGGTGTTTTCTGACCGAAACAATGAAACAATATCTTCAAAGTTTCATGAATGTAATTGTCGACCATAACAGATTGAGGGAAGTATGATAAGCTCAAAGGAAAGGGGAGTTTTCATTCGATAAAAGAGATCATCCGAAACTTTCAAGTCGTGAATGGTTGGAACCTAGAAGGCGTCCGTCATCAAAGGAACTTTCCAAAGCACAAGGACCCCGTCTATCCAAAAGATCAAATACCGTATGATAAAAAAACAAATGTCATTACACAAAGTGTGAGAAAGTTCTTGGTTTTTCAAGAAAGCAATGACCTTCATAGTCAAAAAAGAGCTTTGTCAATATAACAGTCATGAGATGAACAAGCCAAGTGACAAATATCTCGTTAACCTAGAAATGTTGTCACCGTGGCTAGGTTTCCTTCAAAAACGCAAAGAAGCTTGCATGTGAAAATGCTAAGATTGGTGTTGTTCAAAATGGTTTACTTACCACCATATTTCTCCGATGAAGAGCCTCTCCATACATGAGTAGAGGGCCAAAACTATCGCAAGCTGTCAAGCCGATTAATGCAAGAAAGCGTAGAAGGTTACCAAAAGGAATAAAAGTCATTTCAAAGATGAATGCCGGCGCCGTGATGCAAAGGTTTGTTACTCCCGTTTCAAAGAACTGGCCTCTGTCTCCGGCTATACCTACAAAGTGGAAAGGAGTAGGTATCGAAACATATTGTATGCTTTGAATGACAAAGGAGCGCTAACTTAAAAAGGTTTAAAGACCTTTTCATGTTTACCTATCCGTAAATCAAGGGAAATCCTTCCGAGCAAACAAAGGAGTCTATGGTGAAAGGATGCAACCTAAAAGTGTATTTACAAAATTATAGAAAACTTGTGAAACACCTAGAAGCATAAATTTATCATTGGGAAAGTAAAACAATGACTAAGGTTGAGTCATAAAATGCATGATGACAGTATGAAATGTTACGAATAGACAAAGAGACAATTTTGAGCATAGGTGTGCCACCGATACCAAAAAGAGGACTGCTTTCCTTGAGGAAAGGTCAAAACAACAAAACAATGTCTTATATCAAAGGTCTAAAGAGGCGCCTTTCGAGAAAGGGTGTTTTCTACTTTCAAATATTTTTGGTACATTATGAAATAGTCCTTCTTTACAGCACCTACCAAGAGAGGGAGGCAAGGTAACATAGTCCACCCATGAAATGGTGCTATTAACAAAAAGGGGTCTAATATATTAATGTACTTAACAAAGATCGTGTGCCCAGAACCCTCGTTTTCATATTTTACAAGTTGTTCTTTTTCAAAATGAGGAGGCGAATGGGTATATGATCCTATGATTAGGCAGAAAGGAATTTGTTTTTAATGAACTATCATTGTTTATATTCCCCTAAAACAGTACCCAATGGTTCGTAAGTGGTAAGGCACTTTTCAAGCACCTTTGACACGCTTTTAGATGACCTTTTCTTTGTTGACATTGTCACCTAAAATGCCAAAAAGAGGGACAAAGTCGAGGTTTTAAAATATCTCTCTTATGAGAATGTGCATGTGACTCACGAATAGGCAAGGCAAATGTGATGAACCATCGCCGTTTAGAAAATAACTTGATGCAAACACTTTTTGTATCATGTAGTGAATTGCCAATGTTGAACGAAAAGCTTCTGGCTATGTTCGAAATAGCCATGTTGGGTCTTCATCTTTGAATATAGTCATTAAGGGAGTGTCGAAGAAATGAGATAAAGCAATAGTAAGTCACTTGTGAAATCAAAAAAAAAATGAATTGCCATGTACCTCCCAAGCATCACAACGAACTTTTCAAACAAATTCGAGGTTTTCTCAGATCGTTTTAGGGCGCGCGACGGCTCGCAAGTGGCGCGACGTGCCCTCGGGCAGCGAAATACACAGGCTTCAACGTCGCGCGGCCGACGTGCCGGGGGGAGAAAGGCCGCCCCGACCGCACGACAACCCACCCGACACTTTTCTCCGCGGCGACTCGGTTTTGCCCCAAAGGTTGCCGCGCCGCCTTTGAAGGGTTCCATTGCATTTTAGCTCCCTACAAGGGATTTCTTCTAAAAACTCACAAGGTACTCTATCTCCTACCTTGAAAAACTCGAAAAATCAAGTTTAAAGCTCGTAGACCTCGGTTTGAAGTTATACATACAAAAGGAAAAGTTTGTTGACAAGAAGTCGGGAGTGTTGTGATTGTTGATGATTAGCACGTTGTTGATAATCAAGTTCAAACATTTGAAGTTTTCTAAATACACAAAAGACATCGAGGAACAAAGATTATTGATGGTTAGATTTTGACATTAAGGGCGGTACACCAAAGTGATGTTGAGTTTTTCAAAACTTCACAAGTGAAATGGCTAACGTCTAAAGGGTTAATGCTTGGTGTTTGCATTTGATGTCAAAACAAGTGTAGATATTATGGTGAACCTTTTAAACTCGCAAAGGGTGGAGTTTATTTCTAAAAAACCACTGCTAAAAATCGTTTTTGTCTAACTAAGCCTCATTTCTTTTCATTGCACTACATTATGTCACTCCGAAGTCGGGATAAGAGTTTTCTAAAGGTGAAACAAGGTATTTTGTTGATGATTGGGCATTTACCGATGATCAAGTAAACATCAAAGCCAGGAATATAGATGTGTTGGTAGACTTTTAAACTCACAGCAAAGAGAGTTTGTTTCAAAACCACCGTTCTACTTACTTTCTACCCAAAATATAGTCTGCTTGTTTATTACACTATATTGTCATTCTCAAGATTGTGGGACAATAGTTTTATGAAGGTGAAACAGGTATTTTGTTGATGATTGGGCATTTTTTGATGATCAAGTTTACATTGAGGCCGTATGAACAAAGATGATGATTGATTTCTTAAATTGCATGAGTAAAGGTGTTTCTTCTTAACACCTGTACACTTGTCACCTAGCCAAAAGGTCTCTCCCTCTTCCAATCGTGTGGTCTCTACAAGTAACCGCTACCGCAGGTAATTTTCGAAGATAAATGATCTCCGTAAAATGTGGTTATTATTTTTGAAGTTTAAGAATAAGACACACAAATACGTGTAAAAGTCGGGCTCTAACAAAATCAAGAAGGGGATTATTCAAAACTCAGGTACGTAAGATCTACAAAGAAGCCACACATAGTGCCATTGATAAGAAGGTTACATAGCCGAAGTGTATCCGCATTTGAAGAAACTATTGTTAATAAGTGTAAAGGGGTTTATTCAAGGAAGCCTTGTTGCATTCTATTCAAAACCACAAGGACTATATCTATCCAAACAGTCTTCGTGGCTCGTTTCAAACTTAAACAGCATTTCTCATATAGTGAAGGCAATTTGCCTTTTCCAAAAGCTTGTTTCAAAGTCAGATGCTCAAAACAAGATCACAAAGGCGGACAAATATAAGAGATATGAGCCTATCTCCATAGAAGAAATCAATGCTCATCCTCAAATACTTTTCAATTTCCATGAAGTAGGTCATTTTGATTTTCGTCGCAGGACAGAGGAAGTCAAGAGTTTCTCGCCACTCACACATTTGTGCGCTTTGAGATTCAGCATAAACACTTCCTTAGCTAGCAGGTCTTGACTTCAAAATCTCTCCAAGGTATGTATCCAAAGCTACCAAGATCCCGTATCATGGTGAAAAGTGGTCATGTTGTACATCTTGATTTGGAGATTATAAACCTTTCATCAAGCCGAACATAGGGAGACCATCACCGCTATTTTTTCTTTCTCTTATCTTCGGGCGCTATGCTCCACCGATGAAAGCCATAATGAGATACTTCACTTGTGAAGGGAGATTTAGCCAAATATTCGCCTATCATGTTCGCTTGTTGATGCATTTTACTGTGAGTTGCATACAATTAAACCTCCCATACTTTTTGTCCAAGAGCATAGAGAAAATGGCAACCTACCGCTCCGTAAGAAAGCTCCACCTCAAAGAAATCCTTTCTCTCTTTCACCATTCTCGCATCAAGATCATCTTCTTACACCACAAGTTCCGGAGAAGAAAGGAGTTTCAAGGGATTTATTCATTGTACTCATGCCGATTTCGAAGCGACCGTCCTCTCGTTCATGTGTCTCCTACTCTCACTCGGTCTATCGCCTTCAGCAAGGTTTTTATCTAGTAGGCCTACCTCAAAAAACTCAAGATGATCACTCTGGCAGCCAAGTACACAAGGAGAAGGAGAGGGCAAGGAGACACAAGGAGAAAAGGAGGATGATGAGCAGGCAGCGCTCAAATTTAGAGGGACAAAGTAGCAGCTGGATATCATCGATAGCAATAGAGGTTGATGAACAAGATCAATTTCCAGGAAGAAGTTGCGTACGTATGTTGAGGCATGAAGAAGTACAGAAAGGAACAAAGAACGTACGCAGTTTGAAGAGCAGCATTGGAGCAAGCAATTGAAACATCTTTTGAGCCACAAGTCGGACAGATGTTAGAAGGATGTTAAGCCGAAGTCGCTCCCTCAATGGTGACCAAACTCGTTCCTAAGAAGAGGAAATTGCCCAAAAAGACAACTCCTACTTGCCAAGGAGAAAGAGCACTAGATTGGCCTTCAAAGGCAAGAGCATGCTTGAAGGAAGCGCCAAACATGGAGGTAACCGGGCCGGCCATCCCTATCCCAAGCGATGACAAGGATAATGAGGCACGCATCCTTGAAAACCTCCCTATTCACAAAGAAGGGCAAATTGAGGTGTTACAGGAAGATTCCAAAGGGCAAGGAATTTCAATCATTTCTGAGGTCGAGAACAAACAAATGAAGTTTCAGTGTACTATTCATGAGGCAAGGCTATCAAGTACAAAAAAGGAGAAGGCTAAGTAAGAATTGAAGAGCTTATTGGCGAATTTGATGATGAAGAAGAGGAGGACCACCATAGCGAAAGAGGCCTAGAACCATCGGGCTTAGGAGAGCCTTGGAGAAACAAGGTCAAGAGCAAGCTCACCCGAAGCTTTTCCTCTCACTACCCTCCTTGAGCGAGAAATTGAGGAAAACAAGGAAGCTTGGCTTGGAGAGGGCTAACCAGCCAGCTAGGGAGACAAAGCTTGAAAAGGCAAAATAGGGATCTTGAGCTACAAAGGAAGCGAGAACTTCTTCACTTTCGTAAGCTAAACCAATTCGCTAGGCGCAAAATTGAAGGTGGCACAAGAAATCAAGAAATTGAAGGAGAGGCGCTCAGTACCCAAAGAGGCAAAGCATATCAAATTTCGACATTTTAGCTTCAGCTTCGAACATGTCTCTATGGACCCTTGAGGGTCATACATGCCAATTTTGGGCCTCGTTTCGAAAAACTTTTTGTTTTTTGGCATTTTTGGGGTTTTCGCCAAACTCATAAATGCGCCATTTCAGTTTGAAGAGTCGTCAAAGGAGAAGGGTGATACCAATGGATTCCATAATTTCATGAGCAGCTTCCGGGCCGATTTTCTTTGGCATTTGAAGATCATTCGCCCCTCCAAATTGGCGAAAAACAGCTCTATTTTGCACATTCGCCCGCCCTATCGCGCAAATGCTGCTATTTTCCTCGGGTTTTTGCACACAGTACAGCTTTTGAGAGACTTTCGTAGACCGTACTGAGATGATTCCACTTGCATTGGAAAGCGTACACGAGCTTTCCAAAAGCCATCATGAGCCCCATTTCGACATCGGGAAGGCTCTTACTCTGGTGCATCCGTAAAGTCAAAGGGACCTTTTTCTGCATAAATATGAAGTATTTTGCAATTTTTGAACTCAAAAAATCGCTTTTCCCAAATGTGCGGTTAGCTATTTTTATCATGAAAATCATGGGTGTCGAATATAATTTCGTTTTTAAAGCGCTTTTAGATATTTTATTAGATATTTTGTGCCTTGCCTTGCAAAGCCTCAAGGACAAGTTTAGATATTTTCGACTTGGCTAATGGGATACTAGTCGCTCCATGAGGTTTTCCTCCTTCTAGCCTATTTATCCCATGGTTCTCATTGTAAATCGCAGGCCGAACTTGAGAGAAGAATTAATGCATTGGTCATATGAGCTTTGAAGAATACACTTGAGTTATGATTTTTGACCTGGCCGATGCTTTGGAGGAATGTTGAAGGCTTGTCGATGGATTCCTCGACATGGTAGAATGGTATAGTGCTTCTTAATGTGTTTTGTCTTCTAGTTTTCACTCATATTTCATTTTTCTTGTCAAGTAGATCGTTAAAGATTGATTTTGAGACATGCCCATGGAGGCACCTCAAAATCCCCGAATCTTCATAGCTTGATGTTTTCTTCTCCCTTAGTTATGCTAAAGAATTCTTAGCTGCTCTTTAGTAATCTAAGGTATTGTTGCTAGTGTTTTATCCATCGCCTTCATGTATGTTGAGTAGGATGTATGGTTTTCTCACTCACTCATCACCTCGCCCATAGTTCTCGCTTCCATAAAACTTTCTCTTTTTGACTGATTTGTTGATCATTTTGTTTGAATCCAAGGAGGCCTAGTCCCGATCTAGCCCTTTGCCTAAAACTATGAAAACTTATTTGTCCAAGTGCCCAATGACTTAGAGACTATGTTTAGGCGTTCCAAAGACAGTTTATGAGTTGTTATTTTGTCTCATGTGTTTTCCCAAAGTCCAGATAGCCTTTTCCCCGAAGTTAGAGGGTCATATACCTCATGTATGGTCGGAATGTTTGATTTCTATGTATTGATTAGCTTATAGTATTCCTAGCATGATTAATGGCTTGCTATTACATGTTTATGTCTCCATATTAACTAGTTTTCTCTGAAATCCCTTGTCTTTCACCAACTTACCGTCCATTTAATCCATTTTGCCCGTAGATCCTTCTACCGTGAATCAAATCGGCCCTACAAACAGCCTTTTTTACATCATTACTTCATAGCTTCCCGATCCGTTTGACCCCATAGCCCAATTTATCTACATCTTGTCATCCCGCCTTATGTATTTGACCGCTCTATCCCTCACAATCTTAAAAACTAAAAAAACCAAAAAACACACTTCATAACTAGCCTAATATCAAAACATCGCAAGTAAACACACCGACATCTCCTACACACATAGAGAGAGCCCTCTCTGAGTCCGAGAAGGCTAGGTCCCTGCTCCAAAGCTTGGTTTGATGTTACATCGTCATTTGGCTAGCCAATCGGCCAAATCACGCGGACCCTAACATAATGGCGATCACGGCGTGGGACCCCGAGTGATTAAAAGCTTAGTTTCCTCATCTTTAGAAACCTTTGAGAATACTATCTCGATTGACTTATCCCACCGCTCACTAACATAGTGACACTACGTAGGACCTTCCGAGTTAGTGACAATCTAAGCACAACTTAGTAACTCCCCGAAGTCTCAACTGGGCTTAGTAAACTTAGAGATTGTTTGAAAGGTAGAAAATAGCTCCTTCACCATCTTAAGAAAATGGATGAGTCAACATAGAAACCTTCTCAAAACCTTGTGCGCACAAAAACTCAAAAAACCACAAAAACTCCCCGTAGATTGGTTTTTGTTAGTACTGTGGTGGACCATACACATATACCTCAAAACAACCGATTTTCCACTTGGCTACTCCACTAACTTCTAGTGAGCCTTACTATTTCACCAAACTCTAGGCTACTATCCGATAGACCTATCCCATCACTCACTAACATAGCGGGAGATGGTAAGACATTGAGTACATAATAGTCCAGCAAACTCTTATAGACTCTTTGGTCCTTTAGGTACCATAAACAAACAAGCAAATTCATAGACTCATTTTTTTAGAGTAAACTCTTTTTTGTTCTCATCACCCTAGCAAAGTGTTGAAACAAGTCTCTGGGATACTTTAACAAACCATAAAGTCGCACATATATTCGAAAAATCCAAAACATTCTCGCATTAGCGATCGGTGGTGGACCACAGCCTATCTTCACAAGAACAATCCATTTCCACCGGCGACCCACTCGAATCCACTTCTTCTATTTTTGACCATCCTTCGCCTTAGTATAACTTTAGAAAAATCACTCATCCGGTAATATCCACCAATACCTTTCTTCCTCTTTAAAACTTGATCTAAAATCCCGTTTCCCGAAGAATCAATACCGCATCCCATCCGTACCCAAATCCCCCTCATCATAGTAACGTATGACCCGCAGAAGACTCGTGCAAGCTTCGAAACCGATCATCTAGCTTCCGGTAGATTCATCCGTAGAACAAGATCTCCGTACCTAAACATCGCACTAGCCTACTAGATTCACCTTTGGAACCGTAGCCATCACAAACTCTTCTCGGTACAACCATATAGTAAGACCAATTTACCGATCTTTGAACCCCCCAATCCCACCACAGAGTCCCTATTAGAGAAGCTTCACCTCCACCACTCCTCCGATTTCACTTTATCAATTTGGTCTTTATCACCCCAGATCCGCTCAAAACCGTATCACTAGTCCAAGTTCATCCACTACACTCCGTTCAAACCACTTCAGCTTCAGCCTACTAGTCCCCATCTTTGTACATCATCCATTAACTCCGCCTTATGGCAAAATTTCACAAGTACGCACTCAGTGTTACCACCACCTCAGCTCCTCTCCCAAACAAATATCATGACAAGATCCCACACTTTGACTGAGAAGACACCATCACACCTCAACAAAGATATTAGTAGAATGATCCATGCCATAGAATACCTAGAGGTTCAAGACGACCGTCCTAATGAGAATATTTGCCCAAAGTTCTGGTGGTGAACCCAAAGCATGGTTCAAAAGCTTAGCTCCAAACAAAACATCCATGATATCCTTAACTACATCAAATTTTCGTAAATAGGTGAAACCGAAGAAATCCCCATTCAAATTCTTTCGTAATATAACAGCCTAAACGGGAAAATGGGGAAAGTGTCCAAGCTTTTCATCGTACTAGTTCGTCAGTTGTATATAACTCCCTCCCACCTCTTTTCAAACCTCCACTTGGTTTAGCTTTGGCAAATTTCCCAGGGGTTTGATCCAGACATGAACATCACCTAAGAGATAAGGATCCCCCCACTTCGGAGGAAATGCAACAAATAGCCATAAAAGGTATGCCAACTTAGCCGAAAAAAGAGCTAGGACTAGATCGTAAAGAAAGGTCACATATAGGGATGAGGTCTCCACCATCACCTTTCCCAGATCCCGCAATAGATGATCTAGTTAATCCATAATAAATGTGGGAAAAGATCAATGAAAAAAGCTCCCCGTTAGGGACAACCAACCAAACCTCAACCGTAAACCTAAACCAAAACTTTAGGAGGAACAAACAAAAAAATGTACTGCCAAGGGACAATGACCAAATGAATGTGCCACCATTCAATGAAAACTATGTGAAGAAGATGATAGGGACTGTGAACCTTCGATGAACATCATTTAAACCTCATAGGGTCCGACAATGAAGGTGAGGTGTACCTCACCGAAGAGGAACAAGCCTTCTTTTCGCCTAATCAAGATGAGACCAATTATGAGGATCTTGATGACCCCGCCATAGAGTTTCAAAATGCTATTGAAGAAGAGCCCACATGCAATATGACCTTAGAAGCAAAAGAAACCAAGATAACGTCAAGAGAGGTAACTCGGAGCATCGCTAAAGCTCCAAATACCATCCTCAAAAAAGCACCAAGCAAAGGACAAAATCAAGGTTGAAAAGGCTGATCAAAGCCAAGCTAAAGTTACCCAAACTAGTCCTATCACACATACTCTCGATACTACAAAGGCTTCAAAACAACCATACAAACAAAACTCGAAACAACAACAAGCTCGTAACATAGACAAGATCTCAAATTAAAAGCCGAAACAAACATATCTAAACTTCAAATGCCTTTTAGCTTTGAAGGCGAAATCGCTAAAATCAAAATCACCATGCCTCTGTATCGAACTCATTGCCCAAACTCTTATAAATCCCAAGTACTAAAGGTATTAAATCTAGGAAATGATGCAAACACTCGTTAACTTACCGATGACACCTAAGTATTGTTTGGTCCAAAGGTAGAGGGTAAATTTCAAGAAGGAGCTACTCTTCCATTTTACATTAGCTTAAACATTCACGACCAAATCCTCCACAATGCCATGCTAGACTCCGCGCATCTCATAATCTTATGCCGAAGGTAGTAATGGAAAGATTAGGCTTTGAAATCACAAGACCATACAAAGACTTGTATTCATTTGATTCAAGCAAGAGTCCAATGCCTGGGTTTGATCAAAGACCTTTGCTTTAGTCCGGCCCAAATACCCGCGAAACATCTAATCATGGATACAGTAGTGGTAGACATTCCTCCCAAGTATGGGATGTTTATCTAGATTCGGGGAGCCAAACTCCAAGGGAATATTCATCCCGGACATGTCATATGCCACCATCCCGTGTTTGGTCGAATAGGATACCTTACCGTGAATCCCACATGAAATACATGATTAGCAGCCAAGATAGAAGCGTATAACATTCCAATGTGTTCCTTGCGCTCCGACTTAAACTCTTTCATCATGCATATTGATGTAAACTTGGAAGAAGAATCGTGAGGAAGCTGATATAGACTTAGATCCACCACACGCTATCCTTGGTGCCTTATGATGAGCTGGACGCTCAAAACTACCATGATCATGAACAACTCCGTGTCTTGAGGAAAGTAAGTTTCCCCTCTCCAAAGTGGGTTAGAGCAAGAAGCACAAACTCATGTACTATCAAGCAAATTGCTCTAGCTTTAATCAAACGCGAAATAGTAACTGTGAAATTTCTTCCCAAAGCTTTAGAAGACCTTCACATCATAAACCTATTTGGAACCCTAGGAGAAAGGGAGTTTACTGCTTTCACTATACCTCAAGGATTTACCATCACGTGACCCTCCACCAAATGTACTTACCATAACCTCGCAGCTCAACATCTTGATAAAATGCTAAATAAACTTTTTATGAGCAAGGATGATGCTTATAATCCCGCATAATTAACCATCGAAATTGGCTCATATTTTGTCTTTTCATGAAGAACTTAGAAAGGCTAAAATCAGGAATCTCATGCAAAATACTAGTTTTGCCAGAAAAGCTATGGAAAATATCAGATTAACGTTTCTTTTCTCAAAGAACAACTTTCACGTAAAAACACAAGAAACTTAAACAAACCGAGATGATCAAGGAGAAAATAATGGCCATAGAATCTACTTTGATTTTAGAAATAATACCGTATCTCCATATAACAAAAATCATGTTTGTTCTACTCAAGATCATTATTCACCAATTGAAAAATGTTTCTAATGATGTATTCTGCAAGATCATTTTTCGCATCATAATCATCAAATTCCTTTACAAAGTAGACAACTTAAAGACTTTTTCCACTTAAGGGAGGTAACCGATTTCAAGTTCAAAATTGCTAAACCACCCAATATCGAAATCCGTTCATGAAAGCCATGTTCCCGTTGTTAAACTTCCGTGTTGTTGCATACCTTGATGATATCACTATCTATTTCAAATTATCAAGAGTACATACATTACCTCGAAAAAGCATACAAAAGAAGGGAAAGGAGTGGGAATCCGATATTCGTAGAGGTACGTAGGGAGGATATCGGGTCGTTTTTAGAGATTCTCAGAATCCTCCATGTCATGTTAGAGAGAGAAAATTTCCCAAACTTTTCTTTTTCAAGAGTTAAGTGGGCCAAGGGTAAGAGAGGAGATCCTTACGAGGATAAGATGTTGAAATTCCGTCATTTCCAAGATTTTTGAGTTTGAAACACTTTCTACCATTGTACATACCATTGTTTGAAATATTGAAAAAATAGAAAAGTCAAAACAAAAAGACAGGGAAAGTCAAAACAGAAAAAGCGTAAAAGAGGGCAAGTGAAGATAACAAAGGCCCCATGTTCCAAAAAATAGTCTTTCTGAAAAAGCGAGCAAGTCTAAATGCCGTCACGGGTACTTCAATGTCTTGTTCAAATTATCTAGCTCAATCATAGCCGAGCATGTTTAAATTTATTTGCCGATAAGTTAGGTGAGTGTCGAAGATAGTCAACATTGTGTAAGATTGACTTACTGGCGTAGCTTAGATTAGAGAGATTCGGTTCCACATGCTTAAAATAAAACCAAAGAGAGAAGCGAGGGATGAAAACACATTGTACATCTTAGCCCCGCTTGTCTATTTTCCTTTTATTGGTGTAATAACATTTAGTAAAATTTTGTTTTTATGTCGTTATAAATGCATGACAATCGATCGTTTAACTCGATTCGATCATTTTTAAATTTCATGTTGTAGATTAGAGAATGAATCACAAACCGTTTAATCTTGACACCATCTAGTTTTAGGTAGAGAAATGAAGGAGTTCACCGGCCTTAATCCGAACTCCCGAGACATAAGAGTAGAAGTAGATAGTTTCATTTTGGTAAAAAGAAAATATGCATTGTCAAAAGGCTGCTAGTTCAAATGCGTCAAATGTATGAAAATGCTAGGAAAGATAGTGGGGTAGGTAGAAGTATCATTGATGTTAAACATGCCCATACACTTTTTCGTAAAATAACATCAAGAGAAGGGCAAATTTTTGCGCCAATGGATAAGGCACTCGTCTTCATAATCCAAAAATCCGAGTTCGGACACCCTCTCGACGAGGAGCCGCTCTCCCCAAATGGAGCCACCGCGCTACCGCATTTTTTGCATGTTAGTGATGACTATATCTTCAATGAAGCGAGAACCGATTTCTTATGTCAATATGTCATCCGTAAAACCCTCCCAAAACTTTTTTTTTTCCGCCTTTCTACCTATTCAAGACACCCCCTCGGCAACATCAAAAACTCCATATCACAATCCTATCTAACCTCACCTCATTAGTCCGCCCATCAAATTTTTAAAAGGCAAATCCACATCTCTGTTTAAAGGTCTCCTATGTTAGGAAGTGGCGTTAGACATTTCACCTTTGGCAATCATCAAAAAGCCAAAAGCCTCATCTCAGCAGTACCTACCATGACTAATCCCTTAATTTGCAAATGAAGCCGACAAACAGCCTTAAGTCGCGCCGACTATATTCTCAGGTTCCAAAGACCGCATGAAGCCCATTCTCAAGCCGACTAGTGGTTTTTCACCGTGTCTCCGTGGTTCTACAAAGAAGGCAGTGATATTCATCTCATGGATAAATACTTGAGTTGTTACTAGAAGAACAAATGCTTTAAAATGTATTTTGAGCCCGAGATGAAGTCGCAAAACAAAAGGCTCTCAATCAGACCTTAAGGGCCTCTTTTCAAGATGAAAATCGCGCAAGAAAGGTCACCAATCGTCTCAAACAAAATGGTAAAATGTCGGGCGTCTAACCTTCATTTACAAGAAGAGGTTAGGTGCCTCCTCTGCATCTACAAGCAGAGGCGTGTGCCGAGTTGACTCGAAGGCCGCAAAAGTCCAAAGTTTGCCTCGATCAAATAATGAAACAATATCTTCTTGTGTTTCATGAATGTAATTGCTGACCATAATGATTGTAGTGGAAGTATGATAAGCTCAAAGGAAAAGGGATTTAAATGATAAAAGAGACTTATCCGAAACTTTCAAGTCAGTGAATGGTCAAAACTCTAGAAGGCTCCGTCATCAAAGGAACTTTCCAAAGCACAAGGACCGTGTCTATCCAAAAGATCAAAATGTACTGCATGATAAACAAATGTCATTACACAGCAGGAGAAAGTTCTTGGTTTTTCAAGAAAGCAATGACCTTCATAGTCAAAAAAGAGCTTTGTCAATATAACAGTCATGAGATGAACAAGCTAAGTGACAAATATCTCGAAGAATTTTAATGTTGTCACCGTGGCTAGGCTCTTCCAAAAACGCAAAGGAAGCTTGCATGTGAAAATGCTAAGATTGGTGTTGTTCAAATGGTTTACTTACCACCACATTTGCCCGATGAAGAGCCTCCTCCATACATGAGTAGAGGGCCAAAACTACCGCAAAGGTTGAAGCCGATTAATGCAAGAAAGAGAAGGTTACCAAAAGGAATAAAAGTCATTTAAAGATGAATGTCGGCGCCCCGGTGATGCAAAGGTTTGTTACTCCCGTTTCAAAGAACTGTCCGTCCGGCTATACCTACATGGAAAGGAGTAGGTATCGAAACATACGTATGCTTTGAATGACAAAGGAGCGCTAACTTAAAAGGTTTAAAGACTCTTTCATGTTTACCTAATCCGTAAATCAAGGAAATCCTTCCGAGCAAACAAAGGAGTCTATGGTGAAAGGATGCAACCTAAAAGTGTATTTACGTACCCGCAGAAAAACTTGTGAAACACCTAGTAGCGTAAATTTATCATTGGGAAAGTAAAACAATGACCAAGGTTGAGTCATAAAATGCATGATGACAGTATGAAATGTTACGAATAGACAAAGAGACAATTTTTGAGCATAGGTGTGCCACCGATACCAAAAAGAGGATCAAGCCTTTGAGGAAAGGTCAAAACAACAAACAATGTCTTATATCAAAGGTCCAAAGAGGCGCCTTTCGAGAAAGGGTGTTTTCTACTTCTCAAATATTTTTGGCATTATGAAATAGTCTCTTGCTAGCAATCACCAAGAGAGGGAGGCAAAGCAACATAGTCCAAAACGGCGAAATGGTGCTATTAACAAAAAGGGTCTAATATATTGATCGTAATGTAATAAAGATCGTGTGCCTTAAACCCTCGTTTTCATATTTCATGTTGTCTTTTCAAATGAGGAGGCGAATGGGTATATGATCCCATGATTAGCAGTAAAGGAATTTGTTTTTAATGAACTATCATTGTTTATATTCCCTAAATGGTGCACCAATGGTCTCCGTAAGGGTAAGGCAGCTTTCAAGCACCTTTGATGCCGCTTTAGATGACTTTTTTTTGTTGACATTGTCACCTAAAATGCCAAAAAAGAGGGGACAAAGTCGAGGTTTTAAAATATCTCTCTTATGAGAAATGTATGTGACTCTACCTAATAGGCAAAGGCAAATGTGATGAACCATCGCCGTTTAGAAAATAACTTGATGCAAACACTTTTTTGTATCATGTAGTGAATTGCTGACCGTTTGAACGAAAAGCTTCATTATGTTCGAAATAGCCATAAGGTCTTCATCTTTGAATATAGCCGTTGAAGGAGTGTCGAAGAAATGAGATAAAGCAATAGTAAGTCACTTGTGAAATCAAAAAAAAAAAAACAAATTGCCAGCCCCAAGCATCACAACGAACTTTTCAAACAAATCGAGGTTTTCTCGCACTCGTTTTAGGGCGGCGCGACGGCCCTGCAGTGGCGCGACGTGGCTCGGCGTCGAAATACACAAGGCTTCAACGTCTACGCGACGTGCTCGTAGGTGGCCGCCCGACCGCACGACAACTCCACCGACACTTTTCCTAAGCGCGCGACGGTTTTGCTCCAAAGGTTGCCGCGCCTAGGCTTGAAGGGTTCCATTGCATTTTTTTAGCTCCCTACAAGGGATTTCTTCTAAAAAACTCACAAGGTACCTCTATCTCCTACCTGAAAAACTCGAAAAATCAAGTTTAAAGCCTCGTAGACCTCGGTTTGAAGCTATACATAGTTAAAAGGGCAAAGTTTGTTGATAAGAAGTCGGAGGGCAGGATTGTCGATGATTAGGCACGGTTGTTGATAATCAAGTTCAAACATTTGAAGCGTAAATACACAAGACATCGAGGAACAAAGATTATTGATGGTTAGATTTTGACATTAAGGGCAGGCACCAAAGTGATGTTGAGTTTAAAACTTTCCACACAAGTGAAATGGCCACCGTCTAAAGGGCAAGGGTATTGCTTGGTGTTTGCATTTGATGTCAAAACAGTATGTAGATATTATGGTGAACCTTTTAAACTCGCAAAGAAGGGAGTTTATTTCCTAAAACCACCGTTGCACCGTTTTTGTCTAACTAAGCCCGCCTTTTCATCGCACTACATTATGTCACTCCTAAGCTTCTACGTAGTTTTCTAAAGGTGAAACAAGGTATTTTGTCGATGATTGGGCATTTACCTACGATCAAGTAAACATCAAAGCCAGGAATATAGATGTGTTGGTAGACTTTTAAACTCACAAGAAAGGTAGAGTTTGTTTCCTAAAACCACCTGCTCTACTTACTTTCTCACCCAAAAATATAGTCTCGCTGTTTATTACATCATATTGTCATTCTCAAGATTGGGGATGAAGTTTTATGAAGGTGAAACAGGGTATTTTGTTGATGATTGGGCATTTGTTGATGATCAAGTTTACATTGAGGCCAGATGAACAAAGATGATGATTGATTTCTTAAATTGCATGAGTGAAGGTGTTTTCTTAACACCGTGGGCTAATTTGTCACCTAGCCAAAAGGTCTCCTCCTCTTCCACCGTGTGGTCTCTCTACAACTGGCTACGAGGTAATTTTCATGATAAATGATTTGAAGAACAAGGTTATTATTTTGAAGTTTGGTATTGAAGCACACAACATGTAAAAGCTGGCCCCCCTAATAAAATCACAAGAAGGGGGATTATTCAAAATCGTGCACGTAAGATCTACAAAGCAGTTTCTCACACATAGTGCCATTGATAAGAAGGTTACATAGTCAAGTGTATCCGTATTTGAAGAAACTATTGTTAATAAGTGTAGGGGGTTTATTCAAGGAAGCCTTGTTGCATTCTATTCAAAACCACAAGGACTACATCTATCCAAATCGTGGCCCGTTTCAAACCAAAATTTCTAGCATTTCTCATATAGTGAAGGCAATTTGCCTTTTCCAAAGCTTGTTTCTTGAAAGTCAGGATGCCTCCAAAACGAGATCACAAAGGCGGACAACATAAGAGATATGAGCCTATCTCCACAAGAACCAATGCTCATCCCCGCACTTTTCACTTCATGTGAAGTAGCCCATTTTGATTGCCGAGGATAGAGGAAGTCAAGAGTTTCTCGCCACTCACACATTTGTGCGCTTTGAGATTCAAAGACAAACACTTCCAAATAAAGGTGTCTTGACTTCAAAATCTCTCCAAGGTATGTATCCAAAGCTACTAAGATCCCGTATCATGGTGTAGAAAAGTGGTTTAAGCAAGCACATCTTGATTTGGAGGATTATAAACCTTTCATCAAGCCTAACATAGGGAGACCATCAACGTTTATTTTTTCTTTCTCTTATCTTCTTGACAGCTATGCTCCACCGATGAAAGCCATAATGAGATACTTCACTTGTGAAGGGAGATTTAGCCAAATATTTGCCTATCAGTGTTCGCTTGCTGATGCATTTTACCGTATGCGTACAATTAAACCTCCCATACTTTAACCAAGAGCACAGAGAAAATGGCACCATCGGCCCGAAGAAAGCTCCACCCTCAAAGAAATCCTTTCTCTTTCACCATTCCTTGATCAAGATCATCTTCTTACACCACCTGAGAAGAAAGGAGTTTCATGGGATTTATTCATTAGCCATGCCGATTTCGCCACCGTCCCTCCGTTCATGTGTCTCCCATCTCGCCCGTCCATCGCTCAAAGGCCTTTATCTAGTAGGCCTACCCCAAAAAACTCATGATGATCACCGGCGCCCAAGTACACAAGGAGAAGGAGAGGGGCAAGAGACATGTGGAGAAAAGGAGGATGATGAGCGCAGCTAGCCAAATTTAGAGGGACAAGAACAATGGATATCATTGGACAACAGCTAGAGGTTGATGAACAAGATCAATTTCTGTGAAGAAGGGCACAGATGAGGTTGAGGCACGGCAGGCACAGAAAAGGAACAAAAGCAATGACGTAGCCCAGAAGAGCAACAGCTTGAGCAAGCAATTGAAACATCTTTTGAGCCACAAGTCGGACAGATGTTGGGGAAGGACAGCAAGCTGAAGTCGCCTCCTCAATGGTGACCAAAACTGTTCCTAAGAAGAGGAAATTGCCCAAAAAGACAACCCGAGTTTGCCAAGGAGAAAGAGCACTAGATTGGCCTCAAAGGCAAGAGCATGGGGGCTTGAAGGAAGCGCCAAACATGGAGGTAAATCAGTCGTCATCCCTATCCCAAGCGATGACAAAGGACAATGAGGCACGCATCCTTGAAAACCTCCTCATTCGACAAAGAAGGGCAAATTGAGGTGTTGCTGGTGAAGATCTCCAAAGGGCAAGGAATTTCAATCATTTCTTGGAGGTTGAGAACAAACAAATGAAGTTTCATGCAGCCATTCATGAGGCAAGGGCCATCAAAGTACAAAAAGGAGTGCGTAAAAGGCGCAAGTAAGAATTGAAGAGCTTATTAGCGAATTTGATGATGAAGAATAGAGGACCAGCTCAGGCGAAAGAGGCCTAGAACCATCGGGCTTAGGAGAGCCTTGGAGAAACAAGGGTCAAGAGCAAGCTCTCCACCAAGCTTTTTCTCTCACTACCCTCTCGAGCGAGAAATTGAGGAAAACAAGGAAGCTTGGCTTGAGAGGCTAACCAAAATAGCTAGAGACAAAGCTTGAAAAGGCAAACAGGATCTTTGAGCTACAAAGGAAGAGAACCTTCACTTTCGTAGCTAAACCAATTCGCTAGGCGCAAAATTGAAGTGGCACAAGAAAAATTAAAGAAATTGAAGGAGAGGCGCCTAGCACGGAAAGAGGCAAAGCATATATCAGCCCTCGATATTTTAGCTTCAGCTTCTGAACATGTCTCTATGGACCCTTGAGGGTCATACATGCCAATTTTGGGCCCGTTTCGAAAACTTTTTGTTTTTTGGCATTTTTGGGGTTTTCGCTAAAACTCATAAATGCGCCATTTCAGTTTGAAGAGTCGTCAAAGGAGAAGGTGATACCAATGGATTCCATACTCATGAGCAGCTCTCCAGCGATTTTCATATTTGAAGATCATTCGCCCTTCCAAATTGGCAGAAAACAGCCTCATTTTGCACATTCTGCCCGCCCCATCAGCACTGCCATTTTCTGGGTTTTTGCACACAGTACAGTTTTGAGAGACTTTCAGAGATCAGATTGAGATGATTCCACTTTCATTGGAAAGCAGACACAGAGAGCTTTCCAACAAGCCATCATGAGCCCCATTTCAACATCGGGAAGGCTTCCATTTGCATCCAGCAAGTCAGGGACCCTTTTTCAGCATAAATATGAAGTATTTATAATTTTTGAACTCCAAAATCTGCTTTTCCCAAATGTGTTAGGCTATTTTTATCATGGGAAAAATCATGTAAAGTCAATATACTCTGTTTAGCAGTTTTTTAGATATTTTATTAGATATTTTGTGCCTTGGGCTTTGCAAAGCCTCAAGGACAAGTTTAGATATTTTTGACTTGGCCAATGGGATAGCTAGTTGCTCCATGAGGTTTTCCTCCTTCTAGCCTATTTATCCCATGGTTCTCATTGTAAATCGTAGGCCGAACTTGAGAGAAGAATTAATGCATTGGCTGTAGCATGTGAGCTTTGAAGAATACACTTGAGTTATGATTTTTGACCGCTCTTGATGCTTTGGAGGAATGTTGAAGGCTTGTTGATGGATTCCTTGGATACAGTAGAATGGTATAGTGCTTCTTAATGTGTTTTATTCAGTTTTCACTCATATTTCATTTTTCTTGTCGCTATAGATCAAGAAAGATTGATTTTGAGACATGCCCATGGAGGCACCTCAAAATCCCCGAATCTTCATAGCTTGATGTTTTCTTCTCCCTTAGTTATGCTAAAGAATTCTTAGCCGCTCTTTAGTATCTAAGGTATTGTTGCTAAGTTTTATCCATCAGCTCCATGTATGTTGAGTAGGATGTATGGTTTTCCCTACCTACCTATCAGCCTACCATAGTTCCGTCCATAAAACTTTCGATCGATTTGTTGATCATTTTGTTGAACCAAGGAGGCCTAGTCCCGATCTAGCCCCTTTGCCTAAAACTATGAAAACTTATTTGTCCAAGTGCCCAATGACTTAGAGATCATTTTTAGGCGTTCCGCATAGTTTATGAGTTGTTAGTTTGTCTCATGTGTTTTCCCCAAAGTCCGATAGCCTTTTTCCCGAAGTGAGGGTCACATACCTCTATGTATGGCTGGAATGTTTGATTTCTATGTATTGATTAGGCTTATAGTATTCCTGCGCATGATTAATGGCTTGCTATTACATGTTTATGTCTGCTATTAACTAGTTTGCTCTTGAAATCCTCGTCTTTCACCAACTTACCGTCCATTTAATCCATTTTGCCCAGAGATCCTTTCATCGTGAATCAACAACGTCCCAGCGTGCTTTACATCATTACTTCATAGCTTCCTTGATCCGTTTGACCCCATAGCCCAATTTATCTACATCTTGTCATCCAACTTTATGTATTTGATCGCTCATCCCTCACAATCTTAAAAACCAAAAAACCAAAAAACACACTTCATAACTAGCCTAATATCAAAACATCGCAAGTAAACACACCGACATCTCCTACACATATAGAGAGAGCTCCCTCTCTCGAGTCCAGAAGGCTAGGGTCCTTGGGCTCCAAAGCTTGGTTTGATGTTACATCGTCATTTGGCTAGCCAATCTACCAAATCACGGGACCCCAACACACTATTGGGTTAACGCGTTGCATGATGCAAGCGCATGCCTTGAACCTTCAGCCAACCTTCAGCCATAAGCCAATAGCCTTGAACCTTCACCTTGAACCTTTCATCTTCACCTTCATCACAAGCCCCCATTTGGCGCCGCATCGTATAATACATTCCCCATACCGAGTGTTTGTGTGAGGTGCAACAATTACCCTTACAACCGATACTCCCAGCAGTACGACTGCAGGTTATGTTAACATAGAAATGTTCACCACAGACAAAGACAGAGTTTATGTCTCTTCTCTTATAAGATATTGGTATGAGAAAGAGCTGGTCATATACCTTATAAGCTACGTATAAGTGATATCCCTTATTTCTATAATGTATAAGCTCAACCCATGAAGTATCCGCACTTATCGTTTAAGTTCGTATTTACAGCTCATTCACCAACCTCTATCCGGTACTTGAATGAAGGTTTATGGATAAGACATAGGCCCACACTATGGTAATACCTTATGTATAAACTAAGTCAGATAGAGCTCTAGTAATGAAATGTAGATAGAGTATGTTCCCTATGTGATAGATTATGGACACAACATACATGCTTATACCATACGACATAGGTAAGCTAATCTTCACGTCATGTTTCAAAGTGGTAAGCTTTATTACTAGAATACACAGAGTTACACGTATACATTTAGAAATACGTGATCATTATGGATTAATAGTAGTGATTCCCAAACAAGCATTTCGTGTATAAAGCTCATACTATAACCATAGCTAGCACAATGATTGGTATAAGGTGTGATATCCGTACAAGCTCTATGAATACTTCGGCTAGTATGTCTATTACGTCAACTCTTACATCTACCATTACGCTCATTCACTTATAGCTCTTACTTAGATTACACTAAGTCATATTTTATCACTTGCTTATGACAATACACAGGTAATACAAAGATCGTTACAATAAAATTCTCGATGATTTAACAAGTTGACTAGTGTTATCATTTACATTAACATTGCTAGGATTCACTTTATTGCTAAACACGCTTGTCAGTCTATATTAACAGATAGATGTTTCCATAATAACTAGTGCTTTTATTGATTACCGGATCGTGATTTAGCTAGTATGAACAAGGAGCTAGTAACTAAGGCTAATGATTACACTAAGCTTGAACACGCTTGATTACCCGCTTAGAGTGTATCCGAACATAACCCTTATGAATACGATGATTATCATAGTTAAGCATCACCTCTTGCTCAACTAACAGGATCCGTGTTCTATTCCCATATATGAAGCCGATTACTTATTATATATGGATGTTCGCTTAGTCTATACGTTCTATTCAGACTCTATCACCTTGTGTTCATAAGCATGGGTACCATCTGGGATAATGCATATCATGATTAGGTAAATGAGGCATATCACATTCCCCGTTTAATGTAGCCATAACGATTAGTTATGTTCAAAGCTTTAATGGGTTTACTTATTGTATCAAGCTCAAGTACAATGATCGTATTAGAAGAAGCTTTTATGTGCAATGGTTACTCCTCGTTAGATAGGTTGTATAGAGCTTATTGAAACATACCAAAGATTCTTTAAATTAGCTATACAACATTGCTTATCTTATAGATATTAGTATCATTACCATATAAGCTGAATATCAATGGAACTAACCGAATAGGGTAAGTAACTACAACTAGCTTGATGTTAAACTCGTAAAGACCAACGTAATTAGAGTAATCAACATAATGACTTGGATTCACTAGCATAACTATTACTAATCTACTTAGTATTAGCTAATAATGACCGTAATCATACATGTGGTACGTATTAATACAAGGTTTACTTATCACTATCACTTACCTCGTATATGAAAAAGATTAGTCATATCATTACAAAGATCTCCGTAATCAAGTATCCGCATCATACTAGTAACTCCATGGTGACCTCCGAATCAATCAAGATTGTTCTTAATGGACTCTACTCTCTTCGTTCATCAGACATTAGGGGATATTTTAGTGAGTGAATATAGCCCATATGTATTGATTATTTAGAATACTATGATCACCTTTCCGTGTTTGTTACTGTTACTAACCATGCTTTATTCCATAAGTAGTGGTACTCACCTTCTCCATTGCTTGTACTTAGCTTACTTACCGTGATGTGCTTTGATTACGTATATGCTTATGATCTACTTGGTAGACTATGTTCAATATATACAATGTGCATGCTTAAGACTAGTAGGTGTTATGATCACTTGTAAACTAATCCCATACGAATTACTATGATCTAACTTGGTGAGCTAAGTCATGATAGAATAAAGCACAAAGGTTACTTACTTGATTACCATTAGTATCCATGTTTCACTATGATTACCCTAATAGAGCTAAGCTTGAACACTATAAATGAGCTATCACTATTACATTGTGTGAATTAATGGAGATAGTAGTACCCATGAAGCTTAGAGCTTAGAGTATAGATATTTAAACCTTTACGTCATAGGATAAGCAATGGTATTAAAGCTATTAGTAACACATAACTATCACTTAAGTAGTACTATAGTAATCACTCCGTTATAAGCACTTAGATAATAGATAGCAAGTTACTATGAAATCCATGAATGTACCAATGAGTGCCATATCGTACATAAGAGCTTATACAATACATGATGACCTATCGTTGTTCACATAAAAGTCATAAGTTCAAGCAATGTGATTACAAGATTCGCAGTGATACAAATGTTATGGATATGTAGTTGGCATAATCATTACCATGAAAGGTCAAGGCTGCATTAACGATAGAGCTAGTACGTCTTATCTTAGATCAAAGATAGTTTAATTACCATGACTCTCCATAATACAAGGATGTTTAAGATAAGTACATCACTATGATCTCACTTGGATTGGTTTGGTATTGTGTTTCCATATTCTATACATACTCTGCGATATAAGTGGAATCATTGTATAGCATATAAGGTTACGTATCCGCATAATCTAAGCATGTTGATGTTGTAGATCGTATTCATTTCCACTCAATTCAATAGGTAAAGTACGTGAATCATTACCGTTATTAGTGGCATTAACAAGACCAAGACCGAGTACGAGGATAAAGCTTGTATAAGAGTAATCTCCATAATGATATCATAACCTATAAGCTCTATACGGGCAAGTAACACTTATGAAACCCATTACATTACAAGGCATTGATAGACCCTATCCTTTTCATCATTACTACTATACACGTCATCTTGCTGCTTCGATCACTATGATTACACATATTGATTACGTATCTACTTATCATAAGCTATGTATACTTAACACATAAGGTAAAGCCTAGTGATTGATTCCCATAATAAGGGTAGTTACAACATAAGTGGTAAGGTATTAGCATTGAACACAGCAGACACGCAATTTCCATTTCTAATCAAAGTTAAGAGTACTCTTAACTTCATCAGTAGCTTTTGTTATTCCGTTAGAGATCTCGATTAATGCAACCTTCGTTAAAGGCTATGCTACCGTAACTCAGCAGTAGTTTACAACCGTATATTTGTTAACTATTTACCCACCCACCCCAATCCCCGAAGGATGGCTCACTCATTCATATGGGTGAGGAAGGAAAAGAATTAAGCCTTCGTCGATTAAGATACCTCGCTCTGTTTGTGTCACTTTGCCTAGCCTACTAAAAAGAGTGTAGTTTTCTTGCTAACTCCGGATCCCGCCATAAGAATGCATAGAAGTAGCTACGGGTTAGTTTCTCCATAGGTATTTATCTGATCTCTTTATCTGATCTATGGATCAAATACTTTTAGGCAAAAGCTAATTTGTCGCCGAAGCACGCTCATGAAATTGAGAGTTTTTTTAGTTTGTCCACCACGTAACGAGGCAGGAGACCATGATATATATGTTTGTTAATGAGGCAAGCACTCGCTCTCCTTATTGGCCTTAATGTACGAGGTAATGAGCCAACCCTTATCTATACTATCTAAACTAGGGTCTATACTATCTATACTACGGATAGTAGTGCTTGGTGGGTCCGATCACACTACGCTAACGCTTGGAAAGGCGCTCTTGCTCGTGGGATATAAGTCTTAGGCACCGGCTTGTCCCGATTAGATGTATATAAGTACGATGAAGGATGGAGGCAACAATAACAAATGTAGGTAGGTTCCTCCTTAACGGCCCAAAGAGAATACCAAAAGCACTATAGATCGTAGTTGCTTAACAAATTGGCATCTTCATTGTCTTTCCCGATCATAAGTATTGTTAATAATTTAACCTAAGTAACTATCCATCACAAGGAAATAGTTAGTTGGGCTGTAGATAAGATGTGTGGGAACTAAGGTAAATTATGTCCCTAATCTTGTAAGTCAAGGCCCGCCTTATTGTTTGTCGTATTGATAAGCATATTAGCTCAAATAGCCGTAAGGTTGAATCGTGACAAGCGAAGTATTGACCCGAAATAAAATGAAAGGACCTTCAAATAAAGGTATTTACCCCTACCTACCCAGCTACGCCCCTATTATATACCAAAGCCCAACCTTCCACACTATCCTGGCCTTGGCCTTGGCCGGCCTAAGTGAAAGGTAAGGCCTTGCCCTCGACTTTACGTGAGTGAAATACTTCGTGTCAAGAAAGTAATAAGGCAAGCTAATTACATATATAAATAAGTATATCTCTATTTTATTGGCTACGGAAATGCCATAATGAAGTACTTTGCTTACCCATATTGCTTGGCTAGGCGGTCTTATGCCTATCTTGCTCACGGGCCCCCGAAGAATACTATTGCTTGCCTATCTATTGCCTATCCCACAAAGGAAGGCATTCTATCTATTGCCTATGCCTATCCTCGCTTGTTGCCACGGCTTATCTCGCCCGTGAAGGTACAAGACAGGAGGGGGGGGGGGAAACCCCATAGGTAACTAGAAAGAGAGGTAATCGGAAAGGAAGAGATAGACCCGGCCAAGCTTCTCCTTTCACGAGAAGGAACCCAGCCACTTAGTAGGGAGCGAGGGATAACTCAAATAGTATGCTCTTTCAATTGTCACGAAGGATAAGCTCCTTTCACGAGGGAGAAACAAACCAGCTCAGTAACGAAAGAGACTCCACCGAGATTTTCACCTTTGAACCAAGTTATCTAAGTAAGGTCCCGATATATTTTATATAATTATCTCTTTTCTTTATCGTGTCCCGACTTAGTATATAAAGATATATAATTATTATAACCTTTCACGAACTTATCTAAGGTCCTCGATAGATGTCATCTAAGGGCTCGACTCACCTAGTAGATACGGAATGGGAGCTTCGCTCCTAAACTACTTTTGACCGCTTCTCAATACTCGCTTTAGCAAGAAGGCCCTCTTACCTAGGAAGGAAACTCCGTAACCATCATCGCTTTTATACATCTATCTATCTATGTTATATTACGTATATAACAAATGCATCCGATAGTAACACCTACCTCAAATCGCATACGAGCGAAAGAATAATGAATAAACTAGGTAGAAGGACGTCGTTTGTTTACATCCACTGGCCCGTGGAGGATTTCATGCCGACTCGCCTATCTATCTAGATTTAGAAAGGAAAGGGGGTTACTAACGAAGGGATTTGCTTGCATACTTTATGGATGGATGAGAAGGCTTGAACTCGAACGCGTACCTTTACGAGGGAGGCCACTTCGGATCGCATTGAGAGAAGTGTGACACAAGTGTACCCCCGGGGAACCGTGGGGTACATAGAATATAATTTCCTCGTAACGCGTGGAGATTGATGGGTAGGGTGCCCGACCTAATATCTTCACTTACAACCTCAGCAGTAGTGTTTCACATGATTCCGAAGTTGCCCCCCCGACTACCGGTAGATAGATAGTCATTATCTTTCCTAACTTGGAAGAATACTACCAAGATCAAGCGGGTTGGAAGTTTCAAAAAGTAGCTCCCCGAATCCGAGGAAGTGGGGGGAGATGAATCGGAAGCCCTTCGTGAGCGGCATGAATATGCCTAGTCATTCTTAACCGTTAGCCCTATGGATCGAGCGATAGCCAAAGCGGCCCGAAGAAGCATCCGAGGCGTAGCCCCTTTGTTAGATAATAGAATTATTGGGACTATTTTCGTTAGGGAAGAAGACGAAAGGGTGAGGGAAGAGATTAAACAAGACTACATAAATAGGGGCCTCTACTTCGAGCCCTCTTTACATGCAAAGACAGATCCATCCTAGGAGAAGAGGTCCAGAGAATCTTATATGGAGATTTACACAGTGAGAAGGAGGCTCAAGGTTATAGATCCAAATAGTTCTGCATGTCCATCTTCCCGATTGTCCGAATGAGACTTTAGAGTGCGCTGAGCCACCTGAGCTTAAGGATATGACTAGAGAGAGTGCTATTATTACTGCCGTGAAGAGGCCACCGTTCCGAGAGACACAGACGTGCAGAGTGATCGTAGCCTCCGGAGGCTCTTTCGCAGAGCAAGAGACCACATAGATTCTCGAGCTACATGGCATCGATGAGCCACATCATTGATGCGAACCTTCCAACAGTGAGGAGGCAAATACTCAAAGCAGTCCGGAAGGATGCCATGGTGGAGGAATATCGGCCCATCATGAAGAATGATGTGGGAAATCGTACCTAGACCGTAAGGAAGCCGCGTACTCTCCAAGTGGATCCGAAAAGAAAGCATTACCTGGCAGATTTTGGGTACATTTATCAATATAAAGCTAGATTTGTGGCCCGAGGGTTATCCCCAAAATTTGTGAGGGAGTTGATTATGAGGAGACGTTTGCTCCCGATACTGTGCACACTTCCATTAGGTCCATTATTGCTATTGTTTTGTTGATGGGGAGGAAACTACATCGTATGGATGTGAAGACAGTCTTTCCTCAATGGTGTGATTTAGGAGGAAGTGTACATTGAACAACCCTTGTGGGTTCGATATTTATGGAAGGAGTCCCATGTGTGCGCATTAAAGAAAGCTTTGTATGGTCTTGCGGTGCACCGAGGGCGTGGTACCTGCATTGTATGGATACTTGTTGAGCTTGGGCTTCACCAAGAGTGAAGCGATCCTAACCTTTACTATAAGGTTGGAGGATGTAGCATACCGATCTTAGTGCCGTATGTGGATGACTTGGTTTTCACCGGGGAAGACAAGCTCATTGGTAGGTGTAAGAGGGAGTTGACATCCGAATTTGAAATGAAGGATCTTGGACAGATGCATTACTTCTTGGGACTAGAGGTGTAAGTGATACTTGGTGAGATATTACTCTACCATGGGAAGTAGGCAAGAGACATCTTGCGGAGATTCGTATGATGGACCGTAAGTCCATGACTACACCTATGGAGGCAAATCAAGAAGCTTAGAGACAAGAAGCTTCCGATTCAGATTTAGTGGATCCTACGATGTACAAAGTGTACTTATTGGATCCTGATGTATCCGGTTACCACCAGCGACATATGCTTTGCCGTGATTACTCTGAGCCGCTCATGGTGGAACCGAGACATGTACACTGGTATAAAGAAAAGCATATATTGAGGTACCTTCGTGGTAGCGCCCTGACATGGACTCGTATATATCTCGTGTGGAGAAGTAGGGCTGCATGGATATACGTACCCCGATTGGGCCGTGATGATTAACCCCTCGTGACACGATTGATTAATTAAGACCCGCATTGCCGTGAGATTCATTGATCGATGGATCTCAACAAGACGATAGAATATCCCCCCCAACCGTACAACATTGCTAGACATGCTTACTCATTTAGTACCGTTACCACTAAACACCCTTTCTTCCATTTTACCCACTTATAGATAACGCTCCTCACTAGGAATGCCCCAACACACCGACATCATTGGATCGGATGGAAGGACTTCAACAGAGCATTGGTTTGACCGCCGGCCTTCGTACTCACACCCACAGATGCTTTTATCACACCACTTTGCTTTATGAATCTTAGGGAGGTAAGGTACAAATTAGAGACCCCGGATCAGATTTAACTACCTTACCCTCACCATATGAATAAGGAGTGACCTCGTCCCTCACCTCCTTTGGGGAGGTGAGCGATAAATCCCTCACCATATGAATAGTGAGTCCCTCTCCTTTGTCGAGAGTTCGGCAAGCTCACCCACCGTCCTCTTTCTAGATCTTAGGGTTTTCGCACTACGCCGAATCGAACCCCCGCTCGGTGGGATGGTTATTCTCCTCGTATAAACCCCACACCCCAAGCTCCCGATGATTCGCCTCCGCCCATCCATTCGGTTCGTGCACCGTGCTCTAAAAATAAGTTACCCCTTAGGCCTCGCTAATATCCGGAGGACAAGCCACAGATCTTGAGAAGTCCGTCGCTCATCCCCGGGCCTGAGGGTCCTCTCCCATCCTTATCGGGGGAGAATTTCACATGAGGGTGAGTAGAGCTGCAAGATCTCGACCAACAGCCCGGCGAGGCAATCCCGCCTAGCCTATAACGGTCAACTCGATGAAGTCATGTTGCGGGATGTCGAAGTCAGCAGCGTTGTTCTCGAAGGACGTAGTACCGAGGACCCGATAGGGGCTCGATTGATAAAGAGAGGACCCGATAGTGGTGCTCGACCAACAGGGAGAGGGTTTTAACACTCGACCTTAAGGAGAGGTACGTTAAGTGACTCGACCGAACCGGTAAGAGGAACGGAGTCGACTAGACTTACTCCGAAAGCACCGAATTAGAAGAATTCTGAATAATCGAATCGACTCGTAATCCGAATCCGAATCACACGGACTCGTAATCCGAATCCACTCGTGCTTCGTAATCGTAATAATCGTAATCGTACACCCATCATTAATACCGCTATCCATCCCATGAAAAGTGTTATCACAACAGCATCACACGCGGTCACAGTATGAAGGTCCCAGGTCTTGCACTTCCGAGGGCAAGGAGAATCACCTCTGATAAGGATGATCGAGACCCCCTACCGTAGCCATGCAAGTAGAAGTAGGAGCCTAATAAGTACTCGCATAGAGTTCAAGGAGGTATGCGACCCGGTGAGACGAGAGCCAATTGAAGAAGGATTGCTAGCCCTCGATGTACAACAAGAAGTACGAGGATGAGTAATCCGAAAGTGGGAGAGTGGAGAAAGACACGGAGGCTAGTTAGCCGGGCGCGGTACCGCCCAGGGGACCTAGAATGAGTTGCACCTGCTTGGGGAAGAAGGGTTGGCACCCACCTAGAAGGAGGATCGTTTGGCCGTAGTCGTGCTGATCTCATCGATATAAGAAAGATTAGAATTGAGGTCAATAAGTTCTACCCACCTTACTCCTTTCGAGAGCCGGTGGGATGAGCGGCGATGTGAGCGAGGTCGGGGACCTCCACCGAAGATGTTTAACCATGTTTCATCGTGTGGTTGCGTAAGGCAGGGAGGTTAGTTCCCCGAACCTCGACCGAGGAGTGACCATCTTCCCCAACTTTTTTTCTCCGCAGCCCGCTCACTTGCCGAAGTCTTCGCGAGAGTCCTTCGCGAGAGAGATGATTTATCTCGTATCGTCTTCGAGCAAACAGGTTTGGAGTAGATCCTCACCTTTACCGCACGGGATTATCTCGCCGTGCCAACCTTTAGATCAACGCCATTCATCCGATCCTTATGCGTTCCCCGAGGTTTCGGTTTTGAGAGCCGACATGGTTGTTCGATGCGAGAGCTTTTGGGACTTTCTGGGCACCGTGGTCAATGAGTTATGTGAGCAATTCGAGACATTATATATGTAATTATGCCTTAATGTTAAGATGCGTAAAGGGTGTTTTGACCAAAGGACCGTGAGGGTACCGCCTATTCATATGGTGAGGATTTATCGCTCACCTTCCCTAAAAAGGTGAGGCCCGGTAGTCCGAGGGAGGTATAAAAGGAATGAAAATCGCTTGTCTCAGAATCTGGACAAGGAACTATATTGCTCACCCATCTATGGGCGGGGTTTTCCGTTGGTGTAGGCGGCCTTTTAGTTCTTCAAGTTGATGGCGGGTACGAGTCATGCCGTAGCATGATGGCGGCTTTTCTCCCCCCCAAAAGAGAGTTGTTGATGGCGGCCCTCACCATATGAATAGTGAGTCTCACCGGCCCTCGTAACCCTACGAGGCTTCCCCCACCGGGTGATGGCGGCCCTTTAGTCGAGCCCCTACTCCGGTCCTAACCATGAATGGTTAGCGCGAACACCCTATCCTCACACGTTACCTCTCCTTCCCAATGAATTCTTAGTTTGCTTTAGTGCTTCCCGTAACGATTGAACCTCAAGTCTTGCTACGTAACTATTGAAACAACACCACTTTAGGAGCCGCCAAGATCCCTTCTTATTCCTAACTTCGTCTTTTCACCTCTTACGTTTACATCGCTAGAACCTTTTTTTATCACCTTCGCTAGGTTGGTGAATCTAGATTTTGTTAGTTCGGTGGATCCAAATCAAATGTCCGATCCATTCAATGCGGCCTTTCGTTTCTCTGTTCAATGCCCAAAGAAAGTAGAAGAAGTAGCCCTCGACAAGAGGCAAGAAAGGGAACAAGACAAGGAAGAAAAAGGTTCAAATACAAAGAACAAACACTTGGGTAAGGTGAAATGTTATAGGTGTCACTGCATGGGGCGTTATGTGGAACTAGTGTATGGCAAAGGCAAGGTACAAAGGTTGCAATTAGTGCTGAACAAGAAGATTCTATTGATACCTTGAAGGAGAAAAGCTATTTCGCGGTGCTTGCGTAAAAGCATCCCGAGAATCAACAGGTGGAGAATCCAAATCCCTCTCGCTACCCAACTCGATCACCGCAAGAAGGACGTCTTCAACTGGAGGTCCCGAACATGCTCGAGCAATGCCCCTCCAATTACGACGGCAATCTGAAGTTTAGCCTCCTCCTCCGCACGAACACGTCTTAAAATACGTGGAGAGGCCATATCCAGGCGAGTCCAGCGTTTCACCATTCATCTGCCCTTAAAACTTCTGGAATTGTGCTGTGTGTCCAATTGCATCGACGCCGGAGATCGTCGTTGTTGCATATGCATGAGTTCATTAAGCGCTAGTGTGGCAGCAAGTCCCGGATGGGAGAGTAAAATATCTTCGTAGTAGAGTCCTTTGGGGTTGCCTCTTGGCGAGGAGGCATTATTTTCAGGCGCATTGGAACCGAGACCAACGTGCAAGAAAACACCGATGAAAACCCTATATCCGTCATTGACCGAGTGATGAGGAAGGCGCACCCGAGCAAAAGCCCCAACTGCTGGCTGGATCGAGTGATGAGAAGCACACACCGAAGACCGGCTCCGAGGCACCGAAATCTTACACCAAACTACGAAGATCGGTCCTCATAAAGGGCGAACAGAGATCCGGAAGAAAATACCGCAAGATCTACCAATGAGAAACCCTCGATAAAGGCATAATGCAGAGCCGGACAAGCCCCCGAGGAGGGCGAAAGAATCTCGGGAAAAGTCCCCGAGGAGGGTGCAATGAGATCTAAAAATGTCTTAGGAGGGCGCAATGTCCCTCAAACCCCAGAGATAGGGCGTACCAAAAAAAACCTTGCCGTGAACCCCTAAGGAGGGAAAATGAGGAAACCCTAGTGCCAAGGATCCAAGTCTCGAGGGACACTTGCTTCCAACTTAGATGAGTGGGCAATGGAGTTCATAGCACCCCTCAACAATAGCCTTCTTCCCAAAGCCTTCAAAAACTAAGTTATACTTCTGAGGTTTTTGTTGATGTGCTTGTTCCACTTCCTTAATGCAGCGACCTACACACAAAGGAGGTCTCGAAAGCTATCCAATGCAATGCAAACACTAAGCAAGGGTTAGAGAAATGATAAGCAACAAAAGATCTTAAGCAAGAAATTATGAATGAGGTTTGAAAGCTATCAAGCATAAAACTTACCAAGAGAAATCCAAGTGGTTTGAAAGCTAACATGAATACTTTTATTACTTACCAAACAAATGAAAGATGTTACCTCAAGCTTGAAGAGAAATGGGGACCAAAGAGAGCAAACTTGATATCCACGAGTCTCCACCGCAGCGATAAGCAATCCTAAAAAGCGAACTCTCACGATGATGATGACACTAGTATTATTTCCAACTCCAAATCTAACCCAAACATGCTAATACCTCTCTCTTTTATAGCCAAAGGATATAGCGCATGAAGAATTTGATGCCCTATATGTATATGATGCACTCGCGAAGAAAAATTTGGTGGTAGGATCGTCTTCCTCCCTATATCGTGTCATATTTGACTGCGATCAAGCCTATCCCTCTTATGATCTATGCGGGTTCAATAACTCTCTTTTTGCTTTAGCAAAAATATCTTCTTCAATACTGTGTAAGGTGATTCCTTCCAATCGAGGCGAGGGTCTGCCAGGATATGAGGAGCTTAAGCGGCGGGTAAGGTAAAACCCTCTTCTAAGAAAAGCCCATCCCCATATGATCCTAAAGGTTGATCGAGGTCTTGAAACTAGAATCCCAAAGCAAAGGTTAGAAGAATCTAAATAGAGAAGTTGAGTCAATAAGATCCCTTAAAAGGTGGGGGTGATTGGGTAATAAACTCGCAATAACAAAGTGTATAGAGAAGGCATAATCACAAGTTGATTCCTAAATAATATCCACTCACATATAACGTATATAAATTAACATAAATCAACAAAGAATCAGGTATGTAGGTAGATAAATTAAGCTTGTTATCAGGAATTTCCTGTGTCCCCCGGAATTGGTATTTCCCCTCCCATGTATACAATGATCTATATGTTAGTGGTGGGTTTGCCCTCGTATCGTACGACCGGCTCCCCCTGGTCCGGGCGCAGCAGATCTATGATGTATCATCACTGTCGAAATCTTCCGATTGTCAATGTGTTTCTCGTGGGTGGCCTACCATCCATTTCGGGTGTCCACGAAAAAAGTGTCATCCAATACTCCCAATACGGTCCCTTCATCGGAAATACCAAGACCATACGCTCCAAATAACCGGGTAAGTCATTCTTGCTTACATCCAAACTTGTTCTTAATAAACCCTCCATCCCTTTCCACGCGATCGACACCCGGAGCTCTTTATTGGCTCCCATCTCTTGCACCATCCATTTCATAAAGGGAGGCCCAGTCGTATTTCATAAATAAGGGGAGATAGCGATGGCGGCCTTTTAGTTCTTCAAGTTGGGCTTTCCCCTCCCCCCAAAAGAGAGTTGTTCCTAACCATATGAATGGTTAGCGTTAACCTATCCTCACACGTTACCTCACCCTATTATTATTATTTAAGGCATTCGATAACCCCTTTTTTACATAATAATTATTCTTGGTCAATACCAATGGATGGAGCATCATCTAAAGCATATAACTTGATTTACGCTTTGTCTAATCATAAATAATAATAATCGAGAGGGCGGGCGATTTATTCTACGATTATATTTGAAACTTGAAAGAATGAACGAATCTCATTAGTTTTTATTTGGAAGTTGTTAATACGTATATGGTTCTTGCCGGAGACGTGGCCAAAGAGAAAGTTTCCTGGGACCAACCCTTCATGGAATAGACCCTTGAGTTGAGCCCTTTTTTTACGGTAGTAGGGAGTAGGCGATTTAGTAGTAGGAGTAGAGCAATTGATGATAATAGGAGCAGCGAATGGTGAAACCGGTCGTCTCAAATACCTTTACGAAAAAGGTAGTAGCAATCATCTATGGCTATGGGGAAGCGGCTACGCGATCGTTCGGGGCCCAGGGATCGGGGTTCTTGTACAAGTAGGGACAGCTCGAAGAAAGCGCCACGCTGCGGAAGACTATACGGATAAAATTCCGTTCAATGATGAGAAAGGGCGACTCCATGCAATTGAATCTATCCATTAAGAATATGAGCGAGGGCGTATAGCACATATACGGGCATGTGCATGTCTATACATGTATGCATGTGGATATCTGTCTGTCCCCATTGAAACGTATATCCATCCACACCCCTATAGATATAGAGATCTATCCCGCCTACATCTATCTATACGCATATATCGTCGATACATATTTGTCAATATGTTACGCCTGAGAGTGTACAAATGGATAGATGCATGCTGTGCCCATCGCCTTTAAGAGAGGAAACACTCACTCAAAGCAATACGAGCGGATGTTTTACTAACCCCAAGAAGGGCCAATCAGAGCTACCTTGGGTGAGAACGGAATGTTCTCTATTATCTTAATCTAAGAGGCAATAAAAGGCATGCTATTTGCGCGGTCGGTAAAAAGAGTATAGACGATTAGTGGGGGCATATCCATCATAGGCGGAACATTGGGCCCGGCTATTTCTTTAGGATAGCTCCCGGCCAACGTGGTACCCCACGGTATACGCATCTATGTTGTGTGCGCTACTTAATATAATGCATATATACGGATGGTACGGAGAATCCTTTTTATCTATTAATAAATAGAAGGATATTTATATATGTCTGTCTCCACATACTCTGAAGTACGTAACGTGCTGGTATGATCGATATCCTAGTCGTGGCAGTGCTCATCAATATGCGGGGGATTTCCGTTGAATAAAATCTTTGTTTATAGTGGAAGAAGTACGGTATTACACCGAGCGCGTATGACGGACTATCGACCCTCATCGTACGCTCTGACACTTTGACACACGGTTGAGCGGGCCGTCTTTATCGCCTCTTTTGCTCGGGGACGGAGGGGCCGTACGAAGGAAAGCACTTTGCGAACAACTCGGTGTGCAGAAAAGGAAGGGCTATGTATTTGTTGCACGACGCTGCCGATTCACCCCCGCACCATCCTGGAGCGGGTCCCCCTAGCACAGTGGCACGCCACCACGAGCGCGAACGGGATTGATGCTGTCGTGTGGATTTCCGGCGTAACGACGGTAGAAGATAACACAATATTACGTATGTATAACGCAGGTTTATGGATCCTTGCCCTACACGGGGAACTCGACAAAATACGGACACGGCACCGGCCACAGCTATCAGGGTTATGAGCTTTGATTGAGATGCACACCACCGTCGTTGCATCGGTTTAAGACGAGAAGAGCCGTTAAACAGCATCATCGGGAACACCTTCTTCCCGAGTACTCATCCGGTGCATAGGAGGTGTAGCATGAGGGTTATCAACGCAATGGTAACGCCATCTGACCATAACCATGTGTGCGTGCCTCCCTTCTTTAAACTTGAAGTTGGTATCGTGCCGTTCACTCGAACTCGACTGACTAACCACCCTTTACAAGGGTGGGGGTGTGATGCATTTCGAGAGGGAGGAACGTGACTCAACTTTGTTGGAGGATTTTCTTCATATGTAGATAAAGCGGCTCGACCTTCTAAATAGAGAATTTGTTATGTTCCTTCAGGGCAGTTAACATATATGGTAGACTCGGCTCTGAGCTCAATATAGATTGGATTAGAAGATATTAGGGTCCCACTTTCGGACTCGGCCTTGTGGGGAGGAATATCTTTACGAGAGGAAGGGCTGCTCTGGCGATCATTGCAAATTGCGGAGAAAAAACGCAATTTCGAAAGGTTGACTCGCCTAACTTATTCGAAATGCTTCCGCTCGGCGCCTCTCGATCCATACGGCTTTTCAATGTGAAGAATTGTGGGCGGGGGTAAAGCCCGCCAGCGCTTCCCCATCGATGCGAGACCTTTGGTTCAAGGTCGGGGAAGACCTGTTAAATTCTCTCTACCAAATAGGAACCTCTCCCTGAAGCTATCAGTCAAAAGTACGACCTTCCAAGAAAAGCTATAGTTAGGGGGGCCAATATATCGAGGAGGCAAGATAACACCTCTCTAACGAGATATAATTTACTTTCATTATCTGAGACCCACTTCCTCATGTCCTAAGTAACACTAAAGCCTTAGATCTTAGACGCATTAAGTTGCATGGGTCACGAAGGTTTCATGGTGCATTTCGAATTTTTAGACCCATCTAAACTTTCGGGGTGCATTTCAGGTAGAAAGTGAAATGTCTCCTATTTTTAAATACTGTGTACGGATGTGTACGATCGCTCTTAGAGATAAGATAGGTTTTATCATAATTAATAATGCGCATGATTAATAAAATAACCTGCAGTCGAACGGTAAGAGAGAGAAAGGAATAGTCCAATTCCGTAGGTTCTAAGGAGGAAGTGAAAAGGTAGCCGGTCTTGAATCGGATTCCTTGGGTGGGGAGGTAAGGGTAATAGAAACTAGGTAAGCTTGTCTTGTCCTCGACCTCCTCCGAGCGCTCTCGGGTTACTCAATGGTTCTTTAGGGGTTGAGGGTATTGTCTCAATGTTGATGGAGGGTTGAGGGTCGGTTAGTTCAATGTCGAGGTGGGTCGGTTCTGTCGGTCGATGTCGGTAAGGTAAGGATGCTTGGTTTCGAGTTCGATGGCTTAGATAGTACAATTAGTTCCGATAGTTCTTGTGGGGTTGAAGACCTTCTCTTGATTGAATTATTGCTTGTTTCGGTCAAAGTGTCAATCTCATAGGCGAACCTTGGAATGGCTATTGCTCTTGCCTTTAGCTATTGCTTTAGCTATTGGTATTCATTTCCTTTTGCTCTTAGCCTTGGCCATAGAAAGCAGCTATTGGTATTCATTCCTTTGCTCTTAGCCTTGGCCATAAGCTTTGGCTTTTGGTATTTCATTTTGCTATTTGCCTTAGCCTTTTGTTCTTAGCCTTAGTATTCCATTGCATGTTCCATGCCATGTACGACTGTTCCATGTTCTTATTCCATGCCATGTTCTATACGTACGTGCATTTCATTCATTCCACCATTTCATTCCCGAGGACACGAGAATCGTTTTAAAGATTATAAGCCCGCGGTAGCGGTAGATGGCTTGACTTAACGGTATGAGTAGCGGCACGAGGTTTAGCTTTGCAAGTCATTCTCATGGTCGGGCAAAAAATTCTAAGAGAAAACTATAACCCAATTGTAAGATGATGACACAAATAGGTTCCATGTTAAGGGTGATGCTATTAACGGCATTACTTTTTTGGGCTAAATCTCGAATGATTTCTACCCACTCTTTTTTTTGATATGTATAGTATATCCTTCATTATTTCATTATTTGGAAAGAAAATCCAAGCGTACTCAATTCAATAGTGTCTTTTTCATTCGGATTTCATGAGCCCAAAAAATTGAAAAAGTCTACTAGATAAGTGTCCTTCTTATAGTTTCATGAGTGTGAGGAAATGGAGAAAGAAATTGGCTGCCATTTTGCATTTTTCCATGACATGAAAATAGAAAAAAGAATCTCATCCTAAGAAAATGAGTGTACAAATGGAATGCATCTATGATCCAAGATGGTGGAGCGGCCTAAGCAAAGTGAATGAAAAAGTATTTGTCAAGTGATGTCCACTTATATGGCTAGAGATGGAAAGGAACCTGGTCCCCTTCTTGAAAGTGGTGCTTGGATCGATATTGATCGCTTTATTCCTTCGTTACCGTGCAGGCCAACACCAGTGATATACAGTGTATAGAGAATGTCGTGCGGGCGATCGGGGTTTGGGATTGGATTGGTGTGGTCCTAATTGCACTACTAAGGATTGGGACACTAAGGATTGATTGTATTAAGGATAGTCGATTATTAAGGAAGTCGTCGGGCGAGTAGTCTGAGAGTTGTGTGAAGGGGTAAATCTTTGTTTCTTCGGGCTCCTTGGCACCTAAGACATGGTAAGCGAGGTAAAGTCGAGGAGTTGTTTGAGTCTGGGGATAGAGCCTCACGGAAACCTTAGGAAATTAGATCCGAAGTACGGCGCCCAGCAACTACGGATGTGACAAGGGAATTGTTGCGGTACGAGTGAAAGGATGGGACGAGGAGTCGAAAGTCGACGCCGAAGCTCTTTCGAGGGAAAAAAACGTTAATGATAATAATCATGCACAGGGTTATGTTCGAGTCATTAGCATTTGTTCCTAGAATAAGCTGATAGAACATTCTGTTTGGGTTTTTCCTACCAAGTAAACATTCATCTTATGAATGACGAAGAGTTAAACCTTCTTTGTCAATAACCATAAGTATTACGTGAGAAAAAAGTAACAATTGATCCTTCTTGGTCATTCTGGTACGTGTTGAAATGGTTGGTTGGTTTGGATTGGCTAGGTTGATGCGGCGAGGTGTACCGTAACTCGGTGTTGATAGCAAGGTGTAAGGAAGGTCTCGGCGGCTAGGTGTGCATGGATGGATCGGTGAGGTTGATGAAGCAAGTTGAAGAGAGCATGGTTAGAGAGAAGGGTTTAATGAGAAGCATGCAAAGGTTTCGATATGAACATGATGCGCTTAATTATGAACTATTGAGCGCCTCTTTAGTTTGTACATTGTTCGGGCGGGAGGGCCTCCTTCCCGGCTACGGTTGCTATCCTCATGCTCCTATTCTCTTGGGTGTACCATTATAGTGGCTACGGCAAGGGTATTTGTTGTAATGTTAAAGAATGAGTCTGTCCCGGCCGTGAGGCAAGGTATGTGGCAGCCTTGGTCCCGGCTCGCCCTCTCTATCGAGTACATATCTCGATTCATACATTAGGTAGGTGCCGCATGGGTCATTTCGTATATTACAAATCGTCTGAGCCCTGTTGAAGAGGGAAAAGAATGATATCAAACTAAGGAAAGGGTCTTGGTAGCTGCGATACCCACATTATGAAACACCATACGTGTGTAATATACGTAATATTACATATACAAATAAGAATCGATAATTTTCAATAGTAAAACGTATATATTATTCTATTTCTTCTCGTCTGTCTGATAGGCAATAATCCATAGGCCTCTTAGCGATTAAGAATATTCGGCGGAACGGTGAAGTCAAAAACCAAAGGTATCGAACGAACGACCCAAAGACACGCTTGTCTTTCCATTATATATCTATTTTTCACATTTGAGCCCACATATTCTTTTGTTGCGGGTTTTCAGGAACTCACCTTTAGCTCGGCTCTTGGTGGCTTTCGAACGTCGCCACAACTTCTTCGCCCAAATTGAAATGCTGGCACGGAACGGTGGGTTCATCGGCGGATCAACGACTAGATCGGACGCTGGCAGCTCGAGATGTCTTGGTGGATGCGGATCCGAGGTGCAAGGGGAAAACTAGGGCAGGAAGGAATACTATTGGTGGATGTCTGATTAGATACACGGTTAATATGCTTCTTTGGTGGTTCTATACGTATATGGAGCTTAGGCAATGTCGATTTTCTTGATGCTTCATATCGCACAATCACGGAATCTCTTTATCACCATTTGTTGTTTGGTGTTGCTTATGATGCTTGCTTTGTTCTTGGATACGACTACTACGGCTTTCGTCTCGATACGCGATGCTCGTTCTTCGGCGGATGCCGGCCAGTTATGCGGTGGATGGAGCGATTGTTGATCTATCTTCGACACCGGCCGACTTCGATAGCCTCTTACGGTCGATCGATATCGTGCTTCGACCTTCGTGATCGATAGTTTGGCTCGATGAATCCGGCCACTGCGGCCGGATGTAGAGCTAACGGCGGTGGAATAGGCACCACGAGCGGTTCCATACCCGCAAGCTAGCGACGCAGCATATCTGTTCCCGAGTGTATAAGCATCACTCGCGATGTCCCGGCGAAGAAGAGGCAAATGATGATAAACCGGTATCGGAGAGGAATAGCGTGAATAATCGACCCCACTCTGTCTTTAAATCGTTACGTACTTAATTGCACTGACTTTTGGAAAAGTGAATCACGTCGACGTCTTGTGAGTAGGCTCCCTTCCCTCTTATTTATCTAGAGAAACTTCATCTTGTTTTCATCTCTATCTCGTTCTCTAACAGCTACTAGTGGGAGTGCTTATACGGATGCTTATATAGGTGATGCTTCAACGACGGCGTAGAGATGACCAAAAAATTGCGAATTCCCAGCGAGATCACCATTTGTAGCCTCCGGTCTTCCTCTAAGCTATTTGCTTTATTAAGTATGGGAAAAGGCGCGGTTTACAACGTAGGGATCAAATTTGTTGCTATTAACCACGTATCCAAAATCGGTAGGTTCCCCTCTCGAGCAAAAAAAAGGTAGAAATGAACGATAAACGCAGTTGGCAACGACTCGAATTCGACTTCGGTATATTAGAATACTCCTTGCCTCGGAAGAGACAATTCTAGGCCTTGCCATGAATGGAGGCTTATAGATATTCGATTGGCTAGACCGGATATAAATGAATTGGCAATGGCAAGTAGCGGTGGGGTGCGGTCGATTGTTCTCTGACTATTCCTCCATTCATAGGGCCAAACTTTGCGGTGCTCTTTTAGGGGCGATATTAGGTAGCCGGTCGATTGTGATTGGATGAGTTGTTATCACAATGAGAACAAGGATGACTCGGAGATCTTGGTGGGTTAGACCCATGGGATGAAATTATCCAGCCTAGGTAAGTGGGTGCATTCCGGTTTTGCCTTACAACGATCTCCTAGCTCAAGTGGGCCGCTCAATCCAAGCACAAAATAGAAAGGATCTTCCTCTCGTGGGCGTTTGTCGGTGTTACGGGGCATTGGAGGGTGCTATCAACGGGGATCAACGGATTAGAACGAATGGAAACGCATATTTTTATATAACGGTCATGCTTGACTCTCGTAACTAGTTTCTTCTCTATTCGATGTTCGGTTGTCATGATTTTGGGATAGTGAGGCTCGAACCTACACTACCTCCTGGGCACCGCTGGGACTTGCCAACTTATCTTATCACCTAGTCAAACTTACTTTCCGAATCAATTTTCGCCTTCGCAAATACTGCTTATTTATTTTTTCATCTCGGTATTTTGAACTCCCAGTCGGTCGTCCTTCCAGCACCTTGGTCGATATTCGTCCTTACGGACGGAGCTTACTTGGTCAGTTAGTGCTTCCATTTATGACGGAGAGTTGGTCGATTGTCGATCGACTACATTGAATTCCGGCCACTTTTGATTACTTGGGGTTAACTTATTAGCCGGCCAATCCCGGCCCCGGTAGTGCTTATAGAGCCTTTGAATCACCTCTATGAGCCTAAATCCCTACTGCTTTGTAGTTGGTCGATTGTGATTGTGCTCTGATGACGAAAGAACGGTTGGTCGATCTTCTTGTTTACGAGCTTAAGGACCTTTGTCAACTTGCCAGCTTATCAGTATTTGTGCTTATAGGCGTTCATGCTTCCATTGCTTAGGTTGGCACTTATGCCACGCTTAGTTGGTCGATTGTCGTTGTGCTTCCATTGGGTGCTTCCATTGGTAGAACGGTTGGTCGATCTTACTCCCTTAAGCAAGTTTAGAGGATGTCCTGTCCGGAAGCTTCTGCCCCGGCTTATCTTACTTCTTATATTAGACCTTCCCCACTCCCTTGCTACGCAACTAGATATAGGATTTACTATTAGACCTTTAGATTTAGATTATTTTATATTACTTACTTTTATCGAGCTCTGTTTTCTCTAGAATTCCCCACCCACCCGTGACTTATTAATCTAGAGCAAATCCTCGTTTCAGCAGAAATAGCCACAGCCATGGTTGCACATGTTCATCACTGCGTACAGTGATATTCATGTGCCTTGCCTCACGTCGTGATAACGAATGGCCGAGAGGAAAGAGAAGGAAATCACATCAGCACGGAGAGGAAAGGAGAAGGACCCACATCGAGCCACCTTACATGAGATATGAGAAGACATGAGATACAGAAGCCCCCATCAATGAATACTAGAAAAGATGGCCCCCACGATTAGGTCAACATCACCACATGTCATCCACCCAACACGGACGGTATGCGGTACGGGGAATGTTGAAGTGATTGAAGACACATTCGCAAAGGGACATTCATTCAAACGATAGCCGGTCATATTGCTGTAATTTCCGATAATTTCAGTCTTGTTCATGGCAGTGTCGTGTGTGAGGAGGTATCAAGAACCATAGAACTTCTCCCACTCTACCTCGAATATCTACCTATCCCCCTACGAACTCTAATAACTCTCCACCTTCTACCGCACATGTCTCTCACTCCTTTTGGGCATCTGTTGCATGTGTTTGTAGTGATGACTCTCTATCACTTTTGTTATCCCACCCCTTATTGATAAAAAACCAAAAGGAAAAGGCCCCATGGAAAGCCCTATTGCCCCAAGACGACGACGACGACCTTAAAGCAAAATGATGAAGGCAAGCCTTAAAGCAAGACGGTAAGAGAGCCTAGCGGTCGAGCGAAGCAAGCCCTCGAAGACGACCTAGCAAACCCCCATCACCCCATCCTCCCTCCCTTGATGTCCTCGTGGCCATTCCCTTGGCGGCAACCACTTTGGACCTCCAAGCAAGGTTTGGTTTGGTTTGGTTTGGTTTGGTAGTGTGGTCAAGACCTTGGCTACGACCTCGATCCCTCCCACCGAGCCATTTCACTTGCGGCCCAGCGGCCCCCATCACCCCGACCTCCCTCGGCCTCCCCCGATCCCACCTTCGGTGATATCCTTTATAATCGAGATCATATCCTCGCATTAATCAGCTGAGACCTTGGGTCCTACATAGAGGGAACCATCCTTGAGAAGTACCTTATAGACCCTACATGGGTCGTATACTACTCCCTTAGCTGCTTGCTCGGCGTTCGTCTTGCTTGTGTGATAGTCTTGCTTATTGAACACCTTCGAACCTCTTGGAACAAATGATTGTCTTGGAACAAATGATGCGAACTTTTTAAATATGGGACGTTGAATCAATAGTTTCGATTCTGTCAGATGCAAAGAACCATTACCTCGCTTAGCATCCATTCCTTTTCGAGAGCCATAACCGGTGTTCTTGGTCGGCGATTCATATCCATCTATTTCATTCATTGCGTATCTGATGCGGATTCGGTTACTAAATCACCATTTTTAGAGTTTTTGACCATCCATTCGGCGTATTTCGGTTCCATATCTTGTGGTATGAGGATAGGTATATCGCTGTTTGGTCGTGTAAATTGGTTGGGATAACGCTTTTATGGATCGGATCAGTGCTTGAGCGCGATGAGTGCGGGGTTTCTGGAATGCTACAAATGCCTTCCCACTCCCAAGGAAGTAAAACTACGCCTTCCTACTCATAGACGGAATGACCGGCGGCTACGCCTTACCACCAAGTACCTGTGTGCCACGAGCATGCCTGCCGAACGCCCGAGCGCACCCCCACCATCCATGCTACGGTGAACGCCTTCCTGGGGATTGCTTTGAGGGGAAGAAATAAAGGGCCTTAAGAAGGTAGGGCGGTGGTTGGGTAGGTGAGGTTCCTAGCGACGGGGTAGGCTATGTTCCCGACGGTAACGGGGTAGGCGAGCGATGGTTCTTCTCTTCCGTGATTAGCAATTGGTTTAGCTTCGAATAGTAAGGTTCGGGTAGACCGAGGTTAAAAAAGAACTATTGTTTTTTTGGTTCGGGTAGAAACCCAAGTTTTATTTGTTGAGGGAGCGGAGGGCTAGTAAGAGTCTTATCGATGACGGGCTTATTATTAATCTACACGGTGGTTAGCGGCTTCCACGACCTAACATCCATAAGTTAACATCCTCCATCGACAGAAACATAAGTGTGTCAAATGGGGGAGCATTATCTGGTCAACATAGGTCGAATGCGCGCGGGAAAATGGGGAGAGCTGACTTAGGTTTCATGTCGTCGGGAACATGGGGAAATCATTTCAATATGTTCGTGGGCTATTGGTGAACGGTTGTTGGTGAGATAACGCACATTGGGAACATGGCATGGGGTCTATCGATCGTCAATCCAATCCAAAAGGAGCTTTCCCCCTCCCCAAGGGGCCGGCTAGAGTGAGGTAGTTGGAGCGAGGTTGTGAGCGGGGCTTTCGATTAACGTCCCTAGCTTGGTGGTGCTTCTCCGGTCTCAAGGGAGAGGGTTCGGAGAAAAAAAGATCGAGGAGGTAAGATAGATCATCGAGCGAGGATAGATAGACGGTAAATAAGAGATAAAAGGATATCAATCTGGGTCGATATGGAGTCGATGAAGGTCGGGTCTCCAATCGATGAGCGGGGATAAAGGGCAATATAAGGCGATAAGTTCGAAGGTTCGATGCCGCAATGTCGATGAGCGGTCGGTGTCGGGTAAAAGGAAGGATGGGTGGTCGGTTTGTTTTTCGATCTCGACACTACGCGAAGCTCTTTGCGGGGTCGGGTATAGAGAAACTCGGTCGAGGTATCAAGAAATAGATAAGGTCTCCGAGAGTAAGTGTAAGGTCTCGGATTGGTGCTCCTAAACAGCAGCTTAACCTCAAGGGGAGGAAACGGCTTCATCAGAGAGGGCATCCCCATCCATCCAAACAACCATCCAAACCTCTCATCTATACCCTCGAGCTCTATCGCGACAGTAATCGTGAATGATCTCGAATTGTTTGATAGATACGTTACATATGATGCACCTGGTTTGAGAAGGTGCTGAGCCAATTGTTGTCTAATCAACGTATATAATGCGAAGCTTCAAAAACTGAACCATCGGGATAGGCATCGAGTCGATTTGATTACTATAAGCTTATAAGTATTCTGCAGGGAAGCAAGTTCCAACCGAACCATACTGCCAAGATAAAGAGGTGTTCCCATATTACCCAGTCGCTTGTCGCGCAATACGCATTCCCCCATTCTCCCGCATACCGCATCACGCCCGCATCCCAGACATTCTCACCACATTCTCCCATTACTGCATTCCGGTCAATATGCATACGAGTTCGCTTTACTCATTCAATACACATTCCCTCGTGCATTCAGTCAGCCCACTACCTGCCTCCGAACGAACTAGACCTCTCTAACGAAATAGATATGTTCTATCTCTCTTTTTCTCTTTCTTATTATTGGAAAGGTGTAGCTAAAAGAGATAGCGAAGGGTTGAGGATAACTCTTTATTCTTCCCCCCCCACTCATAAATTGAATCTAATGCCAATTATATATGAGATTATGCTATCCCATATTTGGATATGATTAGTTAGCACAAACTTGAAATATATCCATCCATGGCCATGGGAGAATGCTGGCAGCAACGGCGTGTACTTTAGCCATTGTCATTTCTACGTCTGAATAAGTAAGAATAATAACGTAGATAATATAATTCGCTATGTTCGGATCCCAAAAACTACTCGTGTGTTTTATAAAGTGAATCTCTCTAATCGCAGCTTATGCGTGGCCTCCCGAAAAAGTCTAATGAGTCCCCTTTATTCTGGCCACTCCTTCCCTGCCATCCAACTCCCAGATACTTATGTCGATTGAGAAAATCCGATCAATAAAAGACTCTCCACCCGTAAGAAGATGGGGCATTTTTTGTTGGGAACGCCTATCTCGGAAGAGATGGGTCAATTTATCGAGGTTGCATTATATATGTAATTATACACCAATTGGCTTATAAACTTCTCAAAAGAAGGTGCCATAAAGGAAGTGCCCTTGTAAGTAAGCATGGTTCTTCATCGGTTTAAAAACTAAATCTTCCCCGAAGAAAAGCTCTATCGGTTCCAAAACATCCAAAAGGCATGTGACCTAGCATCAACTCTAGGATCGACTAGCAGCCTATCAACAAGGATCTCGTGGCGCTCCAGGCGCTGAAGCTGGCTATCCTCTCTTCCCATTTGTTAAATGGAGAATCACCCTGCTTCCAATCGAGAACAAAGCACGTAGACACTGAATCATCAGAATAGATAAAAGCACGTAAACCTCCCACCCCCAATCTAGTAGCGATACTTTAGTAGCGATATAATACATGATTTTTACCTTGTTTATTCTGCCAATAACACTAATAGAAAATTATCATTCCGCATCTCGCTCATCATACATCTTGATACATCTTGGCTAAACCACTGTGTACACTAATTACCAATTTCACCGTAACGAATCCATATTGAAGTGCGACGGATGCACATCGTATCTAATAGCGAGGTGGAAAAATATAACTATAAAATCCGAAGAGCCGTACGACTAAGCTCAACCGGAGCACGTTACATGTTCGAAAGTGGTAGAAAAAAACGACAGTGATAACGGTTCCACCTTTGAGTCATGAGTTTTCTCTTTATTCCGAAACGAATCCTATCCATGTTGTGTCGCGAAATCCGATGAGACGCATCGTTTAGAATATCTCGTGTCATTTACATTTGGGAATTCGTACCCTAAATATGGCTTTACTTCATTGATGTTCACATGCGTAACTAGACCACTTCCCGCAACACGTCGAGAGACGTTGAATAGAAATTATACGCTAGTTCACGACTATCCGTGTCCTCTGCGATGCTCTCGCTTCCGTTCTACTCTGTATCTTGGCTGACAGGGCTATAGTTTATAGTAGGCCAATCAACACTCTCTCGTCTCCTGGACATACCACTCGTCCGAATCACCAATCCCGGTCATACCACTCTCGCTCATCACTCGGGACTCTGCCCGCCAATCCCGGGAGACCACTCTCGGGGAGTTCAATCCAGAAGACCCACTATAGCAGAGGCAGTGGCGTCCACTCTCACCCGCAAAGCATATCTTGCTTGTCCCCTCTCCCAATCAATAGGTCGAGGGACCTCTCCTAGGCTACCACTATAGAGGGTAGGGGCTTGTCATATTAGTTATTTGGCCCATCCGAGTGGTTGCGCGTGTGGAACCACTTGTCTTAGTGTCCTTAATGTCCGCATCTCCAAGTGAGATGGATGGATCCAAACCCACATTGAAAGGCCCGTGGGATGGCTACCCTATGAAATCCATGACTTACTCGGCTTGGCTTGACTTTTGCTTCTAGCCCCGAGGAACAAAACGTCTATAAGGCGAGATGTTGATGCTTGCCGACTCGGATGCGTATGGCTTCGATCACCAACAACCTAAGGAGCTGATAACCCTTTCCGACTCGATTGGAGAGATAGGGGCCCGCCCTTCCATTAATGCATTTTTTAACCATGCGTTGACGCGGGAGCACAATCATTTTGGACCGACGACTGTGTGCGTTAGTTAAGATCGGAAAAAAGAATGGGGAGGGATCGCCCCCTATGGATTGTAAGGCTTCCAATGCACTGAAAGCGCTCCCACGAAGCCCCATTATAGGTAGGGTCCGTTAACTACGCATTTTATATTCCCGCCCGACGAGTGTAAAGCAACTTTATTGACGCGTAGCTCAAGTGGCCTATAGATAGTAGAAGTGCAAGGCGCGGGGTAACGTTAGTTCAGAACGGGCGCGTAAGGTGGAGCTCGATCGATGACCGTATTTTGATCGCTTCGCCCCCCTTGCCACGTTTCGAGGACTATCCGCCACTTTGAAACTATATTTATTTCTATCCACTACCGCTATGGTATTTCCCCGTATCTATCCACTACTTTCCGGGATACGGATACTTTAAAGGATACATATTTCTCGGGATTATTACTTTGTTCCCGAACCCGCTTCCCGAACACATTCTCGAATCGGCCTGTCTCGTACGGGTCCCGAACCTATCTATCTCGTATCTTCTCTCCTTCTCGTACGGGCCGTTCCCCGAACCCGTTCCCCGATCCCAATCCTTTCGCGCTTTGAAGGAGCAAGCCCAATATTTGAGGGGCCAGGCCAAGTTTCTCCCATTAGGGGGCCCCTTCGGGGATTCAAGAGGGGCCAGGGCCAATATTTGAGGGCACGCAAGCCAAGAATAACTATAAGCATAGCATGGAATGGGACCTTTTCGGACCTTTTCTACCAAATAGCCCTATTCTTCGGGTGGGATAGTTACTTATAATTTCGTATATGCTAATCGATGTAGAACTCGGCTTTCTTTGTGCAGAGACTATCTGCTGGGTTGTGAACTCACACCTAGGCTTGTCGGTTAGATCGGATCGGAACAAGTGAAGTAGCACTTTTAGTCTTTTGTTTGACGGTTGCATTACAAAGGAGAAGGAACGTAACCTGGCGCGACTCCTTGGATTCTTTGGGGAGAAGAAGGATAAGCCCTCCTCTCCATGATGGCAGTCTTCACGTCAAGCCCCTCCTCTAGTTAAAACTACGGGCGGCTATCGCTGCCCCCGCTTTGGTGGTCCGTCGCCTCTCGTATGAACTCACGGAGTATGCCTTCTTCTCTCCCTTGCCTCCTGGGAAGTTTATCCCTTCTCTCCCTTGTCTCCGGTGTGCGCATGAACGAAACACGGTCTCGGGGAGCTCGCTAACGCTTGAAACGCACTCCCCCTCGACACCTATTTACTTATATTACGTATATGAATAACACACTCCTTATTAGTCTTTAATATACGTGTACGAGGCAGGCTTGGTTCAGAAGCACTTTGATATACGCTGATGTGCAAAAGTGAGGCTTGGTTCAGGGAAAGAACGGCCGATAGTATCTTTTTCGAGTTATACATTAACCGGGGTCCCGGACTAGATCGAGAAGATATTTTAGCTCGTGGTAGTGAGAAACCAAGGAAGGACAAAAACGAGATTAATTACGAGTAGGGCGGGAAAGAGACAAAGAAAAGCGAGATTAGATCCCGGTCCCATTTGAGCTTGTACCGCAGAGAGAGAGTGCGAATGGGCCTACGTAAGCGTCATGAGATTAGGCGGCACTAATAGAGAATGGATTTCACTATTTACCTATCATTTTCACTATTCTCATTTTCATTTCATAACCACAGTGGTTGAATGTTAGGAAAGCGTATTAGCCTTTATGTATGTATATTACGAGCGAGCGCTCGTACAAAGCATCCTTACATAATTGTCGCGCAAAAATATCGTAGCGAAATATCGTATATAATTCATTACCTTCCTAGGGCATGGAATTACACGACATTAGCGTTAGTCGAAGAGGAACAGACGGGATATCGTCGGTGTTCAGCCACGTAGGCGACGCGGGATATCGGGGAGCTTAGCAATTATACGACGTACGACATTACGACATCACGGAGACGAGGCGTCTCTGATACTTGAGAGGCGAGGATAGGACGTAGGGTTGGATAGGAAGGTCTAGCACGGATAGGACGTGTCAGATACGGAATTAGCCATTCAACGAATCAAAGTCCGTACTGGTCGAGACCGAGGGTCATCAAATAGAGATTTCAGTAGTAGGCAGACCGGGTCATCAATAGAAGCTATAAGCTCGGCTAATGGCCTAAAGAGTTTGCTTAATGTACTTTCCCACCTCACGCGGCGCATATGTATATATGTAAAGACCTTGGCCTATAAAAAGTGGTTTTGAACCGGAGTGGATCCCGCGAGAGGCGTAGCAATATGGTTTTCACCCGTTGATTTAGTTGGAGATCCAGTTTTCGAGTCTTTATATGGAATCACTTTGGCAGGGCACACAAACTGATATGAGTTGTTCCCAAGTTAGTAGAGGTAGAGATAAGCTCGCGGGAGAAAAGCAAGATCGGGATGCCTCCATGTACTCTAACCAATTGAACTACAATACCATGGTCCAAAGAAAGTCCACTTCTTATTTGATCAAGAATTCGAGATCAAGTTAGTACCAACATCATTGTCGTTATTGATTACTTGTGTGTTACAGAGGAACTAAGTCCATAATACGTTTCAAGTTTGAGGGATTTGCTTCCCTTCCGATGTGCGTGATCGAGGAAAGAATTCCATAATGCAATGCGGGTCACGCCGAGAGTCTTTGCGCGCTTAATGGGCAATGGAAATCCTTCCGGGCTAGAATGAACACGCTTGGCGATAAAAAAGCCCCCTGTCGCCCCAGTGTCGGTAAACCAAACCAATGTGTAGCTCAGGGGGTGACGAATGGACGTAAGTCCGATCGCGCGTGTTATTCCGCGGTCTTGAGTAGGGGGGCATAGACGAAGAAAAAAGCCTACCTGGTGAGGACCTTGTCTGGGGCAATGGTGAGTCCACTCCTGTGAGTAGGATGAGAAGAAGGTTATCCTGGGTCCCCGTCTTCCGGCTCAATCCGAGAGGCGGGGGCAAAGCGCTTTTTGGCACGTGACTATCTAGCCCGGGTCAAAAGAGGGATGGTATTGGGGGCACACACCGACCCCAAATCCGGTCTTAGGGCCGTAGATGGACATCCATACTTGGGTGTGAGTCGTCCTCCGAACAATGCTATTCTATAGTAATATAGGATCCTGCGCACAATGGGCTTTTTGATCGTAGTCCCCCCTGTGCCCCGATTCAAGGAAAAGAAAAGAAGTGTATTTTTCGCTCTCCGGGACGAGGTAGGATAAGATACCCGGTAGTCCATGATGGAGTCTTCGATCCTTATCTACACGACATTCGAACGCATTCCAAAAGATGTGGGAGGTATGCGCTAACAAGCGTAGGCTCCTTTCGCGGGTAGGCTAAAGCTAACGGCTCGCACGAAGAAAGTGGCTCGGTGACGTTTTTAAAATAGTTATAATGGAAAAAGTAAATAGAGAGTTCGAGCGGGTGTGACGAACATGTGATTATTTTGGAGTGATCGAGGGGGCCACACTATTGGAACACACAAGGGCGGGTCCCAAGTCTAATATGAAAGGAGCTTTCAAAGCTCGTCAGCTCTCTATCCTTATACCAGGGAGATAGCTTTTAGATCAAGACCCTTAATATAAGAGAATTCGCCCCCACTTTTATCGGGATCAGCACTAGTTTTAACCTATCTAATAGACTCCTTGTTGCCGAATGCACAAATGCACTTGACTCGGGGAGTCGCCCCCCGCTACTTACCGATCAATGGGACTAGATAAAGATCGGAGAGCTAATTCTCCCATCCACGTGAGTTGTTTTCACACCGCTATTATATGTCCCGAAGGGATGAAACGAAGGCACCACCCACTTGCGTGACCACATTACCAATGGAATGGAAAAGGTCTCTTCAAGCTCTACCCCCTATCTGCTCCATTCGCTCGCATGAAAGCGTGAAACGCAACCGCATGCCGCGAGCGGGTGAAAATCTTGTATCTAGAATGTCCGCGGAAGCTAAGTCGCTAATCTTTTCTTCTCTTCAAGTTCTCGCTTTCCGAACATCTCTTATCACTTCGATAGGCGATCGGTGTGAAGCTCATTAGATCGTACTAATACTATCTAATAAGTTAGACTATCTAAGAAGTTTTCGGAATGCGCCCGAATTCATCTGTGATAGACATTCGTCTATAGATCAATTCACCTCCCCACTTCCGTCTTTAATATGCGCCCCGCTTTGACTACGGATTTACTTGGGGCTATCCGACCTTATATGGGGAGCGTAGGTGAGCTCTCGGGATTGGGGACCTGGTTCAGAGATTATATATCTTCTCCGGGATACGACGACTGGGGGTGGTTGTTTGTTCTTTTGAAAGCAAGCACTACTAGGGGGCTCGGGTAGGTAGGCGGGGTCATTCGTTCTTTTAAAGGTCGACCATTGAATTTGTCCCGTCGGAAAAGAAAAGTAATTCTCCTAAGAGCCTGGGCTCGGAAAAACTCCGTTAAGTGCGTAGCGTACTTTCCCTAGGCCACCCTAACTTTTCCCATAATAAAAAAACTAGCGGTCCCATCCCTAAAACAAGTGAAGTGACCTATCACTCTCAAATAGGGTAGGGAAAAATGTATGGCCTAAACCTTGTTTGTAGTCACTTTCATTCGATGTCCAAAGAGAGGGGGTCCAAACGTGTATGCTCCATCCGTGGTCCCGAACTCTTTATTGTCTATAGGGTGAGTAAGCGAACTCTCGACCGGGGGAAGAGGGAACTCGCTTCATTTCCTAATTCCCCATAGCCTAGTTAAAGTATGTTCCCTGAAAGTCCCGAAGGAAAACCTATATGTGGTAACACCTTTACTTGAGGCTACTTCCTTATCCTTATCTATGCGAGTCTAGGAACTCAAGGTTTAGACCGTCTAATTGTATAGTGAGCATTCAGCCCGAGAACTAACCTAATCCGTACGGCCTATGATGTGTAGCCGGCACCAATCGATATGGTACAGGGTTCAGTTGTTGATCCCGGAACCAACTATCGAGTACAGGGGATTGTCCTCCCTACTCGTACGCGTAGAGGGGGCTCTTATCCAGCTGTAAATTATATCTATGGTAGAGGGATAAAGAGCCCTATACTTGGAATATTCTTCTCAGTATCCGAGCACCTATACCTGCAAGAGACGGGGGAATACGCCTCCGTTTGGGTTACGCGGCTTCAATAGGCTACATTATCTATGCAGAGGATGTATCTTTAGGAGCTCGAGGTGTTTGGATCCTAGCATTAGTAGAATGAAATAAGGGTATATCTAATGAAGAGCCGGCAACAACGACAGGTACGGGGATGCTATTTCCCTCGTGTCGAAACCACGATGTACGGTGGAGCTATTTAGCAGCCTGCAACTCTAATTGTACGGGCAGTGGGGCAATTCACCAGCCGCAACTCATTATCCAAGCCTCAGGGAGCGCTACTACTCGTACGTCTATCCGCCTTGGGAGAGCTCAAGATCGTACAGTGTCTATCTTCCAAGAACTATACACCTATAGGGAAAGCGTCTTAAAAGGCCTTTTATGTAAGGGTTCGCATCTCGCCGTATGCCCCAACCCGGATTAAAGTCCCACAACCTAGCCAAGTTGAAGGGTTCATGAGAGCCCCAAGTGGAAGGTAAGGGGATTGAAACTCACCAAGCACTACATATAAGTTCCGTAGGCACACAACCAAGCTATGAAGAGCAACTAAGTGGGTGATCATCCTTAAATAAAGAACTAAATACTTATCACTTACGATTTAAGCCCCCTATTCCCCCTCGATCGCAAAGATTTTTCCATCTAAATACCATTTTCCCTACCTTCGCAGAGATCTATTTACTATTTGATTCTCTCCTCTATAGAATAGAAGACTATGAAAGGGTTTTGGAGAAGAAATGAAGAATTCCTATAACCTTCTTTGCAGGGTTCAATCCCCCATTCCTAAGAGTGTTTTTAAAGACTTCGCGAACCGAAACATCTAAGTAGAAATAGGAAGGAGAATCCACCCTTATGGATGGGGGCCTCGTCTCGTACTTCCATTGGTGGGCTTATCATCTATCTGACCTCGTCTTTTGCTCTTTATTAGTCGCATCCTCAGGCTCGGCCGGGTGGCCGCATCCCTCGTACTTCTCTTGCTTGGCCGAGAATATGTCTCTTTGTACCTCGTCCCGCTATTGCGCCGGATCCATAGCAATTTGGCCGCTCAAAGCTGTCAAGCAATAGATAAATAAAAGTTCGATTTTTGTAGTAAGCATTTTAGGGACCCGAAGGGATAACGATTTTTGCGAAAACATAGACCTCGATACTCGAACTCGAACTTGACCCCAGTACTCTAGACCCTCTACGGAGGAACCATAGCTCTCGAACCTCGAACCTAACCCTAACCCTCAACCCCTATACCCCGCTACCATACACACTGTCTTACTACTCGACTTACGTATACGCAACATTAGGTACTACATCACCATCACGTAGGGCACCTCACATAGCCGAGCATTGCCGTAAGGTCATCTGCCTCGAAGGCATCATACGCCATATCGATTTTGACCAAGTTCGTGCCATACGCGGGAAAGATAAGTGCCCCCATCGTTACCACCAGACGACGATAGAGGCCACAGTTACCCTGTTCAAAGCACCTTGCTCCGTTCACCCAACATGGATGGTACCGGTACAAAGATGAATCGAGAACACCGTTATTTGTGAGTCACCCACTAGACATACCATCAAACACATTCGTCCACCCAACGAGATTTCATATGTTACCATTTGAACACCAGATGAATGAGATCGAGCCAAGGTGTTTGTTGCCATACGAGCATTGCCTTTGAGCCAGGGTGGCACCAAATGAGAGAAGAGATGGACCCCATGTTCCCTACAGATGAGAGACGAAAGGACTTACCGGTAGATGACGAGAGGAGAAGAATCACAGGAGATACCCGAGAGAAGGAGGTAACCCATCGATCTAACGAATTAGGTTTATTATGTTACCATGTGAACACCAGAAGAAAGACATTGAGCCATGTCATTTACATATGAGGAGATCGATTGAGTTAAACGGATTGAGAATTGAATCTTCTTATGATGTTGGCCGTATCGGAGCGGCCACTTAGGAAACATTCCCCAAACTCATACACCCCTTCCCAGTTGCCAACAGATGAGGTTGAAACATTCTTAGAGCCATACAGGTCAGGGAAGGCAAATAGTAGATAGATAGACATTCAACGAGAGAGAGGGGACTATAGATAGACTTTCAGGTCAGGGAGGTTGAGACATTCACGCTGGTCAGGTAGTGTCTTTCACATAGGTCGGGTAGCTGGTACGGAGGGAAGAAGTGATCTACTTACCTTCCTCCATTCCTTATCTATGAGATTATAGATTCCATTAAGCTAGTAATAGCCAGCAAGCACGTAAGTAAGCCCGCCTCATAGGATGAAACGCGGAGCCCGCATCCTTGAAAGCCGAACACAAATCTGGATATGTGTAACCTGCCCCGGGATAACCATAAAATGCCATTCTTTCCAAATAAAACAAAATCACTTGAAATTGAAGTTGTAATATCATCTCAGGTTCAAAAGAGTGCTTCCAGCGTGCGAAAATGGCGATCCAATATCTTTCTCCTGTAACTGTGTCCCCCTTCCAGCTTCTCCCTTTCCTGCCTTCCTCGGCACACGTTTTTTCCGCGTCACGTTCTAGCCTAACGGGTCTCGGGTAAAAGGCAAGAAAGCTCCGTCCGTCAAGTTAATTGTATCCAGTTTGCAATATTTAGATCTGGGTAAGATAGGGTATCAATCGAGAGAATGGCAGGCATATCAGGCAGAGAGAGATAAGATAGAAGGCAGGCAGCAAGATCTTTCAGGCAAGGCAGGAAATTTGTTCGATGAAGGCAGGTTGAAAGTTTGTTGTTCGGTTTAGTTTAGCGAAGCAGAATCGGTCTTCGTCAGAGGTCAGTTGTTCTCTATGCATTCAAGATATAAGCAGGAAGGTTCAAGATCAACTACAAGCAGTTCTCTCATGCTCGCTGGGCAACTGAACGCTGGACATTTCCCTAATAATCTGGCTGCTCCGAAACGGCCAGGGAGGTATCTCTATCCGTCCGTTTCAAACCCTGCCACATGGATTCTTCCTTCGTCCGGTGGAAAACTCCTTCACACATACATCTAGCATGCACGTAAGTAAAGGTCAAGGTAGGCCCAGTAAGAGAGCAGCGGCTACTGATACTCGCCCCAAGCAAGTGTTATTGAAGCCTTTTCATTTTGTATAGAAGCCCGTCCAAAGCTACTCCGTCTATTGGAAGCCCTTACCGGACAATGCTATAAGTTGAGGGCGAAGGTTGGGTAAGTAGTGGTAAAAAGTTAAGGTTGGAAGCACTACTAAAGTAAAGCAAGGTAGAGTAAAGGTAAATAGGAATAGTTCCTGCCTTGCCTACCTCCTAAGAATCAGTCAGCAAGTGTTAGCCTGTGCAATGCTGTATGAACACCCATCCAATGAATGCTATAAATTAAGCGGGTAATTGAGCCGGTCTAGATGATCCGCCGCCAGGTTGATAGCATGGTAACACTGAAGGTAAAGCAAATATAGAAAGTATAAGGTAAATTTAATAGAATGTTTTGTCTGCCCACCCAAGCACTCCACTGAACTAAGAGGTGCTACGAATGATTAAGTGCTACGATTAGGTGCTACAAAGAACGATTGGGTGATACACTGAGGTGCTACGAACAGGTGCTACAATGAGGTGATACAACAGAGGGAGGCTACCAAGAGGTGCTACTAAGAGGGGATACATTTAGGTGCTACACGCAGAGGATACACAGAATCACCAGACGACGATAGAAGTCCGCCATACGAGATAGAAGATGTCTACCATCACACAATAACCGAGAGAGGTTGTACTTGGGCCAGTCGACTTCGTCGTTGTTTCAATCTTCTAGCCCCAACTATTATATGGGTCTCGCCACACGTTATAGCCACATGGGTTTTGTCAAGCCGACCAGCAAGGAAGCGACAGGGGCCTCATCAAGACCAACTCAGACCCAATAATCCATCTTATGATCACTAAAAATAGCTCCGCAGGCCTCACAAAACACCGACAGACAATCTCTAGCACCAAAGCAATCGAGTCCCGATCAACTCGCACGAGACAAAAGAGAATCATCCGCGAAATGGTTGTTCACCATCTCCCGAATCATCCGACAAATAAAAACCCTTTAGTTGACCCCCGCAAACGTGCGACTCTAGCAAATAACCAAGAGCATCGCCTCATAAAGGTATGGCGCCACGGGGGCACCCTCGCTCATAGATTTGTGAAGGTGAATACGAGGATACAAGGTATTAATCATCGAAATGAGAGCGAGAGGCATAGAAAAAAAAAGAGTTATAACCATCCCCACACAACGCGGGCCAAAACCCAAGCAAGTAAACATATCAGTAATGAATGTCGACTAATCCTATAATAGGCTTCTGTAAAAGTAAATCTTCAGGGGGAAGAGAGCTCGCCGACCAGCATCCCCGGCCCATTCCATGGCCTCCCATCGTGCCGAGATCACTCGGCTCTATAAAACGCCCGAACAAAGCCCTCGTTTTCTCCCTACGCACAATCTTCCTAGCCACATCCCTCACCCGCAGCCACCGCCTTAACCATTATTTTGTAAGTAACACTCAACAAAGTTATAGGTCGCCGCCCCCTATAGAGTCTCCGCAAAGCATTCTTTGGAATAAGTTTAATCAATCCCTGGTTAAGGGACTCGGCGTACAACTCCGTGGAAAAAGGCCTCTCGATGCCGAACAAGATAAATTATCCCCTACGATATCTCACATAGCCTTGTAGAACCCACAAGGCAATCCATCTATCCCAGGATTTACCACTCTTCATAGAACATAAGGATGCAAAGAGCTCATCCTTCGTAAAATCCTCGTCCAATCGTCACTGCGTCTACGACAAAGACCTTGTGCATGGACCACCTTGTAGCACGCATTCCCGGCAGCCACAATCGAATCCGAAAAGCGATAAGGAGATAAAATATTATGAAAAATGATCACCAAAAAATACCTCGAATCTCTATCGGATCCTCCTCGAAAGCGAACCACCTGGATCCGCAAAGACCAAGCACCCCGTCGGCTATCACTCTTCTTTTGAAAGTCAAAGAATAACTTGGAAACCTCATCCCCTTCCCCGGATCCACCGGCAAACGAGCACGAACCCACCCTGGGCCGGATCTTGAGTGAGCCCTTGCCCCCGGGAAATGTGTGTATACGTAGGAGTGTGATCCATCGCCCGTGCCATTTCTCGGTCCCGCTTAAAATGATACGCCGTCCCTCCCCCCCGTGCCAACCGGTGTATTGTAGGAAGGAGTTTATGGGCCCCTCACTATTGGAACCATGAGGAAGGACATAGCTAGTTAACCTAACCTAACGACTTAAATAAAATGGATATCTTATCTCGTTCCCTTCCTTATGACCCGCAATGTTCATTACACCGAGAGGTCGTGGTCCGTAGACTACCCAATGAGAAGTAGGAAAGTGTCGTTCGAAAAGGCTAGTTTTTTGATATAATAAAATGCCCGATCGTGGGCCTCGTTTGCATAGCTAGTACGGTATAGGTCGTATACCTCGTATAAGCTCGACTTAGACGTATACCCAAAAGAATCCCCAGATCGCCAGGATAGGCTTTACCAAGAGAGAGACCGGCTAGGTATACCCCGCACTACCTATACCACGTATACCTCTTCCCTAGCTAACCCCCGTATAAGGTCCACCCCGCTATTAGGCTGATCTCGCCCGCCTTTATAGACCGCACTATAGCTATCTCCACCGCGTTATCCGCTCAGCCTTCTCTAGACCGCACTATCCATCGCTATCTATGTATGTCCCGTATCAATCATGTTCAAGTCAATCCTTTCATTCAATGCATTAGTGTGTAGGTTATATATGTCAATATGTCATACTGTGTATATATCGTTTTCACGGGTATGGCTGGAATCAAGGGAAATGTAGTCCTCAACGATGCATGCCCCACCCCATTGAGTTAGGGCGTGGGCAACAAACAACCTCTCTGCCACACGAACTAGTAAGGGTCAGGTGTAAAGAAAAAGTGTCCTCTAACAAGCCCATATTCTATTTTATATATCTATCGATGACTATATATATACCTAGATGGCAGATGCATATATAGATCTAGCTTCCCACCATGCTTGGTGAGACTAGCTTGGTTATAACTACTTGCTTGGACGAATTAGAACTAGACTATTTGGTAGGGTTCGCTCACTTGATGAGAACTACTCGCTTGGCTCGCTAATACTCGCACTATTCTATTTGGTTGTTTGCTTTAGGTAACTCAGCCGATAACTACACTAATAGATTTGCTTGGTAGGTTTAGGTCACTAGCTTGGATGAGAACTATCTGAGCCGCACCGATTAGAACTAGACTATTAGGTTGGACAAAGCATGGTTCGAGTAGACGAGCTTCACCTTCGCACAGTGATGGTTCGGGTAGACCAGATGGATTAGACATCCGAGGTACTGGTTCAAAGAGAAGAACTAGACTATTAGGTGGGATTTCGCTTAGACCAACTTCTACTTGTACCGATTGGCTTATAAAAAGACTATAGGTTCGGTGAACTACTAGGACATGATTGGTCGATAACTAGCACTATGGGTTAATGGAACTACTTGGCCGCAGAAGAAGTAGACTAATTGGTTGGACTAGAACTACTAGCTTGGCTCGTTTAGCAGCTCGAATGAGTAGCGGGAGGGATAATAGGCCCAATAGAAGTACGAGGTCCCGGCTTCATATCATCTATTTCTTCTTCGATAGGGGCGCCGCCTTAGAGCGAACCTTGGACTATGGTTGGAAGCGGTAGTCAATGGTTCTACACGCGTTAGTGGATCATAGAATTCCGGCTGAGGGTGGATCACTAGCTTCCCCGACGTATGCGTCTTTCAATATCTATTTGGCCGATTCTACTTGAAACACTTATTGATTACTTCGTATTCTATTATGGTTACTTTACTTATTTCCCCTCCAACGAGTCATCAAACGGTACTTCCGTAATCGAGAAGAAACTCTATTGCTTTTTCTCATTTCTCGTATTCTATCCCTACTTGAAACACTTAAGGTCTATATTCTATGGGTGGTAGTCCTTCCCAGTGTGGCCCGCTCTCCTTCCCTCTCCCCCGCAAACTCACTTCTTTCTAATCAATAGAGTTAGTGCATCTATAGAAATGCCGTTGATTGCATCTATCTATATACCACATCTATTTTAGGTATGTTAGGTGGGGGCGGCGGTTGTGCCCATTTTCTATTATAGTATGATCTCCACCATCTTCGATGATAGTCCAGATGTTTTCGTAGTCCAAAGGTCTCACCAGCTTTCTATTCTAGTCCCGACTTGATATGATAGAGCTCGTGATTCGGTGACTTGATCCTAGTGGAGTTTCTCCTCAAGTGACGAGATCCTAATCCAAAACATAGCACACCCCTACCTTTTCAATCTGGAGGGCATAATGTGGTATTGGGGAACCACTTTCAACACATTAGCTCCCTCCCTCCACACCGTGATGGGTCGGATCAACCCCCAAAACCTACGTTCGGGGGACACTCGCCGCGGCTACTATTCCGAACGTCAAAAGTAGCGGGATAACCTACCCCACCATCACAACACCTTCCCCGTGCTCTCCAGTCGGTTCGAGGTACGAAGGGTGAGCCATATCAGTGGAGATAGTTATTGGTCCTGTAAGTGAAGTGGTGTTTAAGTTCGTGTAAATTATAATTGCTACCATTATTACCCTAGCAATACGAGCCATGTAGCACTCTGTGAATTAATAGATCATTGCGTTATGTCGGTAACATAGTGATGAAAGATTTTCGAGTTGATTAACATTAAATACACGTAGCATGGAGTCCGCAATAACGCACATACATGAATCGCAGCATATTCCCTTGAAGAGTATAATGCATAAGGCCGGAGTTTCACCGCGTCCGGTTTGCACCACGTGAATTAGCCAATATGTTTTGTACTTACTCGAATCCGATATACTCTTTCTTAATTACCTCGTTGTTTGTTCTCACATTACGGGGTAATGAAATACATTTAGCCACTATGTAACAGAAAGCTCGTATACATAATAGTAAGAGCTATTACGTCGTAATATATACTAAGTGTTTCACTTCGGACTAAGCCTCGTCATACTCTTTTAGCTTAAGAGTGTATTGGTGACATAGTACCCGTAACTAGTAAAAGCTACTATTAACTCGTGAATACTATGTTATCTATCCTTGTGGTCGCAGTAAGATTCACTTTATACTCGAAGAATTATGATTTCTATTCGTGAGTAGAAACATATTACTAGCGCTAAGTAAATAAAGTGCTCCATGCTTTCGGTGGACTCCGGTTAAGCTTTATATCCGGATACTGAGTGTTCAAAGTGGAAATCGTACATAAGAGCATAGATTCAACTTTTTGAATAAGTGTGCTTTTATGTCTAGTTGTAATTACGCTTGAATAATGACTCTAATTTACATATAACATGGCTCTACGTAATCGTAGTGGTTAAGTAAGAAGCGAAAAAAGATTCTAAGTTCATGATGAATAAATGTTTCAAGCACTAGTGTTACTTGATTCTAATGCTAACCATTATGATCATGACAAGTTGGTTTAACATTACGCGGTTTTTATCTTAGATTACGTATACAATGTTCTACTTAAGCACTATGCTCCCGAATCACCTAGTGAACACATTGAATTACTATACCATATGGCGATGTTACTCTTTACCTCAGGAGTTACATATCACGTGATCACCTGATTACACTTGAAATTGCAAAAGCATGCATTAGCCCGTGTTGCTTAGTAGTACATGACCAAGCAAAACTTGTTATCACTTACTCGCGATAACCGCCTAGCCTTTTTACGTGAAATAAAGAATCGCGGCTACTGGGTATTAAGCTAGTTATATCTAGAACTGGAGGAATCAAAGTTAGTCTCGTGTCTGAATAATCTGTACATGGGTTGATTCTAGTACCGAACCTCGTATCGTGTCGCTTCTATCGCTCGATAGATAGTAGGTCGCATCCCTGAGCAATAGAGAGTCCGGGTTGATGCCGTTACCGCACCATAGCAATAGGCTCTTGAAACCGGTCCAACCGAAACATAAATACTCTCGTCGAGCTAACGAACCTTACAAATGATCTAACCCGGGAAGTTTTCCAATCAAACGCGGTCTATCTAACTCTGTGCTAAGCTGAACCTCGTACCTATTGCCCCGTAAAAGTGGGATACCCGCATGTTGCCCCATCAAAGCAAAGTGGTATAAGCCATCTAACCAATCTATCCATCTAAGCTATCCTTCCAAGCAAGCAATCTCACCGCCTACTTAGACTCGATTCACACGAACTAAACCATCCAAGCCATCGAACCAAGCCATCGAGAAAGAACCATTGAGAGCTATAGCCTTCGAACCAAGCTATCTCACCGTCCACTACGTCTCGTCCCATCGCTAACCAATAGTGCACTTACAAATGGTACTCGATCAAATGGTCTAACCGAAACATACTATCGCTTTGCTAACTCGCCTACCCCCCAAGCAATCTATCCCTCGCTAACCTCGTACCACCATTACCGCTAGCACTCGCATACCCCCATCGCTCACCATCACGGCTACTCATCGCTATCCACTCCCGCCATCGCTATTTCTTTAAGCTTGTTCAAACGCTACCCTCTAACCGACTTACCCCCGATTTACTTACTCTTATAGTTAAGGTAAGCTTAGCTAATACACATACTCTTTTTACATGGCTTTTTACCGTACTTCATCAACTCGTAATATAGAGAAGACTATTGATTACGGATAAATAGTAGGTATAATGATTACACCGAGTGTATTTTATATATATTACAAGTCAAATGTCGTGAATGGTGTCTATTAGTAACCATTATATCGTACTTAGTCAGCTCTGGAATAGATTAGGCAGTAATACGACATAGAGCTTAGAATGAGCTTAGTTCGAGCCTTTACCCGCTTGGTCTTGTACAAGTGTTATTGCCATTATATTAGGTTCATAAGGGCTAATCGCACTGTAATCATATTATGCAAACACTATGAGACCCATTGTAATCTATAAGTATTAGTATAGCTTATGTTATAACCAAGCTCTAATCTCACCTATTATAGTGATATTACTCCAATGATTATGGAAGTGAAGCTATTATGGTCACTGTGATTGCCATTGTACAAAGAAGAAAGGTGATGCTTAGTCTTATACATAAAGCACATCCCTTACTTGTGTTTCTTCAATAAGCTCTACGTAATGAACATAAAAAAGACGATCACTTATACATACACATTGGCCCAGTGCTTGACTTTTAGATTCATGGGTGAGCTATATGTAAGCTTAGTGATAGGAATACGTGATTAGCTCATACGATACCAATGGTCTAATTTTAAGAAAGATAGTAGTCTAATTTACCTATACTTAGCTTGATCTTATATGAGAGGTATGGTTACCATATGAACACTAGATCAGTAACATGTAGTACTATATCCATTCATTCCTTTATATGAGTAGAGTCATACAAAGCTTAGTATCTCTACATAATCATGCTTAAGCTCATACGTATAGTTGTAAGCCCTAATAGCTCTATCAGTATTGGTATAGCTTGAACTCTTACTTGTATGTTTCCCTAAGTAATATCCATAATATCTCGTATAACTATTACCCCTAACGTATCAAAGGCTTATAGTACTCTTCATAATTATCGTGCTTTATTTGTAATAGAAGTCATCACATGGGTATACAGTACTTCTCTAATAAATGAGACGAGCTTTATCCTTGTTCATTACTCCAAGCTATTGTTCCCCCTTATATCCATATCTAACACTGCTGTGTATAATGATTACGCCTGCTCCTATATATATGGCCCCCGATTTCCCCTGTCATCACCTATTACATAGGTTCATTCGGTGAACCACAGCATTTTGCCAATATAGAATAAACATGACTAATAGGGTAGTATAACCATTCATTGAACTAATACCATTGATTCACTTACATATCCCTATATTATCTTAGTTATATAGTGTGCTTATAAGAGCATCTTATGTACATAGACCCACTATAGATCCATATTCAATATGGGGATGAATACACCTTATACATGGGTGTTCACATGCTCATATCTCGTGTATTTGACATAATAAGGTCAGCTTATTACTAATACGTGTCATTTACTCTATATCATTACTTATGGATATAAAAGGAGCTTACATAAGCTTATACACACCAATGTGGGCGTAGCATGGATTGATTAGCCGATGACCATGGGGAATATAGTTATATATATATATGGCACCCCCTCTATCCGTATCCGGGTGCAACATATCACGTATAGAATGAAGATCTATCTCGTGCATCCCGGAGGTTATCCCTTTCATAGCGAAGGTAAGGAAGTGTACCAACTTATCGAGTGCATGAGGTGTGCCCGGAGCATATCGTGATAAGATTGTGCCTTAACAACCGTCCTGTTCTTATCCCTAATGACCGTGCTTGAGTCAACGATACAAGAGGCACCCTATAGAGATATGATAGAAACTTATAAAAGCGTTGTAGGCGTAACCGGGCCGACCGTGGATAGGGGGCACGAATAAATGAGACGGGATAGCTCACGTAATGTGGAAGTGTGAGTCCGTAGGTAATCGCAGGTATGGTTGCTATTCCCGCCAAGAAGGGATGTTGGTCCCGTGCGAAAAGTATAGTGGGGAGATCCGTAGAGCTGTCTATGTATAAGGAAGATGAAAAGTGCCCTCGCCTAAAAAAATGGTTGTGTGATGGTAGAATCTCGCTCTGAAAGAATAGAAACTCAGCAAACAACCCTCTATATGGAACATGAACTTAAAGAGATGGTGCGAGTAGAGGAGCTGCGAATATGACGTGAATCCATCCTATCCAGTGTCTGGGCTCACATCTGAAGAAAAGTATAGAATAAGTGGTAGGACCTGTAGACGAATGAAATGACGTGTCTGGTATCCACTGGAAAGAATGTGTCACCTTTCCAATCCAAAGTAGGGAATCAATCCAAGCCTTACCAAAGCAGATATGCCCTTAAGGGAATCAATCCAAGCCTTACCAAAGCTCATTATATATGGAATCTACGAACCTTTACTTATACCTATGATATGTGAATCAATTCCATTATGATGAAAAAGTCTACAGTATAGCTTAGCTAAGCCCAGACATAGTGTAATCACAGTATTCATTTTCTATTATGAGCTTAGTAATCCCATTTATATTTATACAATAGCTCATAAAAACAGATCAGATTGAAACCCATTGCCCATATCTATATTGAACACAACATCATCTCACTATAGCATTGTATAGCTTGTTCTTACCTTATTACTTTAAGAAAATGTATACGTTTCCATGGTTATTACGCTTCCATTATCGTTATGGTATTTAGACCGATTTATATCTAGCTCTTATTACCTTATAAGTACCGATTAGGTTACTAGTAATGCTCCTTGACGATAGGTATGATATCGATATCCCTTTTGTTACCATTGTAACATGCTGAATCTCATCCTACTACTAGGTAAAATAGGCATAAAGGGGTAGTAGTAATTCCATAAAGTGTAATGGTCTACTATCTATTATCGCTTGTTTGTCTTATATCGGGACGTGTATCAACCGTATGGAATAGATTATGGAATAAAGGGTGAACAAAGGACCGTATATATAGGAACAAGGCTAGTAACTCAACACTCGGCTTGTATACTCGATTGGTTATCGTGATTCAAGCTCCAAGTTATGCTAATCGTAGATAGAAGAAATGGTCCCAATGTGATACAAGGCTTCATACTCATCTTATCCCATGAAGGTACTATGCAATACATATGCAATAATAGTAACATCATACCAAACCACAAGTATCAGCTTGCTTTATATCGTAATCATCTCGACGATATGCTAGACCGTGTGCTTACATATTAGCTTGATTACCGGAATAACGTAGATGTAAACGAACATGTGTAACCTCTCTATACTCTTAACCTATCACTCTTATGGATTAGTGATCGACATTACCATCAAAGCTATGGTTATTTGCCTAAGTTATACCATCATGATATTGGTAGTATTCGTATTCAAGCTAACTTACATGCTTAGTTATCGTATCCAATATAACTCATACGACTTATACGAGGCGGTCATAGCTATATTAACCCTATTCATTGATTATATCAAGAGTTTAGACCATTCCGAGGTATGTGAACAAAGTGTTAGGTGAATTACCACAATTAAGCCGGTATTGATATGGGCTTACAAGCCTCATTAGTTTCAATATACCACTTATAGTGCAATCATAAGGTTCTATTTATCCCTTACATATGGTAAACATAGAGTAATACGTATGTAATAAGTAGTATACACATCTCAATAGAGATAGATATGTAATTACACTTACCTTTCATGTTTGTTGTAACTCCGTATGAAACATCTACGTGTGTTAGTGAATAGGATCTCATGCTCATATCAAACTAGCTATCATATTCAATAGGATAACCCTATCATGTAAGCTATACTACTAGGTCAGTTGACAAACCTAATCAATATGGAGATCACTCATTCCCCGGGATTCAAACCCATTACCTTTGTTAAGCCTATAGAGTAAGCTCATATCTTATCACATAGCAGTACCGTATGGTATAAGATGATACAATGGAATTAGGACTAGTTAGATATGTAACAAACCGTATCCAGCCGATTGGTACCGTCTTATTAACACATACGTAATCGATGATCGTTTCAGCTTAATAGATTACCTCACCTTTATTGAATGGTAATAGCTCATCCTTAAGCTTAGAATAGGGGTGTAGAAGGAATTGAACAGTACCCGATCGTATTAGTACTACTTATGTGTATATAGCTTATGAATCCACAGCTAGTAACATATGGGAATAAGGTAAGCATCTTTACCGTGTGTTATACTCATGTCATATTAGTAACCCTTACATAGCATTGGAATAGTAAGCATCATATGACCAATACTTATGGAATGAAAAAGTAAGCTTTGGATCATATACGCTTTTACTTTATCACTATGCTTTTCATATTATATAAATACGCATAAGTTGGTTAGCTCGTGAGTAATAGCGTACAATGTGAATAGAAGAGTATCAATGATTATGTGATTACCTATTGTGTTATACTTGGTGTAATAATAGCAATGTGCAAATACAAACCAATGATGTTTCTACATTGTGTGATAAGGGTATGAAGACTAATAGAGTAGGTGCAATGAGTACTAAGCAAGAAGCAAAAGGGATAAGAGTATAAGGTTGACTAAGCTTCCCTCGTAATCATCATGGTTACTCATGTGTTATACTTGTTCAGTGTATTGGTTATGTATAAATCCCATTACTATGACCATATATGATATCAATATAAGATCGCTGATAAGAAATGTATCATGTTTGAGATCGTCATTAGCATAAAGTCTCATATAGGTAATAAAGCCTCATGAAGCCAACCGATGTATGATTACTAGCTTATCGATCGTGATAGTTGGAACATGGTTGGTACTATTCTCATTAGATATTAGAGTAATATGTGAGAATTCATATTTACCCGTATTCCTTATACCACTACTGGGTAACCACTGTGATCATTACCATATTTATGCTTGTTTCATCAAAGTCACTAGTAGCTTCGATATAGTACTGCATAATATACACGTCGCTATAACACTATTAGTATAGCTCAACTATCAGTGCTTAACCACCGTATCGGGAAGTGAAAAATATCACATCGCTATTCATATGTTAATATTCATTGCACTACCTTATATACTCCTACTCTGGTCATTGGTGTATATATAGTCATAACTCCATTGATAGGTGAACATACCAGGATAAACACTAATGATCTCATTGCTATTACTTACATTACTATAATCATCGGCCCTTTTTCCAGGAGTACCGCACCATGGTTGGGCCGGACGACCAATGGATGTGTTCGGATGTGTCTCTCACGCTCTAGGGGCGTGCTCCCTAACCGATGTGTGCTTCTTTGGTTTTGGTGATGTGTTTCGTATACTAAGGCTTTTATCTCGCTCAGTACGCTTGGAAGAAGAGTCGAAAAACACAGGGCGGTTGACCTCATTATGCTACGCGCAGAAGGCCAAGACGGATCGTCTCTATCGAGATCGAGATCTTGTTCCCGTGGGCCGCTACCTCGCCCGGTTCCGTGTGCATAAGTATCACCCGCAGTATCACCATCGACGAGCACAGCGTAGTTCCCTGCTCGAGACAATCCAATTCCACAGCCCGTTCCGAGCCCAAATTGATAATGCAATTGACCCCCGTACTCGCTCTTTTATTGAAGTTCCAATTCAGGTCCCAAAGCAAGCACTACCAGGAGCAGCAATAGAGGCATAGGGCGTGGGGTTTAACCTTATCCCGTGGTGGGAGCGAGCAGAACGACATACAGGGGGCAAAGCCAACACCTTGCAAAGCATACCCTCGCAATTTGATGGCCCATTTCGGATCTTCCCGTTCGAAATACATTATTAGAGTAGGATTTGGTTGAATCGATTCATTACCACCGGGGAACTAGCTTTGACAATCAGTTTGACTTCAATTCATTCTGATCAAGGGCGCATGGTAGGCCACCATACATACCTAACCCTAGCCCACCACATGTAACTGATCAAATGGTTACACCCGAGGGAGAGCGAGGCAGCCCAACCCTCCCAATCCTGGACTGGTAGAGAGAGAGACTAAAACAATAGCCCACTTAGGATAGGACCGAAGGTAAACGACTCTCATCTACGCCTAAAAGATACTCGTTGGTTTTCGAAATGGAATTCTAACTAGTACATATGGATCTCGCTCAATCTACATCCCGCTCGGAACTATATATGCAACACAGTAGTGGTGCTTTCTTGAATCGAGTCTAGCTCATCCTTCCAGTGGCAAGAGTCGTTAGAGAGCCGCGATCCATGCTAGTTTTAGATCGAGCAGCGAATGATAGATCGAGATTGACCGAAAAAGCGTGGGAGTTTCATTAGTAGCGCGAGGCTTATGCGCACTGTGGCGCGAGAGGAGCAGAGCCTCATTGGTTGGAGAGCCATAGCCCGCCCCGTTTTCCCGTTTCATATCCCTATAGTTGCATATCCAAATACGGATGCGAGAGGTAATGTACAAAGGTAGCATACGAGCTCAAGAGCTTCACTCGCCATCCATTAGATCCAATCAGATAAGATTTGCCCGAGTGAGAGGCTAACAAAACTCCATACTCCCCAGTGTATTAGTAGTTCGCGGCCGTATAGCTTTCTATTTTCGGACATAAATGAAGAGGGCTTTGAGTCTCATAGCAGCATAAGAGTCGAGCGAAAGATCACAGCATCGTTCAAGTTCCAAATCGAAGAAGCCGGGCCGCCATCGTTTTCAAGAAGTTAATAGGGTAAAAAAGAAAAGAAAAGGGGCTCACTTGCAAGCCCCTTTCCAGGGGAAAGTCGTCGGCATAAAGCTCGTCCTCTTTTTACAATCCTTTCTCATCGTACGCTCACCGCACTTCGTACTAGATCAAGAAAAAGGGAGGGATAGATTCCACATCCCCGCAATAATCTCATATTCATATGGAGTAAGTTTTTATAAGAATTCACCATTTTATTCCTTTTCTTTGGCCGCTCTCTTCTCATCTAATGTTTAGACTCACGAGCCATTCCATTCGAGTCCCGTCCCCGATTTCCTTGGCCCTTGGCAGCCTTGGCGGAGGCATTTCAATATTTCTCTTTCTTCGTGTCCTCTCCCGTTGGTCGCAGCCCCGCGGGGCATGATGGCGGCCTTATCATATCATCCTTCTAGCGCAACACTAAGGAAGGCGGTCGTTAGAGGTTTTCGGGGTTCTTAAGACGGATAGCTCCGGACAAGTCCAGGGAGGTCCGGCCCTCGTGGAAGTATTTGAATGGCCCAATCCCTCGCCTTTCGGATAATGCGGAGCCGACCTCGACCGACGCGGAAGGAGAGAGTATTTCCCGCACCCGCTCGACTCCGCCCGCATATAACCCTCGGGCATTCACTCAACTCGCTTCTCCCTTTCTCGACGATCTTATTGTATGCGAACTAACTCTCGTCGTTGTTATGACTCGACTATCTCATATATAATAAAGAGACCAATTCATGTGGGATGTCGCTCATCGTATCTTACTTTACTAGGTCGAGGGATAGGGCATTGACTCGCTCGACGTCGGGGAGGGGATAAGCGCTTATTCTCTGTTGTTATCCCTCTCCCGTGCGTGAGGAGGGAGAGGCGAATCAATTCCAGTATAAGTTATTAGGTGTGTAATATGCGTATATTACGTAATCATCACCTTATGTACCTTTCGTAGCGTTAAACGAAAGGTCGTCCCCTCTCCCTCCCGCTCGGGAGAGGCGGACGCTTTGTTCGGCGAATTTGTTGAAAAGAGTAAGTGGATGGGAGGTGTCCGCTATGTCCTTCTATGAATAATCCTGATTCTCCTGGGTCCCTTCGATCGGTGAAAAGAGAGAGAGTCCGTTAGGAGACAATAGGTTAAGGTGGCGGATCGATTCTTCGTTCGGTTCAAGGTTGCATTCTAGTGCACCCGATCGTCATGCGGTGAAAAAGAAAAGAGTAGTATTCTGCGGTTCTGCTATTCCTCGTTGGGGAGTGAGTGCCCCTGCGGTGGAAGGCGCAGTCTCGTTTTCCGTTCGAACATAGGATGGCGAATAGTGCAGCGGGCGAGTGGGTAGGAAAGGGGGGAGAGTTTGGATGAGGGTAGCGGATTCCCTCGTTTAAGTTAAGGTGGGCGGGGTCAAGGTGGTCATGTATAGGAGTGAGTGGTTTAAGGTGATTCTTCGGGTGAAGGTGGTCGGTCTGGGTCATGATCTCCGTGGTGGGTGGGGGATCCGCTATTTATATACGATTTCGAGATATGAGCTATTCACCCACAAGGGAGGGAGGGACTAATATAAAGCCGACGACATATTGTTGTGACTCCACGAATGAATGGGCTTATACCTGGGATTGAGGGTCTTACCTTTAAGCTAATGCTTCCTACCGAGTAGGCGTCTCCCTCGAGTAGATGATTGGGTTCAAGGGGGTCTCGACCGGTGTGGGCTTATACTATGGGGACCGGGTTGGTTGTGGAATTCTCATTGGCCGTGGATAAATCCTCCGGTCCCGTTTTATCTGGGGTTGTTTACTTTGGTCTCGTTCCAACTAGTGTCTAAAAGCTATCCCTATCTGCATGTGCTCCTGCACCAATAAGAGCAAAGGCCCCCTCGACCTAACCTATCGTGCGCTCTCCCTCTCCCCTATCTAGTGTATCGATCGGTAAGACTCGATCGATGAGAGCATGCTTCACTAGTCCGCTATTTTTACTTGATTCAAAACCCCAATGCACTCGTTGTACATAAGATAGAGGGCCTTTGGGCACCGAGTCACGAGGGGGAGGGAGTGAGCGACGGCCAACTCACCTCGACCGACGTAAGGAACAGTCACGTATCTATCGAGATAATATTCATTAATGCCTTCACTATATATAATATACGTCATTACCGGCCTTCCAAACTATATCATCTTGACAGACTAAAAGCCAAGCGTATTTTATAAAAAGAAAACCTTTCTTCCCGTAATTCTAAGAATAGACGGACTTGCGGGCCCGCCGCATTGAGATTGACTCAACTCTCGGCCCTTTCATTATTCGTTAGCATTCTTAGTTTGTTTGAGAAGTCGAAGTCCCAACTCCTTCCCTCCCTCCCGAGAGATCGATCTCGTACCGGGCCGACTTCGATTGGCCGGCTTGGTATACCGGATCACTATCGCTTCAAGTGCCCGGTTCATCACTCACTCCGGGCACCGCTTGTCGATCGCTTCGCTTTCTTCAATTCACAGATGAAACTATTATATTCTAAAATAAGAACGAACCATCGGACTCCGGAACAGGAGATAGAGTCACCGGAATGTTCGGTCCCGCGCGCGGTTAGGACATATTTGAAAGCCGAAGACACGGTTCGATTCCCCGTATGGGATATGTGGTGAAACAGAGATCTTGGAATCATGACAAAGCCGTTCCGGGGAACGTGGTACTTTGTCGAACCGGGCCACTATCAGCGAAAATCGAAATAGAAAGATGAATCTATGTGAATAGCATATGTTATAAAAATCCTTGGGACGGCTCACTTATTCGTGCTCGTTCTCCAACTACTTTGACCCCCTATTTTCGGTCCTCATCCCGACTCGGTTAGGGAATTTCTTCTTTCATCAATGATTTGATCAAATAATTGATAAAAGAAGAAGAACGAGATGAAACGGATAGAAAACGCCTCGAGCAAACAATGCCATGGCTCTTCCGTTGAAGCGACCCCCGAATAGTAAGCATGACCAAAGAATGGCTTCCAATGCCGCCTCTTTCGAGCTACCAAAAATTGGTTGGTATTGGGAGAGGCAGATTCGGGACCTACGTAGAAAACCTCCAACAGATGACAAATCGTCGCTTTAAACCACTCGGCCACTCTCCCCTTCCCGCCCCCCCTCAACTGCTCCCTCGAAGAAGAATAAATAAGGTTTTATAATATTGAATTTAAGCAACTAATTTTGATTAACTTGGGAATTGCAACAGTTAATATTATATTTCCTTACCATCAAGGCCCTCGCCCTCCCGATGGTTGGGCGAGCCTGCCTCCCTCTCTCCCTTTTTGGTATGAGGAATGATAGATATTATATATGTAATTATGCATTTCTCGATTTATTATATATATTATATTATTATATTAGTATTGTATGTAAATTCTCTTATACTTCAAGGTAGTTCCGAGAAGCTCATAGCATGGTGCTAGACAAGAGTAAGCACGTGTTAGATATGAAGGGCATCGTCTTTGTGCATTATTTATTTGGTCCAGAGGTTTGGTAGAGCGCTAGTGATCTCTTCTCTTTTCAAATAGTAAATATGTAATAGAGATTCCAAAAAATAATTTAGAGTCCGGATTGTAAGCCCATGGCTACTCCTATGATATCAAATCCAAAGTTATTAGCATATTCATATTCAAATTTGGTAGATCCATCTGTGTACAGAAACGGGTTTGTCTCCTTATGTATATGGTTATTACCAAACCCGATGTTTGTTTTTAGAGCTTAACACTTTGTGTTAGTACATGGTGGAGTCAAGGTAGATTTATCTTTGCTATTGCCAAGCATGTGGTTTTTATACTTGAAGGGCACGAAGTGTATCATGGTCTAAGGTATGTAAGAGATGGTGAGTTAATGCTACATGGTTTCAAACTCTAATTGAGGCTGGAGATGCGTGTGGAAGGAAGAGTACTTAAGGTGTGTCTCTGTCTAACCGTGTTCACGTATAATATCCTAGGTTCAAAGCAAGAAGTAGGTCACATAGGCAGAGTACATGGTAGCTAGTTTTTGTAGGTGTGAGGCCATCTAGATTAATAGTTTGATAGTAGTGATGATTGATTATATGTTGGAGCCTATAGTGGTATACTATTAAAGAGTTGTATCGTAGTCTTTTAGGGAATCCAATGTTTCATGATCACTCTAAGCATATAGTCATTCCATACCATTTCCTTAGATACCATTTCAAAGACGACAAAGTGATTCTTGAGCATGTTCCTTGCTCGATGCGACATGTTACTTCGTCTCCTTATTGATCTTCAATCACGATTACTAGTCTCATGTTAGTATAGGGCAATGGTTTTCACTATCACACTCTTTGAATCGACCATATTAGCATGTTATAATCTTGTATCACTTGTGGTTAAGATAGCTATATAGAATCACTACTAGTTAGCTTAGTAAGCATATCCCATATCACTATTATAAGCTTCATTATGTAGATTACTATGACAATGAGTATGATACACGCTTGTTACATCACTTGTGTGACTTATACCGATATAGGCTTAGTTTGTACTCTCTCCATAAAGCTTGAACATGGTCTCTGCTTCATCTAACTAACATGTTGTACTATCATATTACTCGAATACGTGGTGTTAATTAGGGATAGCAATTACCATAAGTATAGTCTCTCTTCTGTTCTAGCTCTCTAATCATAAGTCTAGTGTAAGAGCTTAACCAAATTTTGCTTACTTAAACCGAATACTACTCGTAGATAAGCTATAAGTAGTAAGCATTCAAATAATGAATCACACTTTCTATGAAACGTATAAGGTATGATTACAAGCATGATGATACAGTGAGTTACCGGTACCGTATCTAACAACTTGATAAGCGTAAAGTAAGACTGAGTACAAGGTTCACACTAATAACATATCGAACATTACCTATATAAGCTTACTTATACCTATTCATTACTCTGATTACGTGTTTACAGCTAGTCTGATCATAGAAGCTGTCATAACTGTTGTTACTTGTTCAACCTCTTTATATAAGCTATAGAGTCATTGTAACCTCATATTCAATGGGCTTTGATTCCCTGTCTGTTTTACACTAAGTAATGTTTACCTATATTAGATTATTGGAATAACGTAACCTATGATACTTACTGCTTAGTAGAGACCTGTGAGCTAATTGATCTTACATATAAGAATGAGTACCATTGTATATTGTGTACCATGGACCTGCCTTATTCCTATATATGGTGACTATTAATGTTCCCTCTATTCGTATAAGAGAATCATACGGTAATCATACAGTACCAAATAGGACTAATTAGGCAGAGTATATAGCCATGAGATATCCCTAATAAATGAGAAGATGACTACTATGATCACCTTAGTTCTAGTACCAGGCATAGGTTTATCGATGAGCAAGAGGAATGAGGGAAACCGATATCATGGATACTATACAAGGTGAGTGAAATCCAGAACTATGAACATGTTCTATATTACTCTTGTAATGGGAATAGTTAAGTCCAAACCACCCTTATTTCCCTAATATTGACTGTGAGTTCAATGCTTGTTGTTTCTATAAGATCAATGGGTCTCATAGTGGTTAGAATCCACAGAACAGCTTGTACATTATAGATATACCCATGCTTTTACATGAACTAGTAGTAATTATGACATAGCCCGTATCAACCTTAATAGATCACACCAATCAATGGTAATCAATTAGATATGAGTACTAGTTACATCACATAATCATATGGGTTCCATGCTAATCATAGAGATCGTACTAAGTGTATTCAATACGAGTGTTTAGCTTATACAATAATGGTAATCATAGAGTTATGTAGATTCAATAATAAGATGATACTAGTGAGATTACAGTATAGCTACCTAACCAAGCATGTTACTAATAGTAATCGATATCATAGAAGTAGTGATTCTTCATAGTACGTAAGCACACATGTTATAACACTCTCCTTGTATTTACTCATATCAATAGAGGTCTAAGCTGTTTCAAATACAAGTGATACCCTTGCTATGTAAAATCAGTGTGTTCAATAAGCTCCTTGTATTCACATCATATCTATGGTTCTTAGTACTATCATCTGTAAGTAATGGAAACAAGTAAACAGATAAGGATGTTGATGAAAGCTGAACCATTGTATTCATATAACATAGTATACAAGCTTGGTGACTACCATATCATCGAGACTGTTGATTATGGTTATATCGAGGTTACCCTTTATACAAGCTATATCATAATTACAGCATATACAAGAGTTCTATTACAACGATCAGGTGATACGAGCTAAGATAGTATGAGTGCCATGAAGTTGAGCCATCTATTCAATATAGATAGAACGTGTAATGAACAAGTGATCGAATAACAAAATGTATCACCCAATTTAGTCTCGATGAAGAGAGAGAAATCGAAATCTTATATGACGATGCAGTCTTCGCACCTTCTACTGAGAGTAGGCATTCTAATCGCAGTGATCGATGTTCGATTTCGATGACCGTCGATTCAACCTACAGCTGTATTCCTGATCCTAGCATTCTAACGCCTGCCTACTTCATATTACATGCATCAGACCATCCTATTAAGCTATTAAGGCATGGATACGGAAAAGGATAGAGGGAAAAGCACGGAGATGAGTTTGTTATGCTCGGCTTGCCTAGCTGGCTTACCGGGCTCGAAGTCACTTGCTCATATACAGATGAATTAGCTTGATTCACCGCGCACTGCCTGCGGATAGTCAAGCCAGGCGGGATAGGCTATCTGCCTGCCTCTCTCCCTATCGCTCACTAACCATAGGTAATTTTTCATTCTGCTTGAGCACCTTGCCCTTCTTTATCAAGGGAAATAAAGAGGGAAAATAAAGTGACATAGTTATAAGGAGGCAGAAATGCGTGCTTTCTTGGAGGCCTGGGGCTCGCAATCGGACCGGGGCGGGGGGAGTTCTCCTCTGAAAGAGAGGGAGGTAGGTCAACTCTAGGAGCGCTAGTGCAAGGGTGAGCTATAGTAGCCAGAGAACAAAGGAAGGTAGCTTTCCTAGTTATTTGCTGAGACGAGAAGGAAGGAAGTGTGGGGTGTACAACCCTTTCACAGCAATTCAAGGAATGTGATCCGGGTTTGAATTTGGAATCCAGTCAAAAGAGTATACTAGTCTGGGCGAGGCAAAATTCAATAAAGTTTTGGGGCTAGCCCGGATAGGACTAGCTCCGCTATTTGACCATGTGGTAACATTGCAGAGTAGGTAGTGCGGAGTGAAGATTTCACCATTATAGGAAATGTTAGTCCGACCAAGATGGGTCCAATACAATGTGAGGCCAATAAATGTCAGCCCGATAGAAGAGGAGTCCGATAAAGGTGAGTTTTAGAAAGTAAAGCCTTATAACCATACTAATAAACCGAACTTAGGGGCATAAACCTTGGTCATAATTATAATATGATTTAAAATATAAGATTAATGCGTTAAGCTTGTTGGGAGTGATTAAGGACTTACTGCAGTTTACTTTTTGATCGGGGTAAGTCTTCCCGAAGGGCCCGATACAATTAGAATAAGGAAATAAAACATGATCATGAAATAATGTCCATGTATTAAGGAGATTCAAATACGTTGACAAAAAGGATTACCACGTTTTACCGTACCAGGGAGACCCAAATTCAGAAATAAGAAAGAAGAAATATAAAAAATAGATGAAATCATCATCATCATTATCATAATGGAAATATAGAAACAAATAGTTGAGATAAAAAAAATGATTGCCTTAGGAACTTGGACCAAGGTTCTGACCTGGGTTAAGGTTCCGACTTGGGTAAAGGTTCCGACCTGGATCAGGATTTCGATCTGGGTCAAGTTTCCGACTAGATAATTCTTTGAATTAGATGAAAAAAAGAGAGTAAATATGCCCCACCGCCCTAAGAGTCCTAGGAGGGGGTTGGGTAGGCTATAGAGTGGTATCAGAGCAGGTCCCAATGCTCAGCCTCTATGGGCAATTTTGTTAGGAGGATGAAGGTGTCGTTATGAATATGCATTGTACTAATGCACCACTATTTAGATTCTTGTTCCAGCACAGTGAAGAGCAGGTACAGCTGAAGTGTTAGAGTGTGCAAAGATAAGAAATACATACAAGATGGTACAACACCATCTAGAATCAAATTATAATGACCGAAATGAAGAATAAAATGAGAGGATAAACATAGAAACTCCTCTAGATTTGGTATATACAATGATAAGCTTAAAGGCAGGTCTTTCAAGCTGTAGGGCTTGTCCTTTACCAGGGCTTGTATTTAAGACTTTTAGATCTCCCTCCCTTCCAGTATACCTGAAAGGTACGTAGTCGCTTGTCCGACTACGTACAAGCGACAAGCAATTAACCTTGATTGCGTGGCCAATGCTCATGAAACATTGGTTAGAACATGCAATTAACCCTCTTTATCCCTTTTCTGCATTGATTCAGCCTCAAGATCGTCATCCTCGGCTTTTTCCACTGGTGTTTGGCTGTGGGAGGGCCTGCAACGTTAAGCCACCATTTTAAAACCTGCATACAATGATAAACTTGTTATGAAATCCTGCATTTATGGTTTGACTGCTTCAAATGGCTTAGCGAGGGGTTATGGATCGATGCGGAGGAGGGAAAATGCTCAGAAGAAGGTTCTGTCACAGAAACTGGGAAAAAACCTGGGCAAGTTTGAATGTTGGCGCGAAATTAAATGATAAGCGGTTTTGCAGAAAACCGCGAGTGGTTCTCGCGCAGGGTCAAGGTGGTTAGCGGTAATGGGCCAAATGAACGCAATATGGCTTGGTGGCTGACACGTGTCCACGAGAAAACTTCCTATTTCGCATTCAAAATGTACTATGGAGGGGTGTGGAAGAAATGAACGCAAAAATGAATGCGGACCATCCGATTTGGGGAAAACAAAGGTGGAGATTGAACGGAAGCACAATGAAAGCCTTTGCGCGATCGGGTGGGACCGGTGGGATGACGTGGGAGATCAGTAGCGAACGTCATACGGGGGCACTTGGGGGTACGGAGGAAAATCTCGGCCTATGCCTCCGCAGAAAACCTCAGCCGCCGATCTAAGATCTTCCACAGTCAAATGAATCAACTGTGGGGGTACTCATAGTGTTAACTCGTGCGCTGAAAGTGCCCGCGGGTGGAGCGAAGGACTAGCGGTGACCGTTGGATCAACGAGATCAGTGGTGGAGATAACGTCGGAGAAGAAATAAGTGGGGTAAAGCCAGAGGCGCACTGGCCGCTGGATCAAGATGATCAATGGTCCAGGATGCATCGCAATTTCACACAAAGGCAATGGATGGTGCGAGAGGTAGAGAGAACATCGATGAAGCGCTGACCGTCTGATCAGAAGGATCGACGGTCCGAAGTATTTTGGAGAATGGCAGGTAGAAGGGGTTTAGACGAGAGAAAAACGATAACGTGATGGTGCGATGACCGTCCAATCAGGAGGATTGACGGTCCGGATTTAATCGCGACTTTGCAGGAATGAATGAAAGGGGAAGAGGATAGTGGAATGGCGAAATAGTGTCGATCATTGGATCTGGGGGAGCCAGATCAACGGTCCAAAATACATCGGCGGGGAGGCTTTGGTAAGTGACGATCAGAAGGAACACTGGCAGTGCAACGGAGCCATGACCGTTAGATCAGTGAGATCAACGGTTCAGAGCCCATCGGTGGGGGAAACCATCGCGCGGAGGAAATATAAAGAAACGAAAGGAAAAGGGGCGGAGCAAAGCGCGATAGCGTGAAAGGGGGTAAAGACTGAGGCCGACGGTCGTGGGTCCCGGTCGCATGGAGAAAGGCGCTGAGAACTTAAACCCGTGGGGGCTTAAAGGTTCGCTTATGAAAAGTTAGATTTTAAGGCCGAAATGGGGGTTTTTTGAAGGTTTTTAAAGGTTCTGATAGATATAAAGAAGGGCTTAAAACCAAATAAAAGGGACTCAAATGGTTCTAAAGGATTTTGAAGGAAGTGGAGGGATTTTTAATAGGAAAATATGAATGGAAGAGTGTGGGAGAGGGGTTCAAAACAGTTTTCTTCACGATAACAACAGGGATTTTGTGATGTCTTCATCATAGCGATTAGTGTCATAATTGTGCCAAGGAGGAAGAGAATGACAACCCTCGCCTTTCCCTCCTCTCAGAGGCCTTCCATGCTCTCGAAACATAACATTTAGAGTGTGCCTTCTCGAGCCTTCTACGTTAACTTTCTTAACCTTCTCCTTGTGCACAAGAATGCAAATGATGAAGGGGAAAATACCTTCTTTGTTTAATTGGAGCTCACATCCTAAACCTTCATTAAATGCCCTTCCCTCATTTTCCAACCACGCCATCTAATGCGAAGGAAAAATCTTGTGGAGATGGTAGAAAAAGGCACTACCAATCTCTAGCTTTAAATGTTAATAGATCAAATGTCATGAAGGTCGACATGACCTTCATTGGAAACCTAAGCGTCCAAATCTGGGGTATTTAAATATTTATATTATTGGATATGTAAAATGTAAATTTAATCTACTAATTATGTGAGAAATTATATATTAATTTATTTGAAAATTTTAAATTATGAGATATGTAAATTTAAGAATTTGATGACATTTTATCACTAGAGGTTATAGATTTATAAGAAAAATCATTTTAAAGTGAGATGATGGTTTTAAGATTTCCTAATCTTACATAAGTAATCACTTATAGTGAAAATAACTATAAAAATCTCGAACTTTGAGAATGATTATGAGAATTGAATCTTATTAAAAGACAATTGTAGGGTTTTATTGAAAGAAGCCACTCCAAAGGAATTGAACCTCATAGCTTATCCAAAAAATAATGATATAAAATTATGTTACCTTAGAATGAATAAAACGAGCTTAGATCCATCTTAACAAATCTACCAAGTGCATAGAGGGATCAAATCTCTCTATTGAGATGCAAACCTCTTTTTTAGTGAAAACAGATTCAATCCCTCTTGGCCCTAGGTAGATCCAAAGTTAAGATGGATCTAGGCCACTTTAATTATTAGCCTTTAAATAGTCCACATTAGAGAGGAATACGATGGGAAAAAACCATTAGTTAAGAATACCATGGAAAAAAACCATGGATTGAAGAATTTTATGTTTATTTTATTTTATTTTCCACTAAGTCAAAATGTTAAACATTATAACATCTCTACCATGGAGAGTTGAGTCAACCATTAGAAATCTAATTAATTATATGAGAGGAGCACAAAGATCTCTCTATGAAATCAAATACACATATAACAAATATTTTTCTCCCTATTAAGTGAGTAGCATTTATGTGATATTAAAAAGAAAAAGATTATCTTTGTATTGATTGAGTAGATGAAAGATTTTAATTTCCTAATTGAGCTTAAGCTAACAAAAGTATACCCCTTGATTTCAACTAGTAAAAAACTTATTTTGTTAGGAAATAATTTTAAAATATTTATTAACTTTTAAAGTGGTATAATTTTTTATAAAAAATAATTATAATTTAATACAATAAAAGCATTAATATAAAATCCTAAAGGAAGATTATATATATATAGAGGGAGAGAGAGGATTTACATTATCTTTAGAAATTGGCAATTACATCAAAAAGTGTTATTGATTGACGAGTCTCGCATTGGGGAGAACTAAACATAACAAAAAAAAACTATTCGAAGAGAGGACAAAGATAACTGGAAGGAAAAAGATGCAAGACAATCCAAAAGGTACAACTATGGACCTTTCTTGGGATACAAAACCAAGAGAAACTATTGTTCAAAACTACATAGAACAAGTTCATTAGAAAACTATCCATAGTGGTCGAAATCTGAATTAGCAATTTACGTAGGCTCTATTGAGCGCTCTTTAGCTACTTCCATCGGTTGGGGAATACCCAACTGAAAATACCCCTGCTAGAGTCAAAGGATCCCCTGAAAAACCAGTATAGACACCAATTCAACAGGTCACCCACACCTTACTCAAATAAACAACCCTTGGAAGCAACAGTTGGGTATTCCCCAACTAGCGCTCAAATTTATATAATCAATCATTTTAAAATTTGAAATGATTGATTATATAAATTTGAAAATTCAATAAAATTTTATTATTATACTAATAATATTAAATCACATTAATAAGATAACATTAAAGAAACAAGGATGTGTTCAAATCAGTAGCCCATGCCTAGAATTTAGAAAAAATAAATATTTTTATTATAAATTTTATATTAAAAAAATATTGGTATAAATTTACATTAATATGCATAACTTTTATATATTAATTTATTTAGATTATTAAATAAATAAATTATAAATTTAATTTATTTAAATTTATATTAATATGTTAAAAATTATATATTAATTTATTTAAAATTGAAATTATTGATTATATAAATCTGAGGATTCAATAAAATTTTATTATTATACTAATCATACTATTAATATTAAATTACATTAATAAAAAATAGCCACTTCAATATGTCACCATCGTCCTTAAAAGATGTCATTGTCGATGGTGATCACGTATCCATGCTTTTGCGTTCGCCATCACGACCACGACTTGCGAGGCGAGGAAGTAGAAGACATGGCAAGAAGCAATGATCTAGAGCATAAAAAATTTCACCATTGGTAACCATCGAACCACATTAAAAAAAATCATTTTTTAAGTTCGGTATATTTATTTTTATTTATTTATTTAAAATTTCAATTTCAATTTCAACGATCATTCCTTATATGATATGGGCGTTCCTCTAAGTTATATTGTTGTAACATTTTTAATTTTAAAATGCATTGTTGTCTTAAATAAAAATTTATTAAATTTTAATATTTTAAATATAATTTTATTTATTTATTTTAAAATTTAATTTTTGAATTATAATTTTTAAAATGTATTGTTTTCTCAGATAAAAATATATTAAATTTTAATATTTTAAATATAAATTTAATTTGTAAATTATTATTTTTATATTTATTTAATTAATTTAAAAAAAAAAATAAAATAAAAAATTATTTTATTAAAAATGGTATACAATAATTTGCATTATATTATTTGACATAATAACTTCTAAATTATATGAAGCAAATCACTCAAGATTCAATAAGGGGTAGCACTCACACTTTTAGTCTCAACTATTCCTATTCCTAATCGGCTAAAAAAAATTAAAGACATGAGATAGACTCTAAAACACTTATATATACATTAGTCAAGAGAATAATAACGTTTTTCTTACACCACATATTTAATTGTTGGATGAAAGTGCCTTTATGACTTGAGACTAAGTCCTCATAAAAATTAAAATTTACTCAACTATATGAAAACCTTGTGATATTTTATTTTTATTTTTATTAAAAATTTCAAATTAATATATGTCTTAGCTATTTAAAAAAATAAATTTTACATTTGATATAATTAATTTATATAAAATTTAAATTAGTTTAATTTAATTTATTTTTTGGTTTTTATAAAATATATAATTAATTTAATATAAATAAAATGTGTATATAAATGAGAGAGAGTTTAAAATAAATAATGATGGACTTACAATCAATGTGAAAGTCACTAGTTTTAAATTCCACAGAAAAATATTCATCTAATACTGAATCATCACACGTGAAATAAATTAACAAAAAAAAGAAAAGAAAGAAGTTTATATAACAGAAATAAAGTGAAAAAACCCCAAAAAGTAAAATGCCAAAAATTATCATTGTGAACCTGGGCTTCACTAAACCCTATATAAAAAATAAGTCATAATATCGGCACGGGAGGCACAGACATTGAGTCGTATGTGTCTTTCCACCTCCAAACGTGCTATTCTGTACTTTGAATTGGTTGTCGAATTTGTTTCCTGCCCATGTAACTGAAAAAATAGGAGATCCAAATGGTATTTCTATGGAGTAATATAATTTTAAAATAGAAAAAATAGGAGATGAGGTTGGCAAGCCTCCCAGCAACCAGTGGATTGGATTTGGGAAGGGCGTGTGCCCCCTCCTCTCCCTTGCAAGATCGGAGCCTCATTTTCCGGGTGTATTTCTGGGATATGATCTGTCCTCTGGTAGAAAATAAATCCCACTCTTCCCGATCTACTTGGCATTGTTTTTGGAACATTTTTTAGAAGAAAATTCGGCCGGGAAGAACATCTTTAAAAGAATCGAGGTTTAAGAACATCTTTAAAAGAAAAATCGGGTTAAAGGATGGCTCGGCTCTATGGTTGAGAATCTTTAAAATAAAAATCAGCCTGGAATAAAGGATGTTGCATTTTCGATGGAAAGGACTATTGCTGATATACATCTTCTTTCCAAACCGAAAGGATGATATACATTGTACTGGCAATCCAAGGGACACGTCCATAAAGTCATGCATGGCATTTAAAGATTTCGCCATCTTTCATATCAGACGTAATAGAAACAAAGTCGCACACTCATTGGCAAACCAAGCAGGATCAAGGATTTGACCTCCATAGAAATATAGTTGAGGAAGGGCAGCGGGCAGATTTGACCTAATGGTGCCTACCACATGCAGATTGACAGTGATAGGAGGATTGATATTCAAAGAGGGTTTAGGAGACAATCACAGACTTAACCCTGTTTTCCTCTATTCTACACAGTCCTCTGTTTTTAGCTGTATATATAAATGCTGTTGTGGCCTTTGGGGTTTGAATCTGTTATTGTTAATGCCGGATTTTGTACATGGATGCACAACATGTTTATGTATGTAATTTATATTTAGAAAGTCTGCAGGTATGGCACTAATTTTTGCTTCTGTTATGACAGACGGTCGGTAACTTGAGGTTTTCGCCAGTTCTCGGCCTGGGTGCATAATATAATAGAACTTTGAACAATTTATACATGGCATGATATGATGAAGGGAGATTGCGTGCCACAAAGCCAGGGAAGGGAAGGGAAGGGAAGGTGCACGGTTTTGGTCTCAGGGTATCAACAATGGGCTTGGTCTCAGTCATGATATATTTGGATTCAAGTCATGATATATTTTGCTAAAAAGAAATTTAACAACAGTATTTCTTTTCTACAACAGAAAAGAAAATGGATGAATGAAACTTAAATTAAATTATTCACCAACTATTGTGACTAATTTTTTACCAGAATGGAATTATCAAATATTGAAATTATATATCTATCCAACAATATAAAAGCATGAATACCTGGATGTGGTGCCCTTGCAATTTGGGAACAGGAACGAGGTTCACCATTGCAAAAGTAAATGCGGAAGAAACATATCGAAGGCTTGCATCGTACAATTTCTGAAACAGATTTGTCATGCAATGGGTGTCCCATGATTAGTGAGATGAAGCAACAAAGTCTGCAGCAGTTGTAGAGGGTTTCACTCCCCACTTACCCGCAAAGTGGAAGCACAAGCACAAAAATCTGCCAAAAGATGGTACAAGCGGGTCGTTAGTTTCTGCAAGACATTACAATTTAATATGAATTATATTTGCAGGAATTCTAACATATAACTCAAGCCTTTCATATATATTGGACTTTTACAGACAAAAATTACAAAAACTGAAGTAAATGCATGCAAACCAAGCTAGTCAATAATGAGTTTATTTTACCTGTAAGTACATAGTGGCCATCGGAAGATTATTTTTGTGGGTCAAGGACAAAAATCTTCCAAACGATGGCACAACCAAACGGGTCGTTCCTTTCTGCGAGACATTAAAATTTATATGAATTATATTTGCAGGAATTTAAATCTATAATTCAAGCCTTTTATATATTGGATTTTTACAAACCAATAATGGAAAACGATGATGGACAAGTAAATAAATGCATGTAAACCAAACCAGTCAGTAGAATCTACAAAAATTCCATGGAATTCATCAGGAAAGAAATTCCAACAATATTGCGAGCTTTTTAAATGTTTACCTGTAAGAACAGAGCGGCCATGGGCGCAAGCAGAAACTTGATAATCATGGGTTTCGTGTATTCGCCTTTCGTTTGGGTGCAATGCCCGTTACGGATTTCGATTTTTAAAGAGAATTGGAATGGCTGCCATGCAGACAACCACTTCTCTCATTGGCCGCTGCTATCGTTGGCACAGTAGTCAATGACCTCTCCACTCCCGGGATTTACGCTGACAGCTTAACGTACAAATTATGTTACACCGTTGGATCATCATCGCACATAACGGATCCTCTGTGCTACTTGATAATGCTAAGTGTATAGTTCTGAAAACCATAGGGACAATTTCCATGGTAACTGTAGTTAAAAGTTTTACATGGTTTTAATCATTTATTTTTATTAAAAGAAAGAAAATAAAAATAAAAAAATAAAATAAAATGTACGGTATAGTTGAAACCATCGAATTTGAATTTGACAGACTGATGGTTTTAAATTCCAACCCTATATCTGTCAGTAATGGCGTCCTCTCAACACCTCATATCTGTCAGTAATGGCGTCCTCTCAACACCTCATCCTTTCCGGAATCTGAAAGCTAAAAAAATTGCAATGGTCAATAATTTGTTTATTCCAATTTCAATTAAATATAGCATATTAAATTTCAAAAAAAATATTTCACAAATTAATTTAAATAAAAAAAAAAAATTTAATGTTCGTGTATCTTTTAAATTTTAATTAAAAAAAATAAAAATGAGAAAACCGTATGACATTTAGCAATTTCTACACAAAATATAATAATAATGATTATTTTTAATTTATTATAATATTAATAGTAAATATAATGACTAATAATTTAAAAATATATAGTTTCAAAAGATAATTTAATTGGTAGAGTTCTCTTTGCTAAGTGTTTTTTCAATTTGGGAAGTAATTTTCTTAAAAAAAAAAATGAATGCATAAAATATTATATTTAATTTTTATATAATTAATTTGTAAATAGAATAGAGATTATATTATCATTTTAATTCTAATATATTTAATTTTAGTGATTTATCAGCTAAGGAAAAAATAAAGAAAGAAAAGGAATGGACTTCTTTGGAATGATCACTCTTTATCTAAAAGACAAATTATATATGTTTCTATTTAATGACTTTGAGAAAAAAAATGATGTATATGTTTTATGTATAATTTTTTGTTTTATTTTTTATATCATTTTTTTATGAAATTTGATGGTATTCTTTATATTTATATTTTTCTAATTTTTGTAATATCTTAGTTTTCACACTTATAAAGTATTGGAATAAATTATGTATAAACTATAAATATAAGTTATAATGATACACTATGCAAACTCAAATAAATGAGTCTATTTGTAAGCATTGTAGGATATTATTATGGATTCTTAGAGTAGAGTTCAATGTCAAGCCTCACGTAGCTAATGACTAGTCATATTTGATGTAAATATATTCCTATGGTCTCTCTAGTAGCTTTGATGTCATGGAACTCGAGCCATGTAAATATTAATGTTGGAAAATAATATAAATTGTCCAAGATAACTCAAAGCATGAGAGGGGTTATGATTCTAGAAGAGGAGAAGAGAAAAGAGAGTCTACAAGAAAGTAAACACCTTATTGCATGTGCTAACATTAGAGCTTATCTCTTTCCACAGTGTGCCTCAAATAAAGCCATCCACCTCATTCATGACTTATCAAATCAATCACTAAGTGCACATAACATTTTGATGGGGAAGTATTCTCACGTAGTTATAGAAGCATGGGATAAGTACAATCATCATTGGGAAGTGTAAGGATCCTACAATCCTCTTGTTAGAAGTAATGCCTACATTCCTTTCCCTCAATTTTCTCATTTACATTCATTTTATCATTCTGATGTCCATGATGTGTCCATCATCTATGTTTCTTATAATAGTGTGTTCTTCATTGCAAATAATTGTCAATTTAAAAAATACAGACCTTAAATGAAATATACTTTGGTTATAGGTGAGCATAGAAGCTAGGAAAATGTGTCATATTTCAAATGTGACCTCATAACCCAACTTGGGGAAGATATCTACACTAGATAATTATAATTGGATGTAAGAAAAAAGTTTCTTGGACTTTCTTAATTGAATTGATAAGTGTCTTATCACCATTTAAAAATATGGAACTTCGAGGTTGCATGAGAATATGCAGCTTGATTTTGGTTAGGGGTATTTAGTTGCCATGAATCTTTGGTAAATCATTCCTTTATAGAAGAAGGATTATTGGATATTGTAGTATATTCTTAAAAATATAACATGGTCTATAGATGAGGATTTAAGACTCTCTATTAAGATTTGAATTTTGAATTTGGAAGTCTTTGGTAAATATAATTTTCCCTTATACCAAAATTTAATTCTCCCATGTAAAAATTGGAGTGTGATAGCAATGATGTTATTGAATTCCTCGATCATATATTTCATCTTTGAATTTTTCAAAGTTTCACCTTGAACATCTAAGATCCATTCAAGAATGACTATTGAAATTGAGAATAGTGTAACATCCTCTTCTTCTTTAATGATAAGGCATCAACAACTTGGTTTTTCCTTGCACTTCTTATAGAGAATACTAAAGTTAAAAACTTGGATTTTTCTTATCCATTTTTATTGTTCTAATGATGATCCAGGTCAATATTAGTGGGTACCCACCTCTTCCACTAAATCAATTGTTCTCTATTTTCTTGGAAGTTTTTCTATGGTTTTTTGGGTCCCAAAATTTCAAGGCCATTTTGAGGCCATAACCAGTTTTTTTGGCCATTCGAGGGGCTACGTATTTCCATCACATACCCTAACCCAAGGAAAAAGTTGTAGTCCTTCAATAGTTATTTCTAATGAGATACTATGCATCCCAAACAAATATTGCATGCAGAATTTGCACCCTTCGAAAGAGTATGTACTAACTAACCACCTCAAGGTATGCAACCCTTTTGGTGCTTCATATTCTAATATTAGAGTTTTGGACTTAGGTTTCATTATTTATGTGAAAAGGTCACTCTTTCAACGTCTTGTAACAACTTCTGCGAATGAACATAGCTACCATCTCCATCTCTCTTCAAAGATAAGCTACCACCATTCTATCATGTGTATGTTTTACAATATTCTATTATTTATTATTAATAAAAGTTGGGTTTTCATTATATTCCTATGCTCTTTAATATATTTATCTATGTGAGTGTTCGATTTCCTTCTTTTCATTTGGTTCCTTATGTAGTCCATATTAATGGCCCATAATTGTACTTTGCTCTTTTTTGTTTTCGAATGCATGTTCTTAATGATGTTAGGGTACAGAGAGTTGGGTATTGAACTAGTTTCACTTGGGAAATATCACTCTCACCATCCCAAGTGGCCTCCCATGGCGGAAGAAAAGAGAGATGACAAGGCAAGAGATCCTATCAAGTTGTTGCTCAAGGAAGCACTCACACAACAAAGGAATGAGATTATGGAAAATTTCATCCAAATCCCTCAACAACTGCCACTAGTGGTCAAGACATCTTAAAAAAGAAACTATTTTAGAGATGTGATACCCTTCAAGGTATAAGTTAACTTTTATATCCCCTTATTTGAAGGAAAAATATTTTCAATATATGCAGATGCTTTAGAGAAATGGTTAATTTGTTAGAGGGTCAATACCCCAACAAATTTTTGATAAAGAAAAGATCCCCTTCATACTCTAAAAAATCCTTCTCCATGTCAAATAATGGTAGGAAGGTTACTAGAGAATTAAAGTGAAGATGAGTTTATGATATTAAAGGTAGCACACACTTGGGTGGCTTTTGTCGATGTCCTCAAGTAGGAATTCTACCCTATAGGGAACTATAATGACCAATACATGATATAAACAACTCTATGACACGACAAAGACTGCACGATGCTAGAGTGCACCAGCAATTTACATACTTTGTGCTCAAAGTTGGGTATCAAAAACTCCAAACGAAACTTGGTTTTGAAGTATCGTAGTACGGTACAAAATACATCCAAATAGAGATGAATTTCTTGGAAATAACCTCACTAAGAGCCGCTTATCGATATGATGTCAAAATTGAATTGAAATTTAAGTGGAGGAATAAGTGGGAGTTGAGGCCTACGAATCAATCACAACAAATTCCTAGAAAAGGTGGCCCTAAATTGTAAAATAAGGAACAAAGCAAGGACAGACAAACTCAATACAACTCGTTGATGTCACAAGTAAAGAAGGGTAATGGGAATTCAAAGAAGGACATTGAAAATTGGTGTGAGTTCCAAAAAATCCCCTGGCACAATGCTAATCAATGTTGTTTGAAACAATCACTTTTGGAAAATATTAAAGAAAAAGAAATAGATTATGGATCAAATTCTCATTTAGAGAAGGATAAAGGAAGCAAATATTTGATGCAAAACCCAATGCTGCCATTGTGATTGCATAGATACAACCATAAGAGTCAAAGGAACATGAGGAGGGGGATCATCTCCTCCTTTCACAAATGTGGGTGAAGGAGACCCACTACATTTCATTTTTGACAATGGGAGCTAAAAGAACTTGATCTCAATCAAGGTTTTTCAAGAGATTAAAACTTCCAATAATGCCACACCCCAACCATATGCCATTTATCAGTTGAAATAGGGGTGAGACACCCACATTATCCAACAATGTTCCTTATCCTATGGCTTTAATACCTTCAAAGATGAGGCACTATGTGATGTTTTCCCACTCAAAATTTATGATGTTTTTTTAGGACAACCTTATATGTGGAAACACCATGTTGTTTATCATTCTCATCTTTATTGTGTCATTCTTACTCTAGGAGGTTAGCTCTATAAGGTACCAAAGGTAAATCTAACTACTGCAGTTTCAGTGATCTCGAGAAAATAGTGCCAAAAGGTAATCTACTAGACCATAAATTTTGTCTTCATGGTTTGGTTAGAAGGTGAAAGGAAGGTCACTGCGAACACCACCGTGTTGGCATGGGGCCTATCTACATAATAGAAGCAGTTAGATGATATTGTAGAGGCATACAGAGACTTAATGCCTTGAAATCCTTTACCTAATGGCCTAATATATATATTATCTCTTCTATATAATGAGGAATTGAAATGCAAGATTCATGAGTTCATCCAAAAGAGCCACATTCGACTGAGCTCCTCACTTTCAAGAGCCCAATTATGTTGGTGTGGAAGAAGGAGGAGACATGGAGACTTTGTATCGATGATATATCCCTGAATAAAATTACTATCAAGAACATATATCTGTTAACCTAGATTGATGATTTATTTGATGAAATTAAGGGTGCCAATTTCTTTAGTAATATTGATTTGAATTCAAGCTACCACCAAGTTCCAATTGAACAAACCAATGTCTGAAAGGCAACCTTCAAAACTAAAGAATGACTTTTGAGTGGTTGGCCATGCATTTTGGCTTGGCCAACACTCAAAAAACATTCTTTAGGATGATGGATGATATCATGTAGTTTTTCACAAACCCTTTTCTGCTTTTATATTTGGATGAAATTCTCATCTCCGATAGAACTTGGGCAGCACATTTGTAACAAATTTAGAAAATCATGAGCATCTTGTAGCAACTCAATTTTTATGAAAATATAGAGAAATGATCATTTGGCATGTAGAGAATTCAATATATGGGATGTACATCAGGGATGAACATGTGGTGCATGTGGACCTAGCTAAGATCCAAGTCATTAGGGATTGGCCAACCCTAACAAATCTAACGAGTTTTGTAGCTTCTTAATCCTTGTTAAATTCTATAAAAGGTTCATGCTAGGGTTATTATATCGACCGGACCTTAAGTCAAGTGACCAAGGGTGGAGATAAAGTAAAGTTTTCTTGCATTGATTCACAACAAAAATCATTCAAGGATTTGAAACATCACCTCTACTTTGTACTAGTCTTCACATTACTATACCTGCAATATCCATTTGATATTAAGACAAATGCTTCTGATTATGCCATTGGTGTAGTCCTCACTCAGTAGGGACAACTAGTGGTCTAATCAGATTGGTAAAAGGTTGTAAAATCTCTTGAAGAAAAAAGTTTGATTACTAGTCTCATACATGAACCTTTTAAATTGATGCGTCTAACATGGGTCATTCATGAGAATGAACTGGGAGTATGCCTCATGGTTATGATTTGAGCCAATTGAAAAATATATTAAATGATTGGAAGGAAACCTTTCATCATACATACATGGTTATCTTTCATGACTATATCATGTCGATGATTTATTCGATTCCCTTAATACTGGGAACTTCTTTGTAATTCTAGGCCCTCCCTTAGAAACGTGGGAGGCAGATAATTTCATTTCCTCACAGAAAGCAAAGGATTCTAGAATACAACTTGGTTTTGATTCAAAATATTTTGTAATTGTGCTTGTTGGTAGTTCACTTGTTTACAATGGAATATGGTTAGAACACACACTGTTAATGCAAGCTATCCTACCTCTCATGACAGAGTTTAATGTGGAAAGTGGTAAAACTACATGTTTAAAATTTGTCATCATGACTAGCAATTCAAGTACCTATGATATGACTTTGCAGCCAATTTTTCTTCGATTGGTATTTCCAAACACTAGTGCCAAACATGTGGCCTAGAGATATGAATAATGTATTGAGTGTAGTTGATTTAGTGCTTTATGGATATTTTCAAGAGGAACAAGCATCTCTAGCTATTTTTTTTACAAAAAAAAAGCAAAAAACAATTATTGCTCCCAACCTGACCATGGTTCAAATATATATCGAAGATAGAAAACATGGGCTTCTTTTCTTGTTGGAAATGTTAACATGTTAATAAAGGCAGTTTCATTGGAAATACTCAAAGCAATTCAATGAGGGAGGTGATACATGAAACAAAGCAAGGCATTGCTGTTGAAATGCATGATGCTTTTCAATTCAATCCTTATTGTGGAAATACATCACATGAAGGGTTGGTATTTCAATTCAGAAGTGTGCTTTAAATGGTTCCAACCATTATATATAGTGTCACTGGTAGAACAAGACAATACATTCCTCCATTGGTAATAAATAAACTTATGGATCATAATCCAAATTTTGTAGGTGTTCAAGAATGTGTAGGAAATGATCATGTTAGTAAGTATACAGAAAATGGTGCTTTGTCTTATGCCTTCATAGGTGGAGCAGATTCCTCTATTTATGATCATGGAAAGTTGTGTAGCAAGGGTTCATAAAATAGTGCATAGATTCTAAAGGAAAGAGTGGTACATGTGACTCAGAGACATTTAATTACAATACCATGAAAATGAGGTAATTAGCAATCAATGTACCAATAAGATAGAAAAAAAAATCAAATACATTCAATGAGAACTTATATATATTTCCCCATCTAGATAGAGACTATGATGTGAATCATGATATATATGACTTAGAGTAGGTGGTGTTTCAATGAGGCAGGTCAATAAAACAAGTTTGCAAATTTATTAGTCAATACAAATAGGTTAGAAAATAGATTGGTGTAACATAGGTGTGGTGTATTGGAATAGTGTTTTGGCATGAATGATAAATAAAAAATGGGTTGTGAGTAGTAGTGAGACAAAGCAACAAACATTATGGGTGAATAAAAATACAAACAGTGTGAGGAAATTACATCCTAGCTATGAGTGGAGCATTTTCTGGGAGCGCTTGTAACAATGGTGTGGTAGTTACCTAACGCTTTTTGTAGATTGGGAAGCAAATTTTTTTGGCTATTTACTAAGAATATATACTTCTCATCAATTTTTATACAAAGGTAGGGTCTTAATATGTGAGATAAATTGAAGAATGTTGCTTACATCCACCATAGTATAAAGCAACAAACCACCTTCATTTGTTGCCTTTCTTTGTATGTTTTATTTAGCCAAATTGAATTATATTTTGCACCTCTGACTATTGTTGTGATCATGTAAAATAACCATCCTAGGAGGGGATTCTTCATATGACTTCCATGAGGGGAGGTGTTACATCCAATGGAACTATTGGAAGAGACTTCAAGTATTTGTGAGAAACAAGGCAATGAAAAAGTTGAAGTTTTCATGATGTATTTATTTTGCATGAGGACATGCAAATACATCGATGTGGGGGAGATGTTGGGCTCCCATATTGTAGAAAATTTCAACAAATTATTTGGATTTTTTATCACTCATACCCTACCCTCATAACTGCATATTTCCCGTGTTATCATACATTTTTATGCTTTTGAAGCTAAAACCCATTTGACAAGCATATAGAGGTAAAATTTGTTTACTTTTATTAAATTCCTAAGTATCTAATTAATTAAATGAGTTTTAAGTTGATTTTGGTAATGGCGAATTTTCTAGCCTAGTTCTTATATCATCAGTTCACTTCCAGAACTTGTTCATATATTTGCGCCCTTGTAGATGGAATTTGACCACATGGGTTTTGAAGGATGACCTTTGAATATAATTCTATATTGACCAGATTCAACCTAGGTTGCATGCGTGAGCCTCCAACTCTAAATCAATGTTTCAAGTCAGAGTTTCCAGATACTATTAACTTTGGGCATGATTTTGGCGATGAGGGTGAATCTAAAAATTTAAGAACATGGGTTTTGTTCTCAATATGGAAAATTGAGTATCAAATGAGCCAAATTTTCAAAAGTAAACATGATTTGAGAGATATGACTGCTCTTTTAAAGTCATATTGTCTAAACTGAACAAGTTCACTCATATTCATAATCAATGCCTAGGTTGTAGGAAAACACAAAATAAATTGTCAAGACAACAAGAGGAAATGAATCTCAACCATCTTGAATTGTAGAAACAATTTGTTATGATATATTTGTATTATGGGTAGAAAATGACCCAATTTATCTTGGTTTTTATCATTTTCTAATTTATTTTCTATCTCATAGTTAAACAAATGTGAAAGTGGGAGAAATTGTTTTGATCCACCCTAATTCTCCTCCTATAAAAATACTTAGACATAGGATAGAGCTAGGGATGTTGATGATTCATTTTGCTAATATGTTTGGGGATTAATAACTGATTAAGAGATTCATTGTGGTAATAAGTTTGTGTTGCCTTCTTGTAAGCAAATTTGATCTTCCATTAATGAATTTTTCTTATTCTTGAGTTTTAGCACATTACTTCAGCTTAATTTGATCCTTTTTGGCAGCATTAGTCAGGTTGAAAGGGCCCCTCAATTCTAGCTAACATTCCACCTCTTTATTTTTTCTAGTTAGATTGCAAGTGTCTTTGATTTGTGTTCAATTCATATTCGGTTTAGAATGCTTTTAATCTTTGTTTCAAGTGTTAATTGGCTGAGTTTGAAGAGTTTCATTTCCATATTATTTTGATTATCTTTAATTCCTTTAAATTTCTTTGATTCATATCACAAGCAAGATCCACTATAGGAAAGGGTCATTGAAGGATCAAGACAATAGGAAGTTACTCTTGCAAATTTACGTGAATGTGAAAACCCTTGTATGAAAGATTATAACTCAAAGACCCAATGAAAAATTCTATAGTGCTAATTTCTAGCAGTTAAATATGAATTTTTGCATGATTGTTCAATCGTTTCTAGTATTAGGTCAAGATATATTAGGGCTTTAATCCAACATATACTTTGTTTGCATCTCTAAGTTTATGAATCCGATTCAATAATTTAATATTGGAAATTTAAGCATATAATTTTCCCAACATTTGGGTTGCTTGATGGCCCTAGATTATGCTTGACATTATGAGGGACCCCCATATGTTGAAATGTTGGGCCCATGAAGCTTAATGTTGGATATTGTAGACATTATATGCACTAAGCATGCATATGTCCTAGATTCACCTGATCTCACAATATTTAACTTCTTGCAAAATACTGAATCATTCCACTTGTTAATCTTTTGCGGAAAATTAATTGCACACACATGTAAAGCATAAATAAAAATAATCGCACATAACATAGTTGCTTTTAACCTGGAAAGCCTGAAGTTGAAAACCCAAACTATATATTATGTATCATGGAATCATATGAAAATCCTCATACAAATCTTATCAAGCTCTCAGTACAGTACAATCTTCATACACTAATCAAGAACAATATTGCAAATCCATGCACTGATCTGTGCCTCCTGCTAGCTTGCCTCCACTGCACAATCCTTGCTGAAGAATAGCTCAGAATGAATTCGAATTACCCTTGCCTTGACTGCGCAATCATTTTTTGGCAACTCCAATGTGTGTGTGATGCAATCAATGCATCACTATAGTCACAACATATAGTCTATCTTGCCCTTTCACCTATCTCTCCACTAGGTCTCCACTGAAACTACCATGCACTGTAGTTAACTGTTGTATTGTTCAATTGATTAATGAGTTATTATTTGTGAATTAATTAACTAATTAATTCAGTCCACTCTCAGTAGTGTATCATTCAGTTAGACTAGATACAACTAGCTCAACTGAGTCTAACTGATTTAAACTGAATACAACTCCATAACTACTCTTCCAACTGTGTCATAACTCTTCCATTTGAGTTCTAACTGAGTCCTCCATGCATTAGCTCCAGTAAACCCTTGGGAATTGTGTAATTCCCTCAGTCCAATGATGTGCCACATATGTTCACTGAAACAAAGTGCTCCAAGAGAATAAGTTGTTGTTTAGTGTCTGATTATTATTGATAGCTAATAATAATTGACATGCATCTATTTTTAGATCAGCGATCTATAAATAGACTTTTCCCAATATTCTAAAAACAAAATTTCATCTATTTTTCCAACTTTATCAACCATCCACAAATAACATCCTGCAAATTCTGAAATATGATCACCATGTCTAAAAATAGACTTGCGCCAAAAATAGCCCGCGGGCCCACTTAGTGAAGGCGACTCTTTTCACTAAGCTCATCATCTTGTTGAATCTCAACAGATATATTGATAATGTTCCCAGTGGACCTACGGTGCGCTTAGACTGTCCTTAACAACGTTTGATGGGCATCACTTGTTCTAGATTCAAGATGATGATAGTTATCCTTGTGATGATAGGAGAGAGCTTGCACATCACTTTGGATCCCCAATGCTTGAGTTAGAGAGTGTCATATCGCCCCTCTTTCCCATTGGAGGGTGACGTTGGGTACCATGGAGATGAGATGTTGACATAAACACACTTTGGAGGCATGGTCATGATCTAGGGGATACATATTTGAGTATGGAGCACACATTAGCCAACATGAAAACTATTTGTGTCATATATAACTCATTTGGAGGATGATGTCATGCTTGAGGAGTATTTTCTTCGATACATGTGGGAATTTATGACATTTTTGTTATGTTTTTTAGCTATGAGGTTGGCTTGTGATATCTATCTTGTGGAACACTTAAAGTAAACTTTTCAATAGGGATTATTTAATTGAATTATTGTAAAGGTGAGTGGGATAGGTCTAATATAACTAGAGGCTCCCCCATGTTTTTTTTCATCATCACACATCGAATTATTTTCCTCTCCAAGAGAGCACAAGCAATATTTTTCTCTACTATGGGAAAGATGTGATCTTTATGGATGCGACTTTCTTGTGGATGTGATATTTTCATGGAGACATTGTTCTATATTGAAAGAAGTTCCTTTTGTGGAGGATTTTGTACATGTATTGTATTATTATTGATATTTTGCATGATTAATTTTTAAAGTATGGTTCTTAATATCCATGACAAAATGCTTCATCATTGACAAATTTTTTCTTCATTATTGCATGTAAAATTGTTCTCTCTAAGGCCTATAGGGAAACCCTTAATATTGCAGACCCTATATTTAATCTATCCCCTCACAAGCACAAGTGCTAGTATTTTAAAAAGTGGATGCCCCCGACATCCCTTGACTCAATCAATATAATTCTTATAATTTTTTTCCCCTAAATACTCCATTAAACCCCAGTAGTATAAGGCACTAATATAGAGTGTGTTGATCTAGGGAAAATTTATGTATAAAAGAGAATTTTAAATGCATGTTGGTAGCTCATAATTTAGGGATTGCATCTATAAATTATCTAAAAGAAAAATCTAGCATAAATTATGATCTAAACATCCTAAATAGTACCAACATCACCCTCTTTATTGTTGTTTTTGCATACCTAACAACCATAGAAATAATTCCCTAGCTTGAACTTAGCATTTATTGAAATAATTTTCCCCTTGATTGTTGAATATAATTTTGAGATTTTTTTTGGGTTTCTATCTGACATCGAATGCTTCCTCATTGCATATATCACAATCCCTAACTTATAGAAACCTACTTCTTGGTCTAAGTATAGAGTAATTAAAACATAGCATAGAAAACCTAGGTCATCTTAGGCCTTATTAGGGCTCTATCCATAAATAGAACTTCTACTTATAACCTTGATTCGTACTATTAGAGTATCTCCCTAAGTGATTAAGGAAGCATTCCTTGTGCTTTAAATCCACTAAAGAGCTAGAGAAAGGTTATCGAGGTGACAATAGCAACCTTTTTTCTTGTTTCCACAAGGTCCGACCCTACATAGTGAGTCTTTGCACTGGGCCTACTAGATTTTGTGGCAAGAAGTATCATGAGTCAAGGACTTAGAAAATCCCATCCAAAAATAAGAATATAGCTGACCCTCAATGTATCCTAAATAAGAAAAAGTTTAAAAATTAATTAATTTGTAATTAGGGGTGTTAATCTCCAAATTAGTCAAACTCATCATCCCACTGGAAATATTTCCGGACTACACAATTTACAATTTCAGGTTAACCAGTGTGGTTTGCACATATAACGATGTGAGGTTAACTAAAAAAATTGAATTTTCATTTGGTGGGCTATTTTTCCGCCCATTTTGACTTACCTAGGTGAAATTTTGTCGTCAATCTTCCCTTCTCTAGTCCTGCCTTCATGACCTCCCTCATGATCTCCCTGGTTGAACTTAGGATACCATTCCAGATCAAGCCATATCAGATGTGATTCCAAATTGAACTAGAAGAGATTGCAAGATTATTTCAATCACTGGTAAGAGATTTAAATTTGTTTGCAAAATGATGTTTATTTATTTATTTTATATATGATTCTGTTTCATATTCTCGTGACCTTTATCTAGGTTTGTTGAAGAAAACCACTTGAAAATCTTTGTTACATTTATTTTTCCATTTCCATTGTGAATTGTTTTTTTCTAACCATGCTCACTATATTTTATGCCAAAAAACTTTTACGACTCAAAACAATTTATCAAACCATATCAGATTCTCTAGGTCGTATGCCTTGCTTGACCTCTTATGAACATACTAGGCCAGAAATTGATCTAACATCGGAAGAAATTTCAGATCAAACCAAAAGTGATTTCAAGATGATGGAAGTCACTCGTAACAAGATTACAAATTTATTTGTAGAATGAATTCTTGTTTTAGATATACTTCTATTCAATATTATCGTGACCTTTATCTAGGTTTGTTGAAGAAAACCACTCAAAAATATTTGTTACATTTCTTTTTTAATTTCCATTGTGTTTTTTTTTTTCTAACCACACTGGCTATATTTTATTGTAGAAATATTTTAGGACTCAATTTTTTTTTTTTTGTAGAAATCGTATCTGACGCAAGAATAAATGGAATAAAATATTATATTAAGGGTTAGTATAACATTTATATCATGCATAAATAAATTTATTGCTTTGCCCATTGTTGGTTTCCAATTCAGAGATCTCATATGTAATCCATGTAGCCCATTTAGGAATATTTTCATTACCGCAAATTACATCATTTTATAGAATCAATCATGTTTAGTAAAAACTATAATCCATTGCCACATAAAGAACTAAAGTTGTTGCCTCCAAAAGTTGTGGAAGAAGCATTTTGAATACTTGCTGAAGAAGATGCTAGACAAGAAAAACAAAGACAAATGAAGCAACAATTACCATACTACGACGAAAGTCACATAGGTCATCTAAATTTTATAAAAATGATTCTTGGAGTGATTATGAAGTACATTTCAACGGTAGTGATGTCCAGGTCCAACTTAATAATACAAGAAAACCTTATGAACTCTGATGTCACTCATTTATACGGTTTGTTAGGGGAAAGGCTCCAATGTTTGATACAATTGTTATTCTTAAAGGAGAAATGTATTTAGAAGAGATCATTATATATGAAGTTATTGATGAGTCCCATACAAGAAATTTAGAGTTGAAATTCCTAGATCCTTGCGGTAATGATCCAATTCTTTACACTATTAGTACCATTGGCACATGGAAATGTATTATGGATGATGTTCTGCCTATTCAAATGGTGTATGCAGCTAAAAGAGGAAAGCTTATGCTACACTGTCCTTCATTTTATAAAATAAAATCACAATTATATTTGAGTGGATGAGAAGAATACCACACAAAAAAGAGCACTACAGTCATCAAGTGAGGATATTTCACGGGATCCAGTTCAGATGTGACTCCCTTATTGGGATATGGTCATTTTATCAAGACTGGGAAAAATAAATTCATTGAAATGGATGGAATTATGGTATGAAACACAATTCCATTTGATTTTACCATAAAGGAAGGAATGTATGTCTATATTTATTATGGAAATTTTCCTATTATGTATGAAGAAGAGTCATTGAAAAATCCATATCCTGTGCAAGTTTTGTATCGTTTAGTAGATGTGAAGATTGGTGTAACTTTTTTTTGTGTAAGAATATTTGAAAATCATGTTGATGTTATTGGTAGAGGCCATCATATTCCTAAATGTGTGAATTTCCATCCACAAGTGTTCTATACAACACAAGGATTATTGATACTAAATGAAATCATTGATGGTCATTATACATGTGTATCTCTTCAATTCACATTTTAATTTCATATCAAGAAATTTTATTTATAGTATCTTTTAGTACTTGAGTGGGATTGAACCAAAATTTTGGTTTTTCACTTCATAAAATGCTCAAAACTTTCAGACATTATCTAGGAATTTTTTTTTGGAATTACAATAAAAAATATTGAACTTTATATTACAATATCTAATTTTTATATTACAACATTTTTACATACAAATTTAGCTATGTTCTAAAAGTATCTTGGCTCAAATATATCAAGGTATACCCCAATGGTTAACTCTATTTTAACAATATCTAATGCTATCTTTATTCTTATTGTAGGCATTGTCAATGTTTTCTTTATTGTGATCTCTATCAGAAGGTAGGGCAATAGTACCTGAAATGGAGAATATTTCTTTGTTGATTTATTTCTATGAAAGATGATGATCACATTAAATTCAAAATTCTTGCAACAAAAGGTGATGATGAAGTTGTAAGTGTTATATTAGCTGCTTCTACATAATGATGGAAGTTACAATGCATTACTATCATATATTGGAGTATTGCAATAACATTGAATCCATTGACATAATGTTCATCTTATTTCCTACACAGTTTTCAACCACATCAGATCTTGGAACATGATACATAGTGAATCATATGTGGAAATTATTTGTTCAGATGAAATTTTCATGGTTAACTTTGAGTTAATTGCAATGCATTTTGTACCTCCTAGGACCGTGAATAAAAATAATTCACTGGTGTTAACCATATATGGATACACTAATCCTAAGGAGTTTGTTTCCTATACATGGCCAACCTTTCCTAATAGATATCAACCATCTTCAGGCTCAAGAGATGATAGTCAACCTCCTAGTAAATTGAGAATAGATCCAACATTTATATTTCACTATTTGTATAATAGCCTGCACCCTTGTGTGCATGTGCACTTTTCATGGGATTCACACTAATGGGATCCTATCCATCGTTGTTATGGATAGGGGATGAGGACTGGTGCACCCCATTTGGATATATAAACAATAGACCTATCAATATTATTTCTTTTCCATAATTCTAGAGTCTAGGTTAGAATCTTACATTCATTGATGCTATAAATCCAAGTATCACAACAAACTACTTTTCACATCGGAACAATATACAACAACAAATCAACTAGTGCACAAAATATATAAAAGTTTTTACAATGTTACAGTAACCCAACTTCATTATATTGATAAAATTGATAATACAACAGTCTAGGGCTCTCGTACCAAGGATAATGGACCTCATACATCCACTAGTAAAGGAATAAAAGAACAAGATACACTAATGGTCTAGTTGATGCAATGCACAATGCTAATTCTTTGTCGTACCCTGAACACACTACAAGTCCTTTGCTTTCGTTCAACAACACTTCCTATATCAATGGTGCTAATCCTTTAGGTAACTAAACTAGACTCTCCAATATTCCCTCTATCTGATCATAAATCCATTTACAACCAACACATAGGGTCTTCACGCTCACTAGTTTCTCCTTAGTCCCTCAAGGACACAACACTTTAGACTTCTTGCCCAAGGAATTATTCCCACTTTCCTCTTGAATGGTGTTGCTCCAATAAAGACAAACATAGGGCAAGAGGGATGCCACCTATCACTGTTAAAATTCGTTCTCCAATAATGAACTTGGGCTACAAACTGCTCCTCTATGACCTCCTTCTTTAGTCCTCCAAATATCAATCAATGAGCTCATAATTTCTTCCTCTCCTAGAAGACTTAGACTCCTTACTAGTTCTGCACTTAGGACCCATATGGATCACTTTCTCATTACCCTCTAATAGTCCACAAGTGTCCTTCACAAATCTTCCCAATCTAGACAACCATACACTAGCATCAAATTAACTTTATGCATATCAATACATACCTTATGCTCGTTTTTCTAGGTTTTCTCCTTTTGTTGTAGGTTTAGGCCTGGTTAAGGCTAATTTCCATCCCATTGTTTAGACCCTCAACCCCTCTCTAAGTTGAGATATAGGGCTCAACCTCCTCCAGACTCCTGTATAGATTTGTGGCCCCTATCTTAGAGGTCTTTCCACACAAAAACATGCCAAAAATAGCCCAGAATTCCCTCTCTTACTCGACCCTATTTCTAGATCCCTGCGACCCTCAAACAATCGTAAAAGAGACAAAATTAAGCTCCTTTCTCCTTCGTTTAGGTCTCTTCTTGATATGTGGCTTCCATTAGATGTGAATTATATGAAATTATGCACCTTGGATATGTTTCTAAGCCTCTACATCCACTCTTATTTATATTCTTCTCATGTGAAGTCAACACACTATCCATGGGCACACTTTAAACCCAACCGACGTGACTTATGCGCCATAAACCCACCAACATACAAAATAAATTAATATCTCCAAAAATACTAACCCAACCTCAGTGTTAATTGTGTCCCTTAGCTTCATTTAGGGTCCTCTACAATCACCAAGGGTTAGGTGCCAAAATATCCTTGTGGTTTCACACCCACAAGATTAGGTGCAAAGCTCGCAGCTTGGGTTGTAAGCTCACAAACCCACTTGTGGTTCTCCTTCCCCCAAAAACCTGAACCGTAGGGATTGGAGTACCTCCCATGATATCAAACTCAACACTCCCTCTTAGTGAGGGAGGTAATTCCAAGATTATGAAGTAATTCATCATAATCATTGTCACTACTCACAACACTCACCCAACTCCTGACACCCATAACTACAACAAACCCTGTATTATGAACTACACCTCTCCTGGAAGTGTCACTGTCACTGGAAGCCTCCTACTTCTTCTTATTCTCCTGAAATAATTTTTTCATGATTCCTATTGTAACATTATTTGTGTTTTATAAGTTAGCATGGTAGTTTAAAAAATAAAAAATAAAATTCTAAGTTAGAACATGGGTGAAAAATAAAATTTTAATTTTTTTTAGGAAAATTATATTTTATTACATCCATGGTAGAAAAAATGATAGGATAGGTTGCTCTAAATAAAGGTGGCAAAAGAAAAAATGTTAGGGAAGCATGAAATAAAAATGTTAATGCCTTAGTTTTTAAAATAATAATGGTCGCTTGTTTAAATGTGCCACATTTTTAAAATGTAGAACTTTAATTCATGTATGTTTAAACCTTTGAAAGGGGGTTTAATGTTCATTGATTAATTTGAGATATATATGCGCTTATGGATTTTATTATAAGGTCGCTAAATGACAAAGCGGTCAAATCACATAAACATAAAGTGCTTGCAATTTTGGACGGTAGATCCTGAGCTTCCCTCATATCTATGGCGGAGATAACCTTCGCACCCCCACCCCCCCTGCAGTTTCCTGTTAACGCGAGGGGGGGGGGGGGGGCGGGGGGTCTGAACTATGGTTTTAATGGACACCCTTTTCTGTGGCATGGCAGCACCGTGTAACTTCGCACCCCCTCCACCTAAAACAGGAAACCGGGAGGTAACCCCCCTGAAATCCACCTTCGGTTTTCAACGCTCACGACCATTTTCCCATGCCACAACTGTTGATCCACCAATCAGTGATATCCCTCCACGTCACTTGTCCGTTACTCCCTAATGCTCCATTATACCCATTAATCGTCCCGTTAGCCAATAAATTCACTCCTCGACCGTTAATCATACCGTTATGCAGTTAAACCTCATTTGACTGTTAGCCATGACCGTTAAACCCAAAGTGCAGTCTCTAAAATTGCCTACAGTCTCCCGTCCTCTACTTTACCTCCTCCTTCAAACTGCATTCATCCTCCATTTCATTTCACATCAAGTTGTCATTTCTATAATCGCCCTTCATATTCCCGAAACCATGTCATCCCTTCTATAACCCGAGTTTAAAGGTACTATACTAGTCTATACCAGTCAAGCATGACACCTAAGGCCAAAACAAAGAAACAAATGACTCCGAAGAGTAAAGGTAAGAAACGAGTGATAGAAGAAATCCAAAATGTCAACAGTGTTGCAGAGGTCGTATTAGAGGTCGCTCATCTAGCTGCCAAGGTCATTCCTCAAGCTGCCAAATATGTCGCAGAAGACATTCCTGCAACTTTGCAAATCAATCTCGACCTCATACTCCTAGCCGACGTGTATTTTAAAATTACTGATTTTCATTGTGAATTTGATTTCTACGAGCTACATTTGTAGCTAAAACAGAAGCGCATGGATAACCAAGACCCTATCAGGTTTTGGGATTCTATGTTTCCTTTGTTTGCATTCCCTAAAACTCACCCATTTCCAGACCTAATTTCCTGGTGTTAGAAGCAGTATGACCCTATAACCAGGTCAGTGGTGGCTTAGAATGGAAATGTTCTGATCACCATATCCCCTGAAATAATTAACCAGATGCTTATCATCCCTTCTTCTGACTCCTTATCTTGTTTCTCTCTTGCGGCCCTCCTGGATATTTATCATAAATTATCCTTCCCCCAGAGAGCTCAAATATTTGACATCTTCCTACCTGAGGATGCAGATTTTCCAAAGATAAATCCCCCAAATGCATCCTCCATCTTTCCTATAGCGTCCAAAAACTGCATCTCCCTTCTTTCTTATCTGTTAGGATACCCAAAAGATGAAATCGTTGATGAACCCATCCTAGGTTTCTTATCTATCTTCAGTCTTGACAAATCACCATTGTTTATGTACAATTAAAACCATTTCTTGGTTGATATTATACATGAACAATTCATGAACTTCACCACACAAGGAGCATTCAATTATTCTTCTGTGATTATTCATATGATTTTGTTTCAGCATGCAGATATGTTGCTCATTCACTTAAACAAGCAAGATGTGCAGGTAGTGAAGCAATCGGTGATTCACTGGACATAATTGGTCATAAATTCATCTACAACCACTTCTTTCTCATAATTCATAGACTCATTCATTAATCCAGTAAGGCAGATCCTTACCAATTCATCAGAGCATAGAATTGGAGAAGACATTAAAATAATTTTGCACCTTAGTGATTAGGGTGTATGGTTGGGAGCTTCCACCATACAAACTTACAAAATATGTGCCTATGAGAATTTTCTCCTTAGAGTACATAAGGAAAATGTTAAATATGGATGAATTTCATTTTGTTTCGGGAAAGAGGAAAGCCCAGTTTAAAATCAAGGCCAGTGTTGGATCATTCATTTGTAATACTAGAGAAGCTAGTACTGATGCAGATGCATTATTAAAGAAGATAGGTTTTCAATCAGGTTTTACTTGGTCATATGACCCCCATGGCATTATTTTTGCTCTGAGGGTTGAACTCAAGACAACCTCTTACACTCATACCTCCAGAGCAGATATAGAGAAGTACATGAACCATGATGAATGGGTAGAAGGTAGTTTACAAGAAGCAGATGAACAAGTCATTTCTACTTCAAATGTACAAACACCTGTGCTTGACAGTAAACAACAAAAAAGGGTTAGGGAAGAGACACCACATCCCAAGGAAATTATGAAAGGATTCATCTTACAACATAAGAAACCAAAGCTTACTTCTTCCTTGCTTTGGGAGATACTGAAGTCTCCACATCCACCAATGTTCCTCAGACTCCTCCATCAGCATCACTTGCAAGAGAGCAACTAGAAATCATCCAACATTCAGATGGCCGCTCTTCAAAAGAGCATAATATTTTCCCCAAATTTCTAGAAATCAAGCACAAGAATGAAGCACTGAAATTAGATGTTTACATCCAATTTTGGAAACATACATCTACATCACAACACATGCTTCTCACTGCCTTTGACAGTGAGAAAGGCAGGATGCAAATGGCCTTTCTGCAAGAATCAATGCCATTTCCAAAGACACATGCTGAGTGTAAGAAGATTGTCTTCTCATTTGATACAAGACATATACATCCAATTGACCAAATGGATATGCACAGGCAGTCAAGAGAAATTCTATTTTCACCCATGACTACAACAACTATGTCTCTTTCCAAATTGAAAGTAGCACTGTCAAATATGCAATCCCAGTTGAAGATTGAGAAATTGTCTTCATTGGCTAAAGAAAACACTATAAATACATTGGAAGAACTTGTAGTAAAAGTGGGATATGATCCTAAGGATTGCAAGGAAGCTAAAGAAATCATCAAGAAGAAAAATGTAGATATTGCTGCTCTGCGAAAACAAATCAAGCTACCCTCGACTAAAGACCCACAGACTAAAGAGAAGGAACAAAATGAATCTGACAAGGAGTAAATGCTTAAATCAATTATTGATAAAAATTTTCAAATCAGAAAAATGGAAGAACAAATTGAAGAATTGCTGAAAGAGAAATCAACACTCCAAGTGAATACTGATCCTACTTTAGCAACTCAAACATCTTCTGCAGGTGCAAAACCTCAGCAGCCTTGAACATAACTAATGCAGCACAACTGGCTCAAGATTTGGCCACTCAGAAGAAAGCACATGAGAAACTACATCAGAAGTTTCAATTTCTCGAGTCACAAAAGATTAAAAATGATACTTATATCTAGAGGAAATGCAGAAGACTCATTAGTTGGAACTTAAAATTAAAGAACTGGAAAGTGAATTTCTAATGTCATCAACTTTAGAAGAAGCCAATAAGAGTATATGGGAAAAAATTAGCAAGTCCATTACTGAAATATGGCCATCTATACAGATCATCTTCGAGCAGCAGGAATTCATCAACAAATGTAGAACAACAATTCAAGAGTAGAAAGATCAACTCAAAAATAAGCCAAGTGAAGCTTATGATATGATCAAGGTTCTTATTCAAAGAACAAAGAGGAAGTGGTAGCAATCAATATATTAGACAAGACTGCAACCATTTTGGAGATAAAGAAGGTTTAGCAAAAAAGAAACTTGATCATCCAGTTGCAGACCAAGTGTGAAGCTTTAAATGTTATGGTTCAAAGGTTTCATACTAAATTTAATGTTTCAAATCATAAAGGTCTGCTAGGTCTAGTTGGATTAGATGATAAGTTGGTCAAGTTAGAATATTATTACACAAAGTTATATAAATTGCAATAGATGAATCAAATTTTGCAGGAATCAAAGGTCACATTACAAGCATATATTTTCTTGAAGCTCTATAGTTTGATTTGATTATTCAACATCAAATCAAACAATTATTTATCCAAAAACCAACTTGTGATAGATTCACTGAAGTGGATGAAATCTTCAGGAAAATGATGAATTTAGAAATCCCAAGTGAAGATCAGTGGGATAAGTTTTGTGAAACCATCGGGTAAAGGATAAATTTTGTAGCATGCCAACACAATAGATTTTGAAGAGCCAAGTCAACAACAACTTCAAAAGGACAAATTAGCAACAAATTTCACCAAAAAAGGGCTAAATCATCAACAACCTCTGGAAAACCAGAGACACTCCATCTATCTGTCTCCTTCGTTTATTCTTCTTATCCTATTATTGTAAATCAGTTAAATATATTTCTAAAGTTTTGTTAATTAGAATAATAACTCTCAGATCTAGTTATTAAGGGTTGCACCCTTGGATGAGCATATTTTGTAAAGCAAAAATTGTACAACTCTTTTTTATCATCAATAATATAAGCAGGATTCTGAACTTATCTCATACAACTCTGTCTTCTCTGTGAGTTGTCCAGTTTTCAATCATTTTGTTTCTTCATATATTTAATTATCATCAAGATAAATAGGTGAGGTTGACTGTGTTTCAGCAACCTTATAATTCCTCTTGAAGTTATAATTATTATAAAGAAAGATTTATTTGACAGTCTATTAATGTAAGTCCCTTTTATATATAAATTGTTAGTATCTTGGTGATGTTAGATATATTTTGTTGAATTTTAAACACTGTTTGAAGGTTTTCCAGCTTATGGTTTATTGAATAATTCAATCTGAATATTTAATAATCATATTCTCTTACATAAGTCTACTTAATCAAAATCATAAAATCTTAATCATTGTATGAGATGAATAAGCAACCCTTACTTATAATTATTGATATTATCTGCAAGATTTAAAAACCTTAACTGTTTGATTAAAATATATCTTATGCATTGATCCTCCAAATATTTCAAAACACAAACAAAACATTTTAGATGGTTTGGCATGATTATTGACCACAATCACTTCAAAGGACAACATAAGATAGACATCGTTGCCGGGGAGACGAAGAGTAGAAGCTAAATCTTCCCGGGACAACGATTTTTCCCTTTTCCTTTAACACGAATAAATGATAAAGATATAGGTAAAAACCTTTCACCTGGTGATTCCAATGATTCAAACTTGTTCCTTTTAAGCACACTAGATCTTGTTCTGAAACTGAGATTGTTAACTCTTTACCAGATCCAGAAAGACTCATTAGGGAAGCCTCTTTGAAAAGAAAAGAAAAAATTTCTGCTTCTTCCTCTTCAGTCTTACACCCTGAAGAAAGTTCATCCGTAGAACCCTTTTCAGTAATATCATCCCAACCTGATTTGACTCAATTACCTCCTAGAGTTGCCGAAATTTATTCACAAGGAGTAGATCTTCAGTCAGCCTTGTTGGAAAGATCACTTGAGTCATATCAAGTCCCATCTTTCCCTATAGAATCACCTACATCTGAGACAAAATTGCGCTTGCCTTTGCACGAATTTAAGCCTATATATTTTGTTACTCCAGTTTATCATCCTATTACATTAAATTCTAATCAACCAGAAGAGACAATTTCTGTCTATTCTAATCCATTGTTCAAATATAAGGAAGAAGATTTAACACCATCAGTTCAAAAGCTAATAGTTAAAATTCCTTTCAGATCCTCACTTCTTCCTCCTCCTTCACATTCTCCTCCACCCTCTAATACACATTTACCCACATCATCATCATCATCTTCATCATCCATGGCTTTTCAACCCATTATAAAATCTAGGTATGTTGCTCTTATTCTTCCTAATGTCTTGGGAAATTTTCCTGATGGATATCTTAAACATTTACCAAGATTTAATGGAGAAATAGGTCCCTCAGTAAAGGATCATATCGCCGCCTTCTTAGATTTTGTAGACAATATGAACATCGAGCATGAAGATGTTTATATGATATTATTTGTACATTCCTTGGAAGGTAACGTTAGGATCCGGTTTAGGTAACTTAGAGCAAATTCTATTCAAACTTGGAATGAAATTATAACTATATTTAAAACCCAATGGGGGCTAAAGAAAGATGTTGTTTACCTTCTCACTTAATTTGAAGAGTTAAAAAGAAATCCCGGTGAACCAGTTACTGAATTTATCAAAATATTTAACAAAATCTACCAAAAAATGCCTGTTGATTGTAAACCTCCAGTAGCTGCTGTAAAGGTCAAATTTTCAAAAGAATTCGATGATGACTTTGAAGTTATGATGAGGGAGAGAGTTTCTAATACATTACAAGACATGCAGAGTAATGTTATTGAGGTAGAAGCCAATAGGTCAGCTTCTAGTAAAATTAGAGCTAAAGAAGAGAAAGCCCAAAGGAAATTAAAAAATCAGGAAGCATCTTCCTCTAAGTCTAAAAGTGAAGATTCAAAGATTGATGAAATCAAAACTCTTCTTATAAATATATCCAATATAATTTTAAAGCTTGAAACTCAACCAAGAATAGTCCGAAAAACTGTTTCTAGACCACAAACACAGGCCGAAGGTCAGTACAAGAAAGCAACTCCATTGCAAATTCTTCATAGGCCTCATAATGACCAAAAAATACCTGAGGACAGTAATTTTTCTATTACTGAAGACATTAATAATTTAGATCATACATCCTTTCAGACTACCATTGTCCTTATTTCCAAAAATCAAATTCCTCAAGAAAACCAAGATACTTCTCAGGTTTCTAAGTATCAAGCTTTTTCTGATTGCAAAACTCAATAAAATATATGAATTAAGACCTAGAGTCGGCACTGGTAGACCTCCCAAAAACCCTGTAATGATTGAACATCAATGGAAAACAAATGAAACTCAAACTACTTCTTCTCAACCTCTAAATCAGTTAACTGATTCTACTCAGATTGAAAAAACAATATTGACTGCCTTTAATGTTGAGAAAGAATTAGAAAGAGTCAAAATTTCAATTCCACTTTCTGAACTCTCTAAAAATCCAGGGTATAAAAATTAATTTGCAAAGTGGATCCAAAATTCTAGTATGGATTTTGAAGGAGATATTATCAATCTACAAAATGAAAGACCCACTATAGCTTTTGGTCCTAGTTCTGATATGATTGATGAATCTATACCACCCTTCTATGTGACTTTAAAGGTGCATGATTCCTTTCTATACAACTGTATGCTTGATTCTGGTGCTTCGCACAACTTAATGCCTAAAGTCATCATGGAACAACTTAATCTGGATATCACTCGAACCTATCACGACTTGTATACTTTTGATTCAAAGAGGGTCCAATGTTTAGGACTCATTAAAGATCTAGTGATCACTTTAAAATTTACATCAAATACCAGTTAAAAGTGTAGTATTAGACATAGTTGTCACTGATATTCCTCCCAAATTTGGAATGATTTTATCTAGATCATGTTGTGCAAAATTGGGAGGAAGTCTTCAAATGGACATGTCTTTTGCCACTATCCCTGTATATGGTGGAGAGAGCCTTATAGATTATATAGATAAGTGAGATTCCTAAAAATTGTTTGCAATGCTAATCAAGCTATGAATCATCCCATTTATGCAGTAGATCAAGAATTTAGTTGTTTTCAACTAGCATCAGACACTTCACAGAATTCTCAACTCAAGATTGAGGATGTAGTTGACACCTCTAAATCAGTTCAAACTAAAATTTGGAAATTATTTTTTGATGGATCTCGCTCCAAAGATGGAGTTGGAGCAAGAGTTTTTTTGATTTCACATGTTAAAAAAAATATTACACAATCATGCAAATTAGATTTTGAGGTCACAAACAATGTTGATGAATATGGAGCTTTTATCTTAAGATTACAACTTGTTAGAAGTTTAAAGGTAAACAATTTGAGTGTTTTCACTAAATCAGAACTAATATTAAGACAAGTTAGGAGTCTTTGCCAAACAAAGCACCCTAGAATTAGGTCTTTACAGAAATGAGATTTGGGACACTATTGAAAATTCCTTTGATGCTTTTAATATCACTTTTATTCCTAGAGATGAAAACCTGCATGCAGATTCATTAGCTGTTTCAACTAGTTCTTTCAAGATTCCAGATCAATTTCAAATTCAATATCAGATACAAATCAAATATAGGCCTTCAATCCCAAACAATATTAAACATTGGCAGATATTTGAGGACGATGAACAATTAAAATCCTTTCTGCAAGTCATTGACAAATTTTTTGTATTGCAAATTGAAGAGGATAATTCAGACAGTAATGAAGCTACCAAAGACAAAGAAAAATCAAAACTAAAATAAAAGGTAGTTGATCATGATATAATTCAATTATCAAATAATTTTATCCCCAAGGGACTTGTTCCATTAGAAAAATTGTTTGATCAAAACGATGTTCCCAAAAATCCGTTCTCTGCTTCAACAGAAAATGACATAGAAGACACAAATATTGGCACTAGTGAGGAGATTAAAAACATTAAACTTGTGCATCATTAACCCCAGAACTTAAATCTGAATATGTCAAACTTCTTAAGAATTATAAAGAGGTCTTTGCCTAGTCTTATGTTGATCTAAAAACTTATGACACATCTTTAATTGAGCATAAAATTCCACTAAAACCAGATGTAAAGCCTTACCAACAGAAGTTAAGAAGGATGAACCTAGTTCTACTTCCCACCATAGAAAAAGAACTAAAAAAACTTTTAGATGCCCAAATTATTGTCCCATTAAGATACTCTAGTTGGGTTGCCAATTTAGTCCATGTGAGGAAAAAGAACGGTAAAATAAGACTCTGTGTAGATTTAGAAACCCTAATCAAGAATCCTTGAAAGATAATTACCCACTTCCAAAGATGGATCAATTACTTCAAAAAGTGCCAGGTGCTAACAGACTCTCTATGTTGGATGGATTTTCTGGTTATAATCAAATATTGGTGAATCCAGAAGACAGGGAGAAGACAAATTTTACCACACCTTGGGGTACATTCATGTATGCCTAGATTCCCTTTGGTCTATCAAACGTAGGAGCAACATTTCAAAGAGCCATGGAGTTGGCTTTTGTCTGGAAGGAGAACAAATTTATTGTTATTTATCTTGATGATTTAACTGTTTTCTCTGAATCAGATCTGAAACATCTCAAGCATTTGAGGAAAGTTTTTGAAAGGTGAAGGAAGTTTGGAATTTCTTTGAATCCCAAAAACTCATTATTCACCATTAAAGAGGGTAAATTACTAGGTCATATTATTTCAAAAGATGGAGTAGTTATTGATCCCAAAAGGGTCTCTACTATTCAATCATTATCGTTACCTAGAAATAAAAAAGAGATTCAAGCCTTTTTAGGAAAAAATAAATTTTTGAGAAGGTTTATACCAAATTATGCAAAAATAGTGAAGGACATAACATACATGCTCAAAAAGAACCATGAAGTCAAATGGACTGTTTCTGCAATATTTTCATTTGACCAGATAAAGAAGGCCATCTTCGAAGCCCCAACCTTAGTGAGTCCAAACTACTTAGAACCCTTCAACATGTTCTCTTTTGCCTCCGAAACTACCCTTGCAGCTGTCCTTTTGCAAAAGAAAGAGGATTACCACGATAAACCTATAGCATTCTTTAGTAAGGTCATGAGAGATTCCAAACTCAGATATGATATTATCGAAAAATAAGCCTATGCCTTAGTTCAAGCCTTGAAGTCTTTTAGAATGTATATCCTCCATTCCACTATCATTGCCTATGTGCCCAATAACGCTGTTAAAACAGTCCTCACACAACCGAATACTGATGGAAAAAGGGGAAGATGGATAACTCAAATCCTTGAGTTTGATCTTACCATCAAAACTACCAAGTTAGTAAAGGGGCAGGGTTTAGCTAAGTTATTAGCTGAATCCAATTGTAAAGTCTTGGGCATAAAATCTGTTTTTGAAGTTTCAGAGAAGCATCCACAAGAACCTTCTTCAAATTTGGAAAGGGAGAATCCACATGAACCTTCTTCAAATTTGGAAAGGGAGAATCCACAAGAACCTTCCTTGAATGCAGAAGGGGATCGAAAGTCACAGCCTGTGTTCCATGTCAAATGTTTTTTGGTAAGCAAAAATTAGCAGCTCTTCCACTAGTGCAGTAGTTGTTTCAACACCATTTATTCAGTGGGGATTAGATTTTATAGGTGAAATCCACCCAGCCTCCAATAATTAGCACTGATGGATCTTGACTGCTACTGAATATTTCACCAAGTGGGTGGAAGCCATTCCTGTAAGAAATGCTACAAATTGAGTTGTAATAAAATTCATTGAGGCAAATATTCTATCCAGATTTGGTTGCCCACAAAAAATAGTCACTGATAATGCCACAATGTTCAACAACATAAAAATTATAGAATTATGCCAGAAATATTTGATTCTGTTGCATCATTCAACTCCCTATTATCCATAAGGAAACGATCTTGTTGAATCATCTAATAAGATTTTAGTGAAAGTAATCACGAAAACTTTAGAAGACCACAAGAAAAATTGGGATGTCAACCATTTGATTTATGCAGTTTTGGCAAACATAATTTCTCCCAAAAGATGAACAGGTAAATCTCCATTCCAATTAGTTTATTGCAAAGATGTTATTTTTCCTACAAATCTAGATTTCCCTGTGCTCAAGTTTCTACATGAATCTACTAATGAACCTAATGATTTCTCTAGAAGAATTAATCAGATCATTGAGTTGAATGAAAATAGAGATGAATTTCAGTACAAACTAAAGAAATATCAAAATAAAATGAAGATTCTCTTTGACAGAAAGGAAAGGGAAAGAGATTTTAGAGAAGGAGATCTAGTTCTAAGATGGGATGCTAGTAGAGAAGATAAAGGAAAACATGGAAATTTTGATAATTTATGGTTTGGGCCACTCAAAATTGCAGAGGTAAAATGAAACAACACATTTTCTCTAAATAATCTGGAAGGACAGTTCTCAACACTGCCTGTCAATGGAAGATTTTTGAAACACTATATCTAGTACTGAAGGAGATCCTACATCATCATTGTACATAATCATTTTCTTCTATCATTTGAATTCTGTTTGTTTTCTACAACAAAGACTCCATAGCCCGAGGCGAAGTCACATGGAACTGCTTGTTCTCTGCATCCCACAAGGGGGAAGCAGTCCCCAGCTGGAGCCGATGTTGTAACATTATTTGTTTTTGATAAGTTAGCATGGTATTTTAAAAAATAAAAAATAAAATGCTAAATTAGAACATGGATGAAAAATGAAATTTTAAAAAATGTTAGGAAAAGTATATTTTATTACATCCATGTTAGAAGAAATGATAGGATAGTTTGCTCTAAATAAAGGAGGCAAAAGAAAAAATGTTAGGGAAGCATGAAATAAAAATGTTAATGCTTTAGTGTTTAAAATAATAATGGTCACCTGTTTAAATGCGCCACATTTTCAAAATGTAGAACTTTAATTCATGTATGTTTAAACCTTTGAAAGGGGGTTTAATGTTCATTGATTAATTTGATATATATATGTGCATATGGATTTTATTATAAGGTCGCTAAACGACAAAGTGGTCAAATCACGTAAAGATAAATCACTTGCAATTTTGGATGGTAGATCTCGAGCTTCCCTCATATCTACGGCAGGGATCAACCTCCCAGTCCCCCCGACAACTTCTTGTTAACGCGAGGGGGTGGGGGAGGGGGGGGGTCCGAAATTTTGTTTTAATGGACGCCATTTTCTGTGATGTGGCAGCACCGTGTAACTTCACACCCCCTTTTCCTAAAACAGGAAACTAGGAGGTACCCCCCCGCCCCTCCACCAAAATCCACCTCCGGTTTTCAATGTTCACGACCGTTTTCCTGCGTCACAATCATTGATCCACCAATCACTCATATCCCTCCAAATCACTTGTCCATTACTCCCTAATGCTCTATTATACCCATTAATCGTCCCGTTAGCCAATAAATTCGCTCCTCGACCGTTAATCATACCATTACGCAGTTAAACCTCTTTTGAATATTAGCCATGATCATTAAACCCAAAGTGCAGTCTATAAAATTGCCTATGGTATCCCGTTCTCTACTTTACCTCCTCCTTCAAATTTCTTTCATCCTCCATTTCATTTCACAGTGAGTTGTCATTTATATAATCGCCCTTCATATTCCCGAAACTCTGTTATTTCTTCTGTAACCCAAGTTTAAAGGTCTTGTACTATTCTATACCAGTGAAGCATGGTATCTAAGGAAAAAACCAAGAAACAAATGACTATGAAGGGTAAAGGTAAGAAACAAGTGACAAAATAAATCCAGAATGTCGACAATGTTGCAGAGGTCGTATTCGAGGTCGCTTATCTAGCTGCTAAGGTCATTCCTCAAGCTGCCAATTATGTTGCAGAATAAATTCATGCAACTCCACAAATCAATCTCGACCTCATACTCCTAGCCGACGCGCATTTTAAAATTACTGATTTTCATTGTGAATTTTATTTCTACGAGCTACATTTGTGGCTGAAACAGAAGCACATGGATAACTAAGACCCTATCAGGTTTTGGGAGTCTATGTTGCCTTTGTTTGCGTTCCCTCAAACTAACCCATTTCCGGACCTAATTGCCTGGTGTCAGATGCAGTATGACCCTGTAACCATGTCAGTGGTGGCTCAGAATGGAAACGTTCTGATCACCATATCCCCTGAAATAATTAGCCAGATGCTTCTCATCCCTTCTTCTGACTCCTTATCTTGTTTCTTTCCTGCTGCCCTCATGGATCTTTATCATAAATTATCCTTCCCCCAGAGAGCTCAAATATTTGACATTTTCCTACCTGAGGATGCATATTTCCCAAAGAGAAATCCCCCATATGCATCCTCCATCTTTCCTATAGCTTCCAAACACTGCATCTCCCTTCTTTATTATCTGTTAGGATACCCAAACGATGAAACTGTTGATGAACCCATCCTAGGTTTCTTATCTATCTTCAGTCTTGACAAATCACCATTGTTTATGTACAATTACAGCCATTTCTTAGTTGATATTATACATGAACAATTCATGAACTTCACCACATAAGGAGCATTTAATTATTCTTCTGTGATTATTCATATAATTTTGTTTCAGCAGGCAGATATGTTGCCCATTCACTTAAACAAGCAGGATGCGCAGGCAGTGAATCAATCAGTGATTCACTGGACATAATTGGTTATATCTTTGTCAACAACCACTTCTTTCTTAGAATTCATAGACTCATTCATTCATCTAGTAAGGCAGCTCCTTACCAATTCATCAAAGCCTAGAATTAAAGAAGACATTAAAGGAATTATGCGCCTTAGTGAACAAGCAAAAACAGGTGATTGGTATCTGTAAAAAAATTACACAGAGATCAGGGTGTATGGCTGCGAGCTTCCACCATACAAACTTCCAAAATATGTGCCTATGATAATTATCTCCTTATAGAACATAAGAAAATTTTTAAATATGGATGAATTGCATTTTGTTTCAGGAAAGAGGAAAGCCCAGTTTAAAATCAAGGCCAGTGTTGGATCATTCATTTGTAATACCAAAGCAGCTGGTACTGATGCAGATGCATTATTAAATAAGATGTGTTTTCAATCAAGTTTTACTTGGTCATATAACCCCCATGGCATTATTTCTGCTCTGAGGGTTGAACTCAAGACAAAATTTTACACTCATACCTCCAAACAATAAATAGAGAAGTACGTGAACCATGATGAATGGGTAGAAGGTAGTTTACAAGAAGCAGATGAACAAGTCATTTCTACATCAAATGTACAAACACCAATGCTTGATAGTAAACAAAAAAAGGGGTCATAGAAGAGACACCACATTCCAAGGAAATTATGAAAGGATTCATCTTACAACATAAGAAACAAAAGCTTACTTATTCCTTTCTTTCATAAGATAAACAACTAGAGATCATAGCTTTGGGATATAATGAAGTCTCCACATCCACAAATGTTCCTCAGACTCCTCCATCAGCATCACCTTGCAAGAGATCTGCTAGAAATCATCCAGCATTCAGATGCTAGCTCTTAAGAAGAGCTGAATATTTTCTCCAAATTTCTAGAAACCAAGCATAAGAATGAAGCACTGAAATCAGATATTTACGGCCATTTTTGGAAACAGACATCTACATCACAACACAAGCTTCTCACTGCATTTGATAGTGAGAAATGCAGGATGCAGATGGCCTTTCTGCAAGCAACAATGCCATTTCCAAAAACACATGATGAGTATAAGAAGACTGTCTTCTCATTTGATAAAATACATATACATCAAATTGACCAAATGGATATGCGTAGGCAGTTAGGAGAAATGATATTTTCAACCATGAATACAACAACTATGTCTCTTTCCAAATTGAAAGTAGCACTGTAAAATATGCAATCCTAGTTGAATATTGAGAAATTGTCTTCATTGGCTAAAGAAAACATGATAAAGACATTGGAAGAACTTGTAGTAAAAGTGGGATATGATCCTAAGGACTGGAAGACAACTGAAGAAATCATCAAGAAGAAAAATGCAGACATTGCTGCTCTACGAAAACAACTCAAGATTCCCTCGACTAAAGACCCATAGACTAAAGAGATGGCATAAAATGAATCTGACAAGGAGGAAATGCTTCAATTAATTATTGATCAAAATATGCAGATTAGAAAAATGGAAGAAAAAATTGAAAAACTGTTGAAAGAGAAATCAACACAAGTGAATATTGATCTTACTTTAGCAACTCAAACATCTTCTGCAGGTGCAGAACCCTTAGCAACCTTGAACATAACTGATGCATCACAACTGGCTCAAGATTTTGCCACTTAGAATCAAGCACATGAGAAACTACATCAGAAGTTTCAACTTCTTGAGTCACAAAAGATTAAAAATGATACTTTATATCTAGAGGAAATGCAAAAGACTCATCAGTTGGAACTTATAATTAAAGAACTGGAAATTTAATATCTAATGTCATCAACTTTAGGAGAAGCCAACCAGAGTATCTGGGAAAAAATCAGCAAGTCCATTAATGAAATATGGCCATCTATACAGATCATCTTCAAGCAACAGGAACTCATCAACTAATGCAAAACAACATTTCAAGAGTAGAAGGATAAACTCAAAAAGAAGCCAAGTGAAACTTCTGATATGATCAAGGTTATTAATTCAAAGAACATAGAGGAATTGGAAGCAATCAATATATCAGACAAGACTGCAACCATTTTGGAGATAAATAAGGTTTTGCAAAAAATAAACTTAATCAACCAGTTGCAGACCAAGTGTGAAGCTTTAAATGTTATGGTTCAAAGGTTACATACTAAATTTAATGTTTTAAATCATAAAGGCCTGCCAGGTCTAGTTGGATTAGATGATAAGTTGGTCAAGTTAGAAGATTATTGCACAAATTTATATACAATTGCAATAGATGAATCAAAGTTTGCAGGAATCAAAGGTCACATTACAGGCAGAGCTTTTCTTGAAGCTCTATAGTTTTATTTGATTATTCAATATCAAATCAAACATTTATTTATCCAAAAACCAACTTTTGACAGATTCACTGAAGTGGATGAAATCTTCAGGAAAATGATGAATGTAGAAATCCCCAGTGAAGATTAATGGGATAAGTTTTGTGAAACCATCGAGTAAAGGATAAATTTTGTAGCATGCTAGCACATCAGATTTTGAAGAGCCAAGTCAGCAACAATTTCCAACGAAAAAGGACAAGTCAACAACAAATTTCACCAAAAAAGGGCCGAATCATCAACAACCTCTAGAAAAACAAAGACACTCCATCTATGTCTCCTTCGTTGATTCTTCTTATCCTATTATTGTAAATCAGTTAAAGATATTTCTAAAGTTTTGTTAATTAGTATAAATAACTCACAACACGAGTTATTAAGGGTTGCACCCTTGCATGAGCAGATTTTGTAAAGCAGAAATTGTACAAGTCTTTTTTATCATGAATAATACAAGCAGGATTCTGAACTTATCTCATACAACTCTGTCTTCTCTGTGAGTTTACTAGTTTTCAGTCATTTTTGTTTCTTCATATATTTAATTATTATCAAGATAACTAGGTGAGGTTGACCGTGTTTCAACAACCTTATAATACCTCATGAAGTTATAATTATTATAAAGAATGATTTATTTGACAATATGTTAATGTAAGTCCCTTTTATCTATAAATTGTCAGTGTCTTGGTGATGTTAGATATATTTTGTTGAATTTTTAAACATTGTTTAAAATTTTTCCAGCTTATGGTTTATTGAATAATTCAATCTGAATATTTAATAATCATATTCTCTTACATAGGTCCACTTAATCGAAATCATAAAATCTTAATCACTGTATGAGATGAACAAGCAGCGCTTACTTATAATTATTGATATTATCTGCAAGATTTAAAAACCTTAACTATTTGATTAAAGTTTTTCTTATGAATTGGTCCTCCAAATATTTCAAAACACAAACAAAAAATTTTAGATGGTTTGGCATGATTATTGACCACAATCATCTCAAAGGACAACAATTCCTTATTTCCAACTGTATAAGTACCATTACTCCCTACTCACCATGCACTCTTCTTGGGTTGCATATTATCCCTATAAACTTGAAAAATACCTCTAGAACTCAACTCCTTATGAACCTATAAAACCTAGACCTTCTTCTCTAGAACTTTTACTTGCTCCTTTAAAGCCTGCACCGACTTCTCTGGAACATGCACTGGTTCTACTTATTCTTCCTCTCATCATCAATAGGCTTTCCCATAAGCCTATATAGACCATGCTCTCTAACGACAATCACAAAATTTGTGGAGCTAGATCCTCTGGGCTCGATTCTCACTTTCCTACTCTAGAACAAAACATCAAACCCCTTATGATCGATTGTTTAGACATACATCACGTTATATCTAAGTCATGGTACAAACAATACATCCTAAACTTGCATCACCTGACCTGATTCCATCTTGAATGACACGCCACCTGATCCCTTGATCTCTTTTTGACTCTTATCACCCAACACCATGTGAAAATTTGAGTCCCACTCAGCTAGAGTCTTAAACACCTCCTCTAACCCTGTCATATGCATCGACGCACCACTGTACACATACCATGAAACCTGTTCAATGGTACCCTGTGAGAAATGAGAGATCAAATCAAATTCCTCATTCCCTAATATCCTGGAGAGATCATTTATGTAGGTAGAAGTGGCAACACATGTGACCTGCTTCCCTTTCTTCTTCTCATCATCCCCCTTATTCTTCATCGAACACTTCGTCAAAAAATGAACCATATTGCCATTGTTGAAATAATTGATCTTACACAATTCCTTCTTTTGCTTGCTCTTCATTCTTACTGCAAGTGCTACATCATCATCTGAAGCCTTCTTGTTCAGATGAATATCCTCATCTCGTAAATCTTCTTGAATGAAGTCATCACAAAACGTGTTCCAGCCTAGGAAGTTGTACTTGGAAATGATTCCCTTGATGAAAAAATTCCACTCTAGAGTAAAATTTTTCAAGGAAATCCTCATAATCTCAGAATCTGAAATAGTCTCACCGATGGTGCCAATCTCATATCAAACCTGAGACAACATTGTCAGGTACGAATGTAGGTTTTAAACTTGTACAAAAATTATTTGTAAGGTAATTCTTAAAAAATAGTGAAATAAACAATGACGAGAACATAAAACAAATATACACAGAGATTTTTCACTGGATTCCAAAATCAAGACTACCAAATTGATTTTTCATTATATTCCTTTCAATGTTACAATACTATATATACATGTCGAAGCATTCATAAACCCCAACCCATTAACCTTGGATTAGAACATAATTGTAGTTCCCTTGACTTGATCTACAAAATACTATGGGAAGAAAACCATCATGCCCAAAACCATGTGCAAAACCCATGCACAAAACCATGGGTAGGTCTGACCACCATCTTTAGGTCACCCCTTTGCCTTGTATAATCTCGAAGGAGTTAAATTTATCCTGTACCAATAACTAGTTCTCGTTCTTATTATCGAATAGATTCTGAAGAGCTACACACATCTCATGGGAAGTATTCTTCCCGGACAAACGAGGTATTAAGGAGTCCTTAACACTATCCAGGATTATCAGCTTTGCCTTCGTATATAACTCTTCGTACACCTCCAAATCCTTAGGGCATGTTGGCTTCTTGAATGATTTCTCGACAAAGTCCCAGATCTTGTTAACCATTAGAACCAACTTGATCTCATCCTTCCATGGAATATAGTTGGATAACTCTTCCAACCTATCCTAACATCAGAGACCAAATTACAACTTTGACATTACTCGAGCCCTTCACCAACAATGTGACCAACTCCCTCTTAAGTTGTACTTCATTGTGCACACTCTGATTCACTGGCCCTTCAAAGTAGCTCTGATACAATGTTGTTTTTCCATAATACTAGGGTCTAGGTTGGAATCTTACAATAATTGATGCTACCAATCCAAATATCACAACAAACTACTTTGCACAACGAAACAATATACACCAATAAATCTACTAGTGCACAAAATATAGACAACTTTTTAAAATTTTACAATAACCCAACTTCGTTATGTTAATCAAACTAATAATACAAAATTCTAGGGCTCTTTTACAAGGGATAATGGCCCTCATATAACCACTAGTACAAGAATACACGAGCAAGATACACTAACGGTCTAGATGATGTAGTACACAATCACAACTTATTTGTCATACCCTTAACACACTATGGGTCCTTTTCTTCCATTATGTAACAATTCCTCTATTAATGGTGCTATTCCTCTATGTCATTGAACTCAACTCTCCAATATGCCCTCTAATTGACCATAAGTCCATCTAAAACCAACACATAGGGTCTTCACACTCACTAGATACTATTTAGTCCTTCAAAGACGCAACACTGGATAATTCTTGCCCACTGTTGCTCCTCAACTACTTAGGGACTTCTTACCACTATCGTCTTCCTTTGCTACTCCAATGAAGACAAACATAGGGTAGGAGGGCTGCCACCTACCAATGCTAGAAGCCCTTTTCTAACAATGAACTTGGGCTACAAACTTCGCTTCTATGACCTCCTTCTTTAGTCCTCAAAGATCATTCAATGAGATCATCATTTCTACCTCTCCTAACAGACTTAGACTCCTTCCTAGTTCTGCACTTAGGGCTCACAAGGGTCACTTTCTCGTTTCCCTCCAATAGTCCACAAGTGTCCTTCACAAAATTTTCCAACCTGGAAAACCATCCACTAGCATTAAATCAACTTTATACACATCAATAAATACCTTACCTTCGTTGTTTAGACTCTAATCCTTTTGTTGTAGGTTTTTGCTTGGTTAGGGTTGATTACCAATCCACTTCATCTCTGTTCCTTTGCTCCAATATCTTCCTAATAATTGCAACCTTCCTGCCTTTAGGTGTTTCTCCTATATGTTGGGTTTTGGCCTAATTTTGAGCCCATTGTTTAGAGCTCTGGTCCCTCTCCAAGATGAGATATAGGGCTCGACCCTCCTCCATAGTCTTGTATAGATATACGACCCCTATCTCAAAGGTATTCTGACACAAAAATCATGAAAAAAATATCACAAAACTCACTCTCATACTCAACCCTGCTTCTAGTTCCCCGCGACCCTCAAACAATCACAAAAGAGACAAATTCAAGCTCCTTTTTCTTTCGTTGAGGTCTACTCCTGATCTGTGGCCTCCTTTAAATGTGAAATCTATGAAATGATGCATATTGGGTATGTTTCTAAGCCTCCACATCCACCCTTATTTATATGCTTCTAATGTGGTGTCAATGAACAATCCATGGGCATATGTATGTTTATGGATTTCATTTTACGCCAAATTTCCATCATAGTGAAAATTGTTAAAGGTGCACTTTTCATAGATCCACTATGAGCATATGAGGGAAGGTTATAAAAAATCAACAGAGGAATGTTCTTTCCCAATATGTGTACCTATATTATTTTCAAATCCATATACTATAATACAGGTCAACCCTTAGGTGTTTTTGCTCAACAGACACCCTTTTATCCCAAATTGAAAAAATAGGTGTATAGTGAGGTGGAAAATAGTAGAACACACTATTTGCAACTGAAATCACTCAGAAAGAAGTAAGAATGAGGGTATGTCGGGCATTATTTTATGTTGAGTTGAACTGGGTTAAAAACTAAAAAATTGTCATTTTGTCAAATCAATTGTAGGAAAATGGCACAGAATTTGAGGAATGTGAAAGAATTTTTTGTCACAAATACATATATATTCAACCCCATAGTCTTATTTCCAATTAATGAAATTTATACAGTCTTCGACGACTATTTTTCTAAGCCCAATTTTGTACATTTTCTAAAAATAAAGTGTATATATAAAAATAGTAGAACACACTATTTGCAACTGAAATCACTCAGAAAGAAGTAAGAATGAGGGTATGTCGGGCATTATTTTATGTTGAGTTGAACTGGGTTAAAAACTAAAAAATTGTCATTTTGTCAAATCAATTGTAGGAAAATGGCACAGAATTTGAGGAATGTGAAAGAATTTTTTGTCACAAATACATATATATTCAACCCCATAGTCTTATTTCCAATTAATGAAATTTATACAGTCTTCGACGACTATTTTTCTAAGCCCAATTTTGTACATTTTCTCTTTGTTCTTAATAGAAGAATTCAATAACTTAAGTCATTAGTTTTGAATTATGACCAAGAGACTTACAAATTGTGCACAAGTGTAAATAAATCATTCATACAAATATGATCACACAATCTTTTCATGCATTTGCATGTTTATGGCTTGCATTTTATACCAAATATCCATCATAGTAAAAGTTGTTAAAAGTGCACTCTTAATAGATTGAATGTTGATTATAAAGCCTATTATATAAAATTTTATAACATAAATTTTATAATATATAAACTTTATTATTCGTATAAATTTCTAAAAACTTAGTTTGCTGGCATCCTTAGCATGCATCCTGAATTTTCATCGTCGACGTGCATCCATTGTGTGCATCCTGAACTTCCATTTAATCAATAATTTGAGACAAGTATGTTGAACTAAATGGTCGCGGGGTTGGCATGTGCCAGCCTCGCACTAGATCTCTCCCCTCAATCATGACCATTAAATGGGGTTGGATACGACCTTGTATTTCCATGCCACCACCTTCACCCACATCTGGGTCTTTACTATAAGAATTTCATAACAGGGGTTTGTTTTCATTTTTATTAAACTAAGGAGACATGTCATAAATACAGGACAACCCTGAGGTGTTTTTGCTCAACATGCACCTTCTTAGCCCAAATTTAAAAATTGGGTGTATAATGAGGTGGAAAATAGTAGAAAACACCTTTTACAACTGAAATCACTAAGAAAGAAGTGAGAATGATGGGATGGTAGGCATTTTTTTTGAGATGGGTGAAACTGGCTTAAATACTGAAAATATGTCATTTTGTCAAATCAAGTGCAGGAAACAGACACAAAATTTGAGGAATGTGAAAGAGTTTTTTGTCACAAATACATGTATCTTTAGCCCTTTAATCTTATTTTCGATTGATGACATTTGTACAGTCTACGTCAAGAATTTTTCTAAGCCCAATTTTGTATATTTTCACACTACTCTTTACAGATTAATTCATGAACACAATCATTAGTTTTGAATTTTGACGAAGATAATTACAAATTATGCACAAGTGTTAATAAATCATCCATTAAAATATGATCATGCAATATTTTCGTGCATTGGCATGTTTATGGTTTGCATTTTACACCAAATGTCCATCCTAGTAAAAATTATTAAAATTGCACTTTTCATCAATCCACTGTGAGCAAATGAGGGAAGGTTATAAAAAATCGACAGAGGAATGTTTTTTCCCAATATCAATACATATCCCACTCCGAAATCCATTTACTATAGTCATTTCATAATAGTTGTTGGTTTTCATTTTCATTAAAATAAGGGGACATGTCATGAATACAAGACAAACTGTAGGTTTTTTTGCTCAACATACACTTTTTTAGCCTAAATTGAAAAACAAGGTGTATAGTGAGGTAGGAAGTAGTAGAACTCACAATTTGCAACTAAATCACTCATAAATAAGGAAGAATGAGGGTATGGCAGGCATTTTTTTGAGTTGGGTAAAACTGGGTTAAAAATTGAAAAATTGTCATTTTGTCAAATCAATTGCAAGAAACTAACACATAATTTGAGGAATGTGATTTTTTTTTCGTCACAAATACATCTGCCTTTAGCCCCATAGGCTTATTTCCAATTAATTACATTTGTATAGTCTTCGAAAAATATTTCTTAAACCCAATTTTGTACATTTGCACTCTATTGTTAACAGAGGAATTCAAGAACTTAAGTCATTAGTTTTGAATTTTGACCAAGAGACTTAAAAATTGTGCACAGTTGTAACTAAATAATTCATTCAAATATGATTGCACTATATATGCATGCATTTGTCTGTTTATGGCTTGCATTTTATACCAAATGTCCATCATAGTAAAGATTGTTAAAAGTGCACTCTTCATAGATTAAATGTTGATTATAAATATTATTATATAAAAGTTTCTAACATAAAGTTTATTATATATAAATTTTATACTACAAAGTTTATTATTCATATAATGTTATGAAACTAGATCCAAAAATAGAAGAAAAGAGAGATCAATGCCTTAGAAATCAACCACTTTTAGGTGACAACCTCCTTTACATTACATAAATGAACAATTCTTGGATGATTCAAATGAAAAAACCTCCTTTCTATATATAGGTGTCCATGGGGTCACAATATAATCATAGCCAACCTAACAATAATAATTTAAGGGCACAACAATAACAATAGTGGGGTTTTATGGGGCACAATAATAACAATATGGGGACTATAGGGGTACAAAAATAACAATAACGGGGTTACAGTAACAACAATAAGGGGATACACTAGTATTATAGGGACCTAACATGCCCCTCTCCTTTAAACAAGTGTTGTCCTCAACACTTGATTATTTTTGGATGCTTCTGTATAAAATTCTCATCCTCCCATGTGGAATGTTCAGCAGGTAAGTTCTTCCACTTGATGAGATACTCTGAAATTGATCGATTTTGTAGCTGTTAAGTTCTTGTTTCTATGACTGCATCAGGTTCCAATATTATTTTTCCTTCCTCATAAATTTATGGAAATATTGTTTGAACTAGGACTTGCTCCATCTTTTTGCCATTAGGAATCATTTATTGTAGCAACTTTGTCAAACCTTCCTTCAAACCTTCCATGTTTGCTTTTAGATCATTCTTCATGTATTCCATGTTGCCTTTCAGTTTTTCTTCTATACCATCAATCTTAGCTTCCATTCAATTCTTCAAACCATCCATCTTAGCCTCTATGTCTGCTTTTAAACCATCTATTTCATCTTTGGTTGCTCTTTGTGAGATCGGAATTTGTTGCACTTGGTACCATAATTTTGAATATCATACTGCAATTATTCCTCTTCATGCGTCATAGTAGAATTTTCTGAGGGATTATTGGGTGTAGAATTATTTTTGGGAGGCATTATAGAATCAAACACTGATAATAATTCTTGAATATTCCCTTGGAATCACTTCAACTATTTTTTCAAACAAAAGTTATGCAATTTAAAAAAAATAAATACACACATTTTTCTTTCTTTTAGGAGCTCGATATTAAAGCGAATATAACTTTGTAATTTAGGATCTCCAAGATCTAAAATTAAGTCCTGTGTTATCCCTATGAGTCTTATTTCCAATGCCATAGGTCAGACCTAATTTGGATTCTTCACGAAAATTTTATGCCCAATCTCCCACAATGACCTAATTATGGTCTAGTTAGTAGAGCAAAATTTTACGGTGTGACACGTGTCACTGTTTCCTCCTTCGGCTCTGAAATTGATGCAAAAGAAACTACAGTCTGTTTTGTTTCAGAAAATTTTACAGAATTCCAATTTGATGCTTAGAGAGAGAGTTATGATTATTTTCCCAAGATCACCTCTTTGAGATGAAATTAGGGAGCCTGCAAAAACCCTAACTTCCACAGATCATATCTCTGAAAATAATGCGAACAAAGATCTGAAATTTTTACATGAAGTTCCTCAGTATTTCTTTGCAAATGGGTTTTTGTTTTATCTTCTGAAACTTCATTTAAAAAAATTTATAGAGAAAATTCCATGATGACCTGTTTGAAGCAGTGAAACCCTAGAATCCAAATCTCTGATACCAAATGTTATGAAACCAACTCCAAAAATAGAAGAAAATAGAGATCAACACCTGATAAATCAGCCACTTCGAGGGGGAAACCTTCTTTACATTACATAAATGAACAATACTTGGATGATTCAAATGACAAAACCTCCCTTCTATATATAGGAGTCCATGGGGTCACAATATAATCCTACCCGACCTAATAATAATAATGTAAGGGCACAACAATAAAAATAGTGGGGTTTTATGGGGCACAATAATAACAATATGGGGACTATAGGGGTACAACAATAACAATAAGGGGGTACACTAGCAACAATAAGGGGATACACTAGTATTATAGGGACCTAACATATAAATGTATAAAAACTTGGTTTGTTGGCATCCTCGGCATGCATCCCAAAATTCCATCCTTAGTGTGCATCCTGAACTTCCATCCTCAACATGCATCCTCAACTTCCATCCTCAACATGCATCCTCACCGTGCATTCCACTATGATTCAAATACATCGTTGCAAGCCATGGAAACATGGGCTTTCTCTGCCACGCCATTAACTAACAAACATGGTTTCCATGTTGAGAGTTTCTCAGTGAAAATTTTCTAAGAGAGTGTTGATGAATGGAATGATAGAATCAAGTGGCGAGTAGGTATACTTGATATAATCTTAAGAGTAGGAGTGCATCAATTTATTTTTGGAGAATTCAATTTATAACAGAAGAGAAAGATAGGAATATTTTTAATTATGATCATCTAAGGAATTGGTAATTTTTGGGCATAAGGTTTTATCTGGACCCTGATTTGGTTGCGATAGCAACTAAAATACCATGTAGGGGGCAGTGATGTTAGACCACTTGAAAACCCCCAAGGTAGAAAAGACTAAGATGGCCGACCAAATTTGTGGAAAAAAATAGTTGTTCCCACAAATGGTTTAAAAATGCAAGATGTTCCCCCAAGATTATACAAAACCCTTATTCATATTATCCCCAGGACCATTTTGAATCAAGGCAAGAAATATATTTCCGGTGAATGCATGAAGTTGGCCATACATTGGGTTGAATACTTGGCCATAGATGTACCTTTTCTATTGGCTAATAAATTTCACCACGCATTGCAGGAAAGTAAACTTAAATAGGGTAAAATTTAGCTACCCGACACACTGCAAAACATTATTGATGTGTATCGACCTAATGCAGTGCGATCAAGGAGTCCTAAAAAACATAGAATATGAGGTGTAAAATGTAATAAAACAATGAAAAAATACCTCAACATTCTCCAGAGAATAATGTGGAAGGGGTTGCTCCTCCTACCGCTTCACAAATACATGAAGGATTTTTGGAAAGAAATATGGAAAATGTGGGAAGTGACATCAATCTAGTGACACTTGATGAATTTGTTGTTGCTTCAGCTTTGGAGAGCTTAAATACATGCCAATATGTAGATATTGTGTAGGGGTTTGTCAAAATTGATGAAGAAGCTATTGATAATGGTATTTCTGCTCCTTTAGAGGGCCAATATGATTCTTGTATAGAGAGATGTGAATTGTGCATGACTAAGGATAAGAAAACTATTTAACTCATGCAACGAGTTGCATATTTAGAGAAATATTCATTATATTATCCATAGGTACACCATGATTCCTCAAAAAATATATGTGAAATATGAATGAATAAGGATCAACAAGTTCTTCATCTGAAGCAGGAAGTTCCAAGCTTGCATAAATTTCTAGTGGACAATGAACACAGGGAAAAGGTATCTATAGACATGTACGAAAGAATTATTAAAGATTTGAATGTTAAAGCACGTAAATCTATATATTATGGAATTAAGGTGTTAGAGGCCATTTTGTCACATGAGTCCAAAAGTCTTGCAAACCAGATCAATCAAAATCCATGAATGCTTTGTCATGATCCCTTCACAAAGCCCCAAGTATAAATTCTCCAAAAATTCTGAGTTTCTAGGACAATTAACTTAAAAACACTGTTTTTGGCCCTAATGCACCTTGTATGCTTGGCCATCTATGTTCATCACATGTTTCATACATGTCCAAAAACACTGGCCATCACATGTTTCTCCCTTCTGCAGGTGCGATGATTCTAGAAATTCGGGAAAATAAAAATGATCTTTGAAGCTTCCTCTTCTAGAAGCTTCCAAGGTAGTTTTAACTATTTACCATGGACAGAGGGATAAAATTCCTATTTGATCCTATCTTGGATACTTTATATCTTATCCCTTCATCTCAACCTCTCATCATATGTGGATCTCAATCTTAGAACGACAAATCCTAAACTACCATTCTTATCCTATATATTTACTACCTTCCATAGCATCAAGGTTGGTTTTTGGAGATTGATAGTGCCCTCATGCTGCTACTTTGAACCTAAAGGAGTCATCACATTCATGCATTAGGGTTGGTGTTGAGGTGTGATTTGTGACAAGGAAGGAAAATTCAAATTGGGGCGACATCTGCAAAGTCAGCTACTATTTATGGTTGTAAACTCTCTCCTATATTTGTCAATACAAAAAGTATATTGTTTTCCTATATTTGTTGTGTTATGTTTGCACTGATGTATTTAAATTCCATGTTGATTCATTGAACAAATATTTTAGATTATGCTACGTAGATGTTGTGGATCCTTTTCCTGTTTTAATCGTGTGTGGATGTTCTAATTTAACACTTGGAGACAGAATTGGAGCTTACAAACGAGGAAGAAAGAGAGGTTTGCTACATATTCTAGGTAGGATTCTTTCCCATTTTCTATTTTCTCTAAGGAAAACTTCAAGCTTTTTGTATTCTATTGTTCTATATCAAAACATTGGATCTAGGGAATTCACCTTTTTCTGTAATCATGAAAGTTATTCATAAAAAATTGGTGACTCCACTGGGGATTGATTCTTCCCTTAGTGGTTTCCTTGACCTTAGCATCCTTTTCACCTCTAAAAGCAACCTTAATTGAATCATTTAGACATTGTTTGACCTTAGAAAACACCTTTTTGAGCTTACTTTGGTTTGTTGTGGCATGATTTGGCCGAAATAGTCCCAATGCATCCTCTGATTTGAAGACAAAGCGCTTCAGCGCACCTGCTCCTTCTCTGTACTTGCGCTATAGTGAATTGGTGTATGTTTAGAACTTGCACCGATTCCTGTAAGATGCAAAAAATGCATTCCTTTTCCTTGCTCTTTGATTTTATTTGGTCCAACAAGTTTTCTTTGTGTCTTTGAATGTGTCCCTGTCTTTGAAAATCCTTCATTATGTTTGCTTTTGGTTTTATTAGCCCTTGATGAGAATTTCTTTAGATTTTTATTTGTTCTTGTCAATTAGGTATTTTGAAAAAAAATTGATTGATCATTGATTGGCTTGAAGAAATTTATATTATAATGATATTATGTGTGATTTAGCTGCATCTTAGTTTTCATGACATTTCAATATTAAGAGGAAAGAGAATAAAACTTTTTCATTATTTGCATCATATAGGGTTTTGGATTTAATTTGGAACAATTGCATTAGAAAAATATACTTAGGAAGCTTTTGTTTGCTTCATTTTGTGTGTTGTAATACTCTTCATTCCTTCCTTCCCGTAGATAGGTTTTCATTGAAAAGAAAAGATTTATTATTATCATGCTAGATTGAATTATAGGGAATTTAGGTGAAATTTGTGGTGAGCCTTGAAAATTGAAACTTAATTCAAGATCAACTCTAAAATTTACTAAATCAATCTTAAGGAGAATTTGGAACAATAACACAAACATCTAGAGGTCTAGGCTAGAGACGTGTTTCGACATATTTAAACATAGGAGTTGTCATTATTTGTCAGCATTAAATTCTAAGGATGATATTCCGTTCCACATAGGTAAGTGTATAGGATCATTCTCCACTTGCCTTCGAGTATATTGGATGGTGCTCCACGCATCAAAAGTATATGGGAACACTCTCATCGAATAGTTACACATTAGGCAACACTACTATAGATTGTGCTTCCACGTACCTCCAGGTGTATTTTAGAAGGCCCCACTAGGTTTCTATCCCCCCATAGGTAACTGAGTTGACCACCTTTTTCACTGTGATACACCGAACACAACATCCGGGGAGTTTCCTTCCCATATGTAAATCCTTTATTTTCTAAGGTGGTATATTGCAGTTCACAGTTGCTTGGTAAACCCTTTTTCCTAGTTACCCCTTTTTGCTTTATTTTTGTTGTTAATCTCTAAAATTTATTAAACGATTGTGGAATAACAACCCCAAAAATGATCCAGATTTATGCAGGAATGCAATAAAATACATAAATATACATAAACACAGATATGCAACAGAAATGATACTTCATTTCATTAACATCAAACAACTGAAATATGTTTACGGACAGAATGGAAATAAACTAGCTAGGGCGATGGTAGCTTATCTCTGATAAGAGATGTGGCAGCTACATGCCTTTGAACTATGCTACAATGAGGCTCGAAGGCCTATTTATTTTTGATAAATAATGCAAAACCATAAACATCCAAAAACCTAACCATAGGAGATGAAGTGCCAAAACTATGGGCCCTGTTTGGGTAAATTGGCGTTTCAACTTCCCGGGGACATAACTTTGGCATATGATCTCCGTTTAACATGCATCATACCTCGTTAGAAAGATCTATCCGAGGAGTACAAATTTTGGTGTGAAAAAAATTGGTCCATGGACCCATTTTGCTCCCAGTTTTCCCAAAAAACATCGTTTAGGGCCTCAAAACGGCTCCAGAAATTTAGGACCCAAAAACCTGCTAAAAATAGTAAATATTTGCTGAAAATGAAAAACTGAAAGAACCGATGGTGGGGGTCCAAATGGAATAGATGGGTGGCCACCAATATCCATCTAGATCATTCCTTCCCCCTTAGGAAGCAATGGTCCCCATTGTGCTGAGATCCTCCATGAGATGAGGCAAATTCTGTTGAACTGGGTATTAGATTTTTCGAAGATGTCATGGACCTACGGGCGGGCATGCTGGATGCGTTCAATAAATTTGGTTTCTTTATTAGCCTCAGATAGTACATGTGTATATTCTATCTGTGTAGTCGCATAAGGTATGGCAACATCAGGCGACGATACATCGGGGATCAGCTCAATGGAGTGCTTGTCCTGACAGTGTAGAGGAACCTCTATGAGTGAGGAGAAAATGTCGTTGTATTCCTCCATGAATTTGTCCATCTGCTACAGCCGTACAGGGAGCCCTGTTTTGAGGTTGTGGCCACAATATTCTTCTTTCCCTATGAGGAAGATGTAAGGAAAATAAATTTCCTGGTTTGGGAAACAATCTTACTGCGTTGTTTTGCAGTAGTCAAAGAGATGACAGGAGGTGGTACTATCTCCGGTATCCTGTACAAGTTATTTCCCAAAGTAACAATAACAACACGAGGCCTAGAATCATACAAAACATGTCACCTCCACAAGTATGTTTGGCCCAATAATACATCAGCGACATCAAGGCGAGAAACATCAGACAATACCTTCTGTGAATGGCTTGATGCTATACGAAAGGCAACGCAGTTGTCGGATGCGGAGATCGCTCCCTAAATGAAGCCACCTGATGGTATATGGCTGCGGATGTGCTATGGTAAGTAGGCTGAGCCGCTTCACGACCTCTGCTGAAATGAGGCTCTTTTGGCTTCAGCTATTAACAAGAAATTGCAGTGGAGAACCCTTCACCCACATCTGCGAATGGAAGAGGCGCTCCCCCTCCTCTGGATCCTCGGGATCCTCCCTCTGGAGATTGGTGGTGGCAACAATGGCACTGGGGTCCGCATCAATGATCGTCATCCATTTTTCATCTCCATTGTCTAGTTCTAGCTTAGGATCAGAACATGCATATGACTTGGGTGCCTTCAATTTGGCCACCAGCAACTGTTTGGCCCGACACTCTATTTTGCTGTGAGTGGGGTTGTATGGAATTCACAACACTTCCCTGTTTCCTTTGGATTTTTGGTGGCGTGCTGAGTCGCCCTGCTTTGGCTCTGCCCCTTGTTCTGTGGTTCAGGGGCGCCTTTCCCTGGCTTCAGATTCACGGATCAAAAGTCTATCTTCTTCTGCTTAAATTTATGCTCAATCTTAGCAGCATAGCGATATGCCGTGCCAAGTGAGGTAATGTTGAGGAAATCCATTTCCTCCTTAATGTGTCTATGCAGATAGATGCGGTACTTGAGCACTAAATTTCTCTCTGAATCTAATACTCAACTTTGTGCGCAGGGTATGGAACAAATTCGTCAGTTCGTGCACATCTTGATCCCTTTGTTTCCTCAACGTGGTCCATTGGATGTACTTGTTCTCATAGCTCCCCATGGGGTAGTATTGTTCCTTGATGTCATCTCAGAACGAATTAAAAGTGGGTGCGGCCAAGAACAGAGAGGGTTCCCCCTCATCCTTTTGCTCACAGTATTTTTCCCACCAGTCTTTGACATGGGGGGCGGCTTTGAGAAGTGAAAAAATAATATTTTCTCGATCGGAGAAATCATGGAAAAAGAAATACCCTTCTAGAAAATTTAACCACATATATGGCATCTGCATCTATCTAGCCTTCAAATATAGGAATGCCAAATTTCACCTATACCTTGAAGGGAGTGGCACCTCCAGATTGGTTGTTGGATGCAGATGCGCCGTAGGTGGGAAATTGTTGAAGGATCTGAGAAAAGTTATCCATCATCATGTTCCTTTGTTTCTCGAGGGCCTCATAGAGCAATATTTTGATAGGATATCCTTCTCCCTCGTCCTTCTTTTCTTCTGCCATGGGAGGTCGTCTGGGGTTGTGAGGCCGATCTTGCAAGGGTTCAACCAAATCGATCCCTAACTCCTTATACCCTGACCTCATTGGGGACATGCAAATAAAAACAAAGAAAGAGCATACCACTTTGATACCACTGATTCGGATTTATGCAGGAACGCAATAAAACACATAAATATACATAAACACAGATATGCAACAGAAATAATACTTCATTTCATTAACATCAAATAACTGAAATATGTTTACAGACAGAATGGAATAAACTAGCTAGGGCGATGGTAGCTTATATCTGAGAATAGATGTGGCAGCTACATGCCTCTAAAATGTGTTACAATGAGGCTTGAAGGCCTATTTATTGTTGAGAAACAATGAAAAACCCTAAAAATCCAAAAACCTAACTGTAGGAGATGAAGCACCAAAACTATGGGCCCTGTTTGGGTAAATTGGTGTTTCAACTTCCCAGGGACATAACTTTGGAATACGCTCTTTGTTTGATGTGCATCATACCTCGTTAGAAAGATCTATCCGAGGAGTACAAATTTTGGTGTCAGCAACATCGATCCATGGGCCCATTGTGCTCCCCATTTTCCCAAAAAACGTCATTTAGGGCCTCAAAACGGCTCCATAAATTCAGGACCCAAAAACCTGCCAAAAATAGTAAAGATTTGTTGAAAGTGCAAAACTGAAAGAACCAATGGTGGGGGTCCAAATGGAATAGATGGGTGGCCACCAATATCCACCTGGATCAAAAAACCCCTTCATTTGCGTAGGATGTAAATATTTCCTCTTCCACCATACGCAACTCCTAGATGTCGAAAGAACAAAAAGATGCAAACTATTGAATCTGGTACTTCGGAAGCTACCCCTTCTGGACCTACATCCTAAATTGACCAACCATAATCATTTATTACTGTCAGTACTAAACTTGAGATCATTTCTCTACTAGTTGGTGTGTCCAACACATTCGAAACTGAAGCACCCAAAAATTTATTACCTGAGGTTATTGAACCTGAGTTTCATGACGCAAAAAAATTGCAACCAGAGGAACCTCAGTTAGCTACACTTGTTACTTCAAGCTCTTCCTCTTCTCTTCCTCCGTCTTTGACTCAACCATAATCTGTATATCTTGGACTTGATGGTGAATAACTTCCACCTGGTCTTTTGATTGTTGATGAGATTCCTCAAGAAGAGTCTCGAAATTATTCTCTTTTTCATATAAGAGGGCTTCATCTCTATCAAGTCACTCCTCCTAATACTTTGATAAAATCTCATTTTCCTAATTCTCCTCTTCTCAACTCACCTTTGATTTTCCCTCGACAATCCTCTTTAGGAAATTTAACCATGATTGAGTCTGCTCGGTTTCTCATCCAACATCTTCCATTATGAGAGAGAAAACCCATGTTGAAACTACTTCCATGTTTGAAACATCTCCATAAACACATTTGTATGGTGGTCCATCAGTTCCACCTAGTTACCAATCATTACCTAGTACTTTTAATCATGCATCAAGAAGTCCATGGAATTCCCCCATGTCATCCTCTTCTATAATTCCATCTGGTACTTCTTTGATTAGCGCCACACAATATTATCCTTTTACTACATCTTAACCTTTAATGGAGCAACAATATGGTATGTATGTCAGTGGATATGGCCATCTACAATATCCCACTCCAACTTACATTGGGTACCCTCCTCTAGGAGGGTAGTTGCCTCCATATTCCCCTTATCTTTTAGCAGGGGGGAACTTGTTGCATGAATTTTCGAATATCTTTACCAAATACCAAAATATGGTACTCTACCCTATTTTAGTCCACCATTTCTAGGAATGGATGCAAATCCTTGGCGTCCGTCGTTGCCCATACAACCTGGCTTGGTTGTGAATCAATTCCAAAATTATCAACTTGTTCTAGCTACACCCCAAGTTCCTACTTGCCAACCCATATCCCAACCTGCTCAAACCTTATCTCACGCAAGTCAACCTTTGCAGGTTGTACCTCTAACTCAACCTATTCCACCAGTATCTAGGACCTCCCAAGTCCCACTTACCCAACCTCTTCAAGGTGCCTTACAACCTCCACCACTTGGTTAGGCTATTCCTCAAATGCAAGTGAATCAACTTGTACATGGTATGGCACAGAAAAAAATTCGCTAACCTCATGTAGGGATGATGCAAAATCCCTAGGGGAAAGAATGCCAAGGTATTCCAACAAATACCTTAACAAGGTCAACAGATTCCAAGCCAACCATTTCAACCATATCAAGGTTACCTTGGAACTGGGAAACATGGTTACATTTACCCAGGCTACCAAAATCTTCCTTATCCAGGAGCACAAATACCTGTTTCTCAAGTCATTTCATCTTACCCAAGATACCATCCAGTAGAATTTAATAGGTAGTTTCCATTTGTAGTGACCCTTGAATTGTCAGATCTAGCCCGACTTACAAATGATCTCATTTGGAACTCTCCTTGGTGGCAGATCATTCCTACAAAATTGTCGAGCGATATCTTGAAATTAAATGGAAATCCTAGAGAAGACTCGTCTATGCATGTTATGACGTATTATTTATGGTGTTTGTCGAACTCTTTAAATGATTATTCTATTTTTTTATGACTTTTCCAATGAAGACTTACTAGTACGACAACAAAGTGGTATATTTAATTTCCACGACTTCGTTCAACAATGTCAGTGCCATAGAAAGCACGTTTCTAACTCATTTTAAGTTTCCCATTCATTATGAAACCATAACTGAAATTTCGATCTCCTTTAAACATACTAACTCCACTCACATTTATGATTATATTCACGAGTAGCGACGTCACCATCATTTGGTCATAACCCTTTTTCCTGATTATTTATTAGTTGAATGGTTCACTAAATATCTGTTACCGTCTATAATAGAAGGCATTTAATAAGGTAGAGTTGTAACATGAATAATAAGTCATTTCTCATGCCCAATACCTTTAACTCGTTTACACTCAATCTGACATGGTCTATGATAAAATACCCAATTCTCTCATACCTTCGCACATTGTTCCAACACCTCCCGGTAAAGAATCACATGTTGCTAATGGAATGATTGGTTATGCTAGCCAACAATCGATGAGTAAACCATTTGGTTCATCTCCTATTGTAGCTACCAAAACCCAATCCTCTACTACTCCTGTGACTACTTCCAAGATTATTTTCGTCCAATCCATGAATGGAAAATCTCAGCAACCAGGGAGTAAGAAGAAAGGAAAAGGAAAGAAAAGGAAATATAATCCTTCATAGGACACACAAAATAACCAGTCTCCTGATAAAAATGGAAACCTCATTATCCTTGCTTAATCTATAATGAAAAACATTTTACCCGATACTATACACAATAGGCAGAATTAAATCAATTCCTTAAGTCACTATCTGTCATGGTTGTTGTGTTAACAAATCCATTTCCTAATTAGGAGACAAACATGCTTGCACGAGATTCTGCTTCCTCTTCCTTGGCTATGATGTTATCCTCACTAAACAGAAAAATGAATTTATGGTGGCTATGTGAAATAAGGACTACGGTAATCTGAATCCCTTAATTGGTAAGGCTACCGATCAACCTTCCAGTTCTACCTCATCCACTTCAAATCCTTCTCCAAACATGGTTCCAAATGAACTAACTATTAAACCTCCCAAGGGCATTATTCACAAATCAACATTCAATCCTCATTCGAGAGCTGCACCGAACTATAACATAGTTGAGGATATGGCTCAAGCTCCTTAAGCTATGTCAACTCTCGAGGTTTTGTAGAATTGTCTTGCCTAGAAGAGATATTTACTTGCCACAATTGGAGGCATTGATCCTTTGGATTCTAGTATTGTAGTCTTTAATTATGAGAATAATACACCCAAACTTCCACCACAACTGGATTTTATGATCCATGTTGTTGTTTGAACTAAGATTACCCATCAGAAAATTTTAGACGAAGGAGCTTCGACCTATATCATGTGACTTTCTTGTTGGAAGGCCATTTGTTCTCAACAACTCAACTAATCACCCACTACTCTCAAAGTCTTTGATGGAAGATACTTCAAGTCTTATGGAATTTTGAATTCATTACAAGTGGGATTAGCTGGAAAAACACTGTCAGTAGAATTCAAAGCTATATACAGACTATTGGGTTATAATATTTTACTGGGCCACACATGGACTTATTCCATGGACACTGTCGTTTCGACCTATTTTAAAATGACCGATTTCCCTCACTAGAGGGCATCATGGCCATTGATAAACTCACCTTTCTTGCCAGCAATTCTCAAGTTACTCGAACCATACCTGTTGTGGGAGAAACACCACATCCTTATGAAAAAGTTAGAGTTGGATTGCTTAAGGATTCCACTTTAATGGGAACTTTTTCTCTTCCTCCTACCAACAAACCAAATCCGAGGATAGTACCAGACACTTCTAATATTGATAAATTTGGTGACCACATGTCACTCAGTCTTGTTGAGCTCGAATATGAAGTTATCTATTCAGCCTTTTTGACACATTTTGATTTCTTCCTCCTCGATAGATTGGGTCGACCATTCCCAAGATTATGGTTCATCTTCTGATCCTTTCTCTGGTACATTTTCTACTGATGAAAGCATCATGGAAATCATGATGTCAGATGATGCGTCGTGGGATGATAATCATCATCATTTCTCCTTGCCTAATATCTCTAAGGATAATATTGGTGATATCTATTCACCCATTGTCATTGAGATATCTACGAATTCCCTATCTATTCACAACATCGATATGAGAAGAATTTATCATATATTGAAGATACTTTTCCTCTTGATATTTCTATTAAACCCACAATTGTAATAAATGTACACATTGGTGCACCTTATTCTCCCGATGAGGTCAAGATCTATAAAACCATTTTCTAGGAATTCTGAGACATTTTTAGTCTGGTTATATGAAGATATGTGAGGTATTGATCCAAATATTGTTTTACATGAGATCAAAACGTATCTGGACGCTAAGCCAGTTTGGTAGCGCTTGTGTCTGGTCCATCCTAAGAAAGTTGTTGCTATTAACGTAGAGGTTAAAAAAATTCCGCGAGTTGGTTTCATTTACCCAGTTCCTCTTACTGATTGGGTCTCGAACATTATTCCTATAATGAAGAAAAAAAGCATGATTCATGTTTGTGTTGATTATGGAGACATTAACCATGCTTGTCATAAGGAAAACTATCCCATCCCGTTTATTGACCAGATTGTTGATGATTGTGCTGTGAGCAAAGTTTTTTCGTTTATGGATGGTTTTTATGGCTACAACCAAATAAACATCCTCCTTTTCCTTCTATGAGTGTCATTTTTCCCATTTCTCTTCATGGTAGTTGGATTTTCTATTATTATTATCTTATAGTTTTTTTTTTTTTTTTCTTCTGTTCGTCATTCAATTTTTATAAGTCTCCCATCACCTTCTTTATTTATTCCTACCAACAATTGTCACTGCTGAGTCATTTTATGCATGCATGTTTTTCCATTTTCATGATATTTTCTAGCCCATGTTATTGAATGATGTAACTTACTTTAAGGCCTATTTACACTTATTCTTTCCCCAACATATGATATTGAAGTTTTTCTCTCTCTTTCCCAGGAAAAGCTACAAAATCATTGAGCATTTTCTGCCACTTCCAACTATGCATATCACATCTCCAAGCATCAATATCGATCCTTGGCCTCTGAGACTATGAAGTGTGTAGCCATTGGCTTTCCTAGCTACGCATTGTGTGTTTCCAGGCCTCAATCCTCAAACTTGGCCTCTGATACTGTGCAATGCACAATATTTACCCCCTCCTACCTAGTTGAGACTATCTATTGCGCAATCTAAAACCTCAAGCTCCACCCTTGTTTGTTGAGACTGTGCAGTGCGCAGTTCATAATCCTAGTCTACCTATGAGATCCGAGAAAATTTGCAATATGTCTCATTAGTCAATGTGTTTCTCCTTTAATCTTGGTCGATGGATTGATATGCTTAATATAATTTTTTTTTTCCATGAGTGCATATTTTGTTTACATATACTGCAAGTTTTGAGCTCATCTCTGTTTTATCAATAGCTCTAATCATGCCTCCTAAGAGATCAGCCTCAAAAGAAACAACATAGAGAAGTACAAATGAACTGGTTGATGGTACACCAATTATTATTCCTATTCTATCTGACACCCTACCTTGTGCAAATGTCATCAAATGGATCCTACCACACTTGGGTACTAGGAGAATGAACCTCAGTAGTGTAAGTGGGCAATGGCTTGCTTCATATTTGTCCCATGATATTTACTTGATGTATCACTTACCTAAGCCAAATGCATATATGGATTCACACTTTTATGTAGTCACCAACTATTTGAACACTAAGGATTTCATTAAGACATGGGTGAAAGAACAAGCTAAGTTCCATCAGATACCCAGTAATACTTATAAGAGTAGATATCTCAGAAAGGTGTTCTAATACCTAATTATGGTATGTTGCTGGATATATGGATAGAATAGTATTGAAAAATTCCCTGAAGGCTGGGTTTACATGTTTCATCAAATTGTCAATGAGGGGAAGATATTTAAATGTTCAAATCTTTTGGCTCAATAGATTAGGATTAATGTGACCAATGCAAAAAATCCACCTAAGGGAAAGCAAGCTAGATTCTATATGTTTGCATACTTTTTGGATGGTAAATGTGTTCAAAATGATTTTCCTGGCATGAGCTAGAATTGGACACCAAAAGAGCCAGTTGTTTATATTTATTTCAAATTTCTTTCATGGTGAAATTACAAATGAGTCATGGAATAGTTGGCTGCACACTTCCTTAAAGTCTTGTACCAGATGATTTTTGAGGAGCCACCTTGCATGTGTCGTGAGGCTATGGATGCAGTAAAAAAACTTTCTGATTGGTTTGCCTCACCATATGGAACTTACCTCAGGGTGTACAACTGCCAAAATTCATCACATGTGTTACCGAGGTATGCCACTAATAAGTTGTTCATGTAGGAGATTGCATATCATCTTTCCATAGGCTTATCAACAATTTTACAAACGAAAAATTAAGCACCTTAGCCTACGCTGACTTTGCAGGTGGGATCCTATGAAATCAAGAACATAAAGGTAGAAAAATATGAAGGTAAAGAGTTGGAGAACTTCAAGTTTGGCACAATGGAATATCATATGTATGATCCCAAAATCATTTGCAAGGAGCACTGTGCCAAGTTACATTTTAATTGGCCAAGTGGGACCTGTTCTAGACCAGAGGAGGAGAAGATCAAGAAATGTTATAATACATCCAGAACATGATACTACTATGGTGTAACAACCCCTAGTTGATTTTACATGTAAATAAAATAAGACCAAGGTTATGGGACATGTATTCCAAGTTGAATGTTGGAAAAAACATACTGATGGGTATCACAGGTGATTAATTAATGACTATGGAAATTGGCAAATGAAAAGTGGCATTAATTGGCTTTTTATTTATGAAATAAAGGAAAATAGGAGAAAAGGAAGGTGAAGAGACAAATATTTTCATGAGAGATAAATTGAAGGAAAAATAAAGAAAATAGAGGCCTTAATGATAAAAAATGCTTCCGAGGATTAGGTCACAACCTTTTCTAGTTAGATTTTGATAGTTTTTGGGTGGAGCTCTATTCTATTCTCTCATTTTCTCATACTCTTGCACACTTAGAGTATTCTTGGAGCACTTTGACATACATTTGATTTGGAGAAAGAAGGAAAATGAAAGTGGGAAAGTGCAAGGGAATAGGTGGATCAAAATATACTGTTGGATTGCTTGGTAGGTAACACATTGCATGTGTAATTTTGTTAGGTCCCCATAATACTAGTGTAGCCCCTTATTATTGTTAGTGTAGTCTTGTTATTGTTATTTTTGTGCCTATGAAGTCCCCATATTGTTATTATTGTGCCCTATAGAAGCCCACTATGGTTATTGTTGTGCCCTTACATTATTATTGTTATGTCGGCTACGATTATATTATGACACTATTTTTACAGGAAATTTTTGGACGAAATTATTTTCTTGTTTGGGTACTCAATTATCTCACAACTAATCATGTCATCCTCAATCTGATGGGAAAACAGAGATAGTGAACAAATTTTTGGAAGGATATCTTTGTTTTTTTTTGTATATGATAAACAAACACAATGGGTAAATTGGTTACCTATGGATGAATGTTGGTATAACACTTCCTTCCATACTGCGGCAAAAATGACCCCATTTATGGCACTTTATGGATATCATACACCGTCCATAACATCATCTTTAAGAGACTTCTAATGTTCAAGCAGTGGAATATCACATCAAGCATAAAAAAAAAGTTCTCCAAATCTTAATGGATAACCTCACTTTGGCATAGAATCGAATGAAACAACAAGCAAATCAACATCGTAGCGAAAGAATTTTTGATGTAGGCGACTGGGTATTTTTACAGCTACAACAATACAAATAAATGTCCCTCAAGCAAGCTAAGAAGGATAATAAATTATCACCAAAGCATTATATTACTTACAAGGTGTTGCAAAATATTGGTACTATGGAATACAAATTGGAGCTTCCTGCATCTTCCCGAGTGCACCCAGTTTTCCATGTTTCATGCTTAAAGACGGTTATAGGTGACAAGCTCCAAATTCAAACAATATTTCCAGAACTTGACGTGGAAGGAAAAATCATATTGGAACCTGAAGTAGTCATGGAAACAAGAAATCGATAGCTACAAAATCAATCAATTTCAGAATATCTCATAAAGTGGAATAACTTGCCTACTAAAGATTCGACATGGGAGGATGAGAATTTTGTACAAAAGCATCCATAACTACTCAAGCGTTGAGGACAACACTTTTTTAAAGGAGAGGGGCATGTTACATCCCCATAATACTAGTGAGTCCCCTTATTATTGTTAGTGTAGCCTCCTTATTGTTATTGTTGTGCCCTTAAATTATTATTGTTATGTCGGCTACGATTATACTATGACCCCTCGAAATCCTATATAGAAAGGAGTTTTTTTTCATTTGAATCATCCAAGAATTGTTCATTTATGTAATGTAAAGGAGGTTTCCCCCTCAAAGTGGTTGATTTCTAAGTCGTTGATCTCTCTTTTCTTCTATTTTGTGAGCTGGTTTCATAAAATATTTCCTTATTTATTTATAGATGCATGGTATATGAATGTGATTTTTGGGTTATTTATTGTCATTAGCATGGAGATTTGTCTTGATTGTCAGTGGCTTTAGCCTTTCCTATCCATTTCCTAGATAACCATGGTCTTGTGGGTTTTTCCACTTGATTGTTTTATGATTGGTGCTCATAATTCCTTATGGTTGTGGGTTGGAACAAATGCTCTAGAAGCCCTAGAACAACTTGGGTTGAGTTAATAGTCTTGGAGCCTAAGTTGGGACAAATGTTGGAAATTAATTCCAACTACTGAAGTCAATCAACAGTAATTGCAGAAGTGAAAGAACTGTGACACATTGAATCCTTAGCAAAGGCGGTTGTCGCTTACTTAAATGCAATTGCAAAAGGATTGGAAAGCCTGCACATGTGCAATACAGAGCAGATAAGAATCGACCCCCTTGATATTCAATCTAAGGTGGTAGCCGATTTCTTAAGAGCAGAGTTTAATGCTTAGACTCAAAGTCTCACCAACAGCGTAGAGATTTGATTACAGGTTGAATCAAGCTTTAAAGCCTTACCAATATAATCGGCAGAGTTAATGACTTAGGCGGTAATCGCAAGTCTTACTCATAGTGTCTTGTTGATGTTGGAGGGCCGATGCGATCATCGCAATCGGCAGTTTCATTTGATACCACCGCAATGTGTTTTGCAGTGTTGAAACATTGCGATGCGATCACAATTGCAATCAAAATCATATTACAATCGCCCTCCACCAAAGCCGAGGCCCGCTGGTCCCATAGACCACGCGGCATGTTATTATATAATCGAAAGTTCACAATCGGGGCCGCATTTTTGTTTGGCCCGATTGCACTAACCAATGGCGGACCCGACCATGTTATATGGTGGAGTTAATTGATCCATTGCATCCATTTTATAATTGCAATCAGAAGTTCGGTTGGTCGCTGTGTTTTGTTTTACAACCGGACCTGATGCCATTTTATATGGCGTAGTTTATTTGATCATCGCGTCCACCTTGCCAATCGCAATTGGAACTTTTCCGATGGACCATTTTATTTGTTATAACCCGGACTCGATGGACTTATGCAGCGGAATTAAATCCGTCATCACGTCTGGTTAACAATCGGAGATCGGGATTTTAAAAGGGTCACGAGTTATGTGTTAAGTTGCGGACCCGATGCAGTTATAGATTTTGTTTTAATTTTATTATATGCGCGGCATATAAATATTGTAAAGGCCTGAGAGCCTGTATTGTAATTTTTTTTTGTTTTTACACAGAACAGAGTTGTTTTTCACAACAGTGCGTTATGTGAAACATAGCGTTTTTGTTTAGAGACAAATATTTGTTTTGAGAAGCACTGCGTCTGTAGCAGTCGATCATATCTTGTGAATCCCTCCAGTGAGGAAGAAATTAGTAATATTTTAAAGTTAATGAAATAGGATTTCATGTGGAAACTCTGTCTCCTGTGAGTGAATTTTTAATTTCTCTGTGTTATAGAGGAGAGTATTACTCTCTCCATTGCTGTTCTAGAATTCTCAGAAATTCCAACAACAAACACTCTAGAACCCTTGGTGGGTTGAGTTAATATTCCCTGGAGTCGAGTTGGAAAAATTCTCTAGAACCTTGGAAGATTGTGGGTTGAGATACTAGTTCGTAGAGCCTTGGACAACTTGTGTGGAAGCCGATCTAGTTGGTGTTAGTGATTTCTCACCATGTAGGCAGAATCACTATTGTTGAGGGTTGAGGTGGTTTGACCTCTGGAAGCCTTGGTTTGTTTTCATCTTGGTTTATTCCATGAGACCCCACATTCATGCTTGGAATATGGCGCAGGGGTCATTGGATGAAAGAGAGATTTTGTTCAACCCAATCTATGGTCGGGTGGTACGTGGAACTCCTTGACTTGGTTGGCATTTTCACATTTTAATTTGAGATATTTCCTTATTATGATATATGAGCATTTGTAGTAATTATATTGGTGATATTATGGTTGAGTTTCCATGGTTTATATGTTGGTTATTTGCTAATTATATGATGTGTACCATCTATGGCTCTTGTCACGAATTATTTAGTTATTGATCGATTGATGAATGTATGGACTAATAGTGTTGTTTTAGTTATTTGGAGAGGTAATAAAGCCTTCTTGGTGATTATCATATGAATAATAGACTATTATGATCAAATATACATTCATAAATTGTAGCTTACATGTTTTCCATGTGTTTGACGAAATTCCTAGTATGTTCTGCCTTGACTATGTCAAGTTTCTGACCCAATTTTGTATGTTTAGCATTGTCATTATGTAATTTATCATTCTAAGAAGTCTTAGGAAATTCTAGGAAGTGGTCGAGAGGTTGCCTTGGAATTATGGCTCAAATCTCAGGACCACACCCTTTGAACTGGGAAACTTGGGTCACAACTACATGGAGGCAGTGTTGTGCATGCGGTTGGAGGCCTTTAACTGCACCTAGGCCTTGTCATGCATGCGTCTAGGGTTCCACGTTAATGAAAAGGAGCCCCAACTCAGGGTTTTGTCACCTAGGGTGGTTCTTTGGCCCCTAAGTTTCCTATAGCCCTGAGGGATATTGTGAGTTTTCGATTGGTGGCTAGTTTGTAGGCCCCACTTCCATAACTAGAGCTTGGTTGTCGGGTCATTTCATAATAACTCTTCATCTCATGTTTACCATGGCAGGGCGGTGAAATTAGGTAAATGTGGTAAGGGTGGTTACATCCGAAAGCAAGGCAACCATAAAAGTGCAACCAAGTGAGCATAAAATATAAAAGGAAGGTTTTTCACAGTCTACCAGAAGAAAAAAACCACAAATTCAAAGCGGATGCAATTATTCTGAAAGTGGATATGCCAGTTGAGAGAAAGAGGAGGAAGAAGCGAGATGAGAAGAAGAGACAAGAAGAAGATAAAAGATAGAAGGGCGAATATGAAACAGAAGAATAGGAAGAAAGGTAGATGAGAGAAGAATAAATGAGAAGAAAGTAGGAAGAAGAAACAATGTTGAAGCAAGCAGAGGAAGAAGGAAAGAATCAACTACATGAAGAAGATAGTAAACAACAACGGGATCAATAACTTTCCCAAGAGAATGAAGAGTTAATAGTCATTCAGGCCATGGAGGTATAACAAGAGCAAAAAAATCAAGATGTTGATCTTATTCCTAGTACAAAACAATTTATCATTTAGTCTCTACCTCCTCCTATATATGAGAAAGTTCCAGATGATGAATAGGAAATTTCTTCTCTTAATGATAGTACGGTCATGGATATTTGCAGCTTAAATTTCAATGAGCTCCAAAGGAAAGTTATGCAAGTGAGAAAGAAACATTTTCCTGATGACCTCACACATATTGCTTTTATCAATACATAAAGGGTCATTGTCATGGACACTAGAAAGAATCGTGAAATTATTGTTGCAACTAACTTTGCATTTGTAGGAGCTTCAAAGGAACATAAAAAGTATTTGATGGTAGAGAATAAACAAATGGAAAATAACTTTCAAGCTGCGAGACAAAAAATAGAACAACTCCAACCAAAAACTCAGAAGTTGGCTCTGACAGATTTGCATTTGAAAGAGCTTCAGGAAACTATAACTGGTGAAGTGAAAGAATTGGGAGAAACTATGATGAACCTTTATGAGGAGTTGGTCACCATGCATAAAGGAGTTTTTCCCTTACATGATACGCAAAAGAAATCACGAGAGACTGAAAAATATCTTAAGGTTGTTCACACAACTATCACTGTAGTTCATGACTAGGGAATGAAGTACAGAGGTGCACCGTTAAAGCTAGTTAAGAAAAAAATGCAACAAGTTGATTTGGATAAAGTTAAAGTCATAATGATTATACAAAGCAATAAATAACTCAACCCTTTCATAGCTAACATATTCTCTTCTTATGCATGATTTTACAACAATGTGGATTCTCTGGTGAAATATCATAAAATCCCTTCAATCAGAACATTCACAGAAGAAAAGGGAAAAAATGCAGTCAGGCAAGAAGTTTCTGAGTACTCGAACCAGCTAAAGAAGATTTCTACCGAAGAGGACCTAGAGATTGGTAGACATATCATGCAGAAGGATATGGGGGGCCATACTAAGATCGGTACTATGTTGTTCTTATTAAGAAGGAGACACAAATTGGTTCCAAAAATGTCTACCCAGATGTAATGGAAGCTAGAGTCTGCTTTAAGCCTAATCTTTGTTATGCAACCGACTCACAAAATAGAAGAAAATATAAATCAATGACTTAAAAATTATCCTCTTCGAGGCGGAGACCTCATTTACATTACAAAAATGAATAATTATTGGATGATTCAAATGAAAAACCTCCTTTATATATGTAGAAGTCTAAGGGATCACAATATAATGAGAGCCGACATAAAAATAATAATGTAAGGGCACAAAAATAACAATAAGGGGGCTACACTAACAATAAAAATAAGGGGATACACTAGTATTATAGATACCTAACATAACATCATTTATAACATCAAACATATAAATAATACATTTCTTCCTATCAACTGAGCATATGATATTATGAAAAAAAATTATCTTTTCTATAAGCTAATCAAAATAAAAAATACTTAGCCAAGTATAGAGATGATATTGGAGAACTTTACAAGGATAGCTAAAAAGAGAATCAAAAGGTGTGACACATGGTATTTGGATAGATTATTCAATTATACAAGCATGTTTATTGTGTAATGTTTTCTTTATATTTTGGGTTGGTTAAAAATAGTAAGAAATTTCCATAAATATTAATGTGGAGCTAAACCAACAAATAATAATAATAATAATCAACAAGAAAATAATAAAAATCGTCAAACTCCCAAAAATTATCTTTTCTATAAACTAATCAAAATAAAAAGTACTTAACCTTATAGAGATGATATTGGAGTACTTTACAAAGATAGCTAAAAGGGAAATCAAAAGATGTGACACAAAGAAAATGTGACACAGAGTATTTGGATAGATTATCCAATTATACAAACATGTTTATTGTAAAATGTTTTCTTTATATTTTGGTTGGTTAAAAATAGTAAGAAATTGTCATAGATATTGATGTGGAGTTCAACCAACAAAAAAATAATAGTAAAAAACAACAAACAAAAAAACTAATAAAAATCAACTAACTCCTATTTCTTTAATTTATAATATGCTGACAATATCAAACAAACATTTAATTTTAATTTTAAATTATTTAATTTTAAATAAATCTAATTATAAAATATATATATATATATATAACTAAAATAAATATATTAATTATTATTATTAATAAATTTTATTTTAAAATATAATAAAAATACAATCAAACACAAACATTTTACTAATAACATTAAAACGCATAAAAATAAAAATAAACCTTCTTCAATATGTTATTATCACCCCTAAAAGATAGATAGTGTCAATGTCGATGGTGCTCTAGTGGAAAGCCATGCTTCTACCTTTGCACCACGGATATAGGAAACCAATATTTCCCAGTCTATTGGCCCATTAATACTCTTAAGAGTATGAATGGGCATGCCTATGCCATGCCATGCCATACCTGTCCTTACCTGCCGTCCTCCTCACCTACAGTGATTAAATCTCCAGCCACCGAAAATCTCACCTGTAGTGATTAAATCTCCAGTCACCGAAATTGTAACTTGTAGTGATTAAATTTCGCGCGTTTTTACCAGGTTATAACCTCATAACTTCTAGATGTAATAAACATTGCTGAGAGATAGGGTTCAAGAGCAGGGCTGGAAGGATGGGAGGCTCTCTGGGCATGGTGAGCGTTTTACCTGGTGTGGAATGCAGGATTTAGTTCATCAGGGAAGACCCGCAGCTGAATCCAAAACGAGGGAAGAAAATTACTACGTCTCATTTTTGGAAGGTACAATTTGCATCTTTCATAATTTTCATGATAATTCCATCTTCTAGTAAAAAGAATGAACATAAGAAATAGCACATGTGAAGAAAACTGAAAACAAACCTCATACTCATTCTTGGCCAACAAGGAAGATCTGAAATAGCCCCACTTCTCATGGTGGAAATAAATGCTATAGGTATTTAAAATCAAAATCAACATATCCTGCTCCATGGGCCTGGTCCTAATGAAACGTGCCTTTGGTCAATGCACTACAATTGCTTCATGAGTTGATGAATGTATTTAAAAAAAGGTCCTTCCTTTATAATCTATTCAAAAAGGCTCGGGTTTAAATCCAAAATTTATGGTAATAGTTTTTGATGTATGACTTTAAAATGGCCCATCCTTTATAATGTTTAAATCCATATTTTATGGTAATAGTTTTTATTTAATTAAATGAATTAGTTCTCTGGAATTTTCATAATACTGAGATTTCGTTCGAAAAATCATAATTAGATAATACTTCATAATAGTCTCATGACCAAATTAATTACCGCGGAATAAGAACACAGTACCTCAAGAATAACTCAAACAATCGGTTGAAACCAATTATTTCTTTTTGATAGATTATATTTGTATATCTGTAATGTGTTATACAGCCGATTAGATAAGTTTATACTTAGAAGATTTGAGAACAAAACGCTTCGTTTAAGCTTTTGACTTCTGTAACAACCCAAAATTATATATTTTTCCACGTTACATGAATGAATTTGTACGGGTCTTTGAAAAATGGTTGGCTGCTATCTCTTAGGTGGACTCCATTATGGACTTCGTGTGTTATACTTTGTTATGTAAACCTAGTGGAATCATAACAAAAACAAGCCTTGTGTTGTAACTTTGGTGGTGTCAAATTGGGCATTGCTTTATACACTGATTGCTTTATAAAATTATGTCGGAATTCCCATTACTTTCCTAAAAAAATTGTGGGCCTTTAAAACATGTGTTTATTTTAAATGAATAATTATGTACAATTTTTTTTTAATAACATCATTATTGTTATCAATAATATCATTTTTATTTTAAAATAATTAGAATTATTAGTTAACATTAAATATGTTATTTTAAAAGAATTAGAATTATTAGTTAACATTAAATATGTTATTTTAAAAGAATTAGAATTATTAGTTAACATTAAATATTTGTATAGTAATAATTTAATTTTAAAATTAAAATCAAAACATATATCAAACTGTTATATAATATTTTTTTAATATATAATTAAACATTAAAACTTATTTTTATGATGTAATTAATCATTCTTATTTTTATTTATTTGAAAAAAATCTCAAAAAACTAATTGGCTTTAATGACTTTATTTTTGTATGTGCTCTTTGAATTGGCTTTACACTGTGTTGATATTTCTTGACTGTTAGACATGTGTGTTAGCTTAACTTTAGTGTAGCTAGTGCATCATTCTAATTTTTAGTTTACTATGATATACTCACCTAGTTTAATTAGGAGACAAGAAACATGGCCCATATCCACACATGTCATCTAAATAAGCTAATTATTGATAACATATATCACACACATAGGTCAATTAACAAAGAGTAAGTGGCCCAAGTCCACACATCTTTAGTTAGTTTTCAAATTCTTGCATTAAATCGAGTTTTAATTTTTGCATTAGGATTTCGGGACCAGGATTAAAATACCAAAAGAAAGCAAGTAATCTCTGCCGCCCTTGCACCTAACGGTGACCCTGGGTATGAATATGAATGCTCTCTCTTGATACTTTACAATCTCTTTATAGTGCAAACATTTAGTTTAAATAGGACAAGTTGTAAGCAGCCCATTATCCACACATTATTTATTTCGTGAAATGAACAACCAAACATAGTGTACCGTATATCCGCATCTTACAACATTGTGATTGTTCACCGTATATCCGCATCTAATAACATTGTGATTGTTCACTTTATTTCACACACGAAGCTTCAGCGAGCTAGGGCCCTCGTCCTATTTACAGTCGCTTCACAAAGGCACACCATAAGCAATTATTTTCTTTTCATTTTCCTAGTTGAAAGTCATTAATATTAGTTCAATTTTTGGCACTAGGATTCGAGACCGGGATAAAATTATCTTTAGAAGAGCAAGTAATCTTTTCTACCTTTGCACCCATGGGTGATCCTAGGCAAGCATATGAATACTCTCTACTGATAATTCACCATCTCCCTATAATTGATCAATTAGATTAACTAGGAAGCATTGTATGCAGCCCACATCCGCACATGTTTTACTTTGGGCAAGGAACAACCAAACCAAGTTTAAATAGGGGATTTTGAAAAGGATCACCGCATATCCACATGTTCAAAATGTGTGCTTGTTCACCTCTTGCTCACACACATTCACACCTTAAGTGAATCAAAGCCACATAAAACTAACTTAACTAAACACATTAAACTCTCCCCACAGGAGTCACAAGAGAAGTTATAGCTTAAGTTAGGACCAAGGGGGTAGGCATCCAATAAGATTCCTTGGTCAGTTTACATCTTGAAACATAGGAGTTGACTATTTAGGGAACTTTTGAATTCGTCTATCCATCCACGGAAAAGAAAAACTGAGCGCTACAGAGACCTAATTCAGAAGGGGTTAGGCTTAGGCCCAGTGCATGGGGTATTATTCGGAGCTACCTGACCCGTCTAATACTTAGTACTGGTATCTGAATTACCAAGAATCCCAAGACTTGAATGCTCACGTGGGACGACGGTACCTAGCAACCAAAATTAGGGCATGCTTCCCTATAGGTGACGGTGCAGGCAAGAAATAGATCCTCTACCCTTACCTTGGTTGATTTTCTTCAGTTGATTGGAGGCGCCACCAACTCTTTCAGATGTTGCCCCAACATTTTCAAGATATATTCTCAAGGCCCGGTTACATTTGAGCATGTGAGGACGATTTAGGTCTTCTAGGATTTGAGTATCATACGAAAAAACAACAAAAAAAAATATTTTTTTATTGACTGGTCACATAGGATTAATCTAAAGGGAAAATTTATCTTTTATTTTTGCTTTGTTTTATGTATGCGATCAGATTTTTTCTTCGATTGTAATCTCTATCCTCTCAAAATTTTCCAAAACCATACCTATATGATGTCAGAATGGACCCAAAGGGACCTCCTCGATCTAAATGCCTTTTGGACCTCCCCCCATTCCCGAGAAGGGTTCTAGGTCTTTTGTCATGTAGGCGTCAGAGACGGAACACTGCCACCCTTATTGTTTCATCCTTTATTGGGGCATCATTAGTTGGGAACCCTCGTCGGTCACATAATGCCACACCAGTGAACACCCCCACAGGGTCACCGCATACCACTCCTCCCACAACCCCTAGGGGACAGAGGAGTGCTACCCATTTGGGAAGTCAGGTGAACTCACAACAGGGCACGTCACAGACAAACCTTATACCTAACCAGAACACTGTGTTTTCACAAGTTACAATGGCTACAAACTCTCAGTCACCTTTCTTAGCTTCGTTAAATTTACCAGATTTAACTAAGTTGACAAACGATCCCATTTCACACAACCCTACATGGCCTCCCATGCCCACGAAGCTCCCTTCGGACATTTCAAAGTTCGAAGGGAAGCAAGCGGAAGACCCTGAAAATCATGTTATAACTTTCCACCTGTGGTGTTCGTTGAACAACATTGTTGATGATACTATTTGACTAAGACTATTTCAACGCACCCTAACCAGAATAGCCACGAAATGGTATGTGGAGAAACCATCTGCTACACATGGAACCTTTAGCGCCCTCGCTACTGCATTCCGGACCTATTTTCAATTACCCATCCACCACGATTCTAGAATGGAATTACTGACCCACTTTAGGAAAACACCCGCCATCCATATCTCAGACCATCTCCAGGAATGGCGGCAACGTCGTAGTTTGTGCAAAGCCAAACTCGATGATCAAGTTCTGCTATACATGTTCCTGAAAACACTCACCGCAGAGATTTCGAAGGATGTGGTGCAACAAAAGCCCATATCCGAAGAGGATGCCATCAGTAAGGCCCAAAAACTCGAGCTGATCTATACGCAGTCAAGATATATTTACAATATCTTGCCTAACACCTTGAGCCTGCAAACTTACAAAGAATTTCTAGGCACGTCGAACCCCGCAGACAGTTTGATTGGGTCATTGATGTTATGTATATTTTATTAATTATTAGTCAGATATAGTTATCTTAGGTTTATTAATGTGGAAGGGCATGATCAACGATCATGCCTCTTCACCAAGGGACACCATAAGGCTATATTTAAAGCCTTGGTGATCCCCACTTGTAATCATCTCATCTTTTATCAATAATAATATATAATTATAAAGTTTACCAGAGTTTTTACACTCCATTGGTATCAGAGGTGTCGGGGCCCGAGGTGGAAGGAGAGGTGGGCAAGAGAAGGGAACCGCGAGGGTGAGGGTGGCGGTGTGTGCGAGGGGGAAGGTGAGTGCAGGCCGGGGTAGCAGGGACACCGTGAGAAGAAGGGTGGATGGGGGCACTGGTGAGAGAGGTGGTCGGTGGAGAGTGTGGCGATATTCAGGGGTAAGCGGAGGCTGTCTTGTTCAGTGGGGAAGGTCTGAGAATGCTTCGGTGGGGGAGTGTGCTGTGGCGGTGTAGAACAAAGTTATGGGAGGACGGAGATGGGGTGAGCGGGTTGGGAAGTGTGGTGAGGAGTGGGTGGCTGTCTGGTAGGTAGATGGAAGAGGTGGTAGCGGCGGAAGGAAGCCCGGGGGGGGGGTGAGGATGAGGTGGTAGAGGGGAATGGAATGGGTGAGTGGAAGCTGTAATGTGAGTGTACGTGAGTGCAGTGAGGGGGTGGTTTGAATGAAGGCAGAAATTTGAAAAAATTGACCCAAAATCACCTAAGCAACAGCGTTTCATACCCCAAATACGCATATGATTCTACCCAGGACATACAACAACCCAAATATCAAATTCATTATGCACCTTCGAAAAATGTGACTAATAGGGTGTCATCGTATCTCCATCAACAGGGAGGTCTGTATCCTCCAACTCAGCGGACCTAGTATGTAGCTAGACATGCTGACGAAAGAGCTTCCCCCCAACAACCATTTATAAACCAGGGACAAGGACCGCAATATGCCCAGTCCCCAACACAAAACCCACCTGTGAAAAATAATGCACAAGTGAAATTTTTGCAACCTTCCCAAGCTCAACCGTGCCAACCATATAATCAGGAGAATCCAAATTTTCCTCCCAACGCGACTAAGAAAAAAAGGAAAAACCAAGCCTAAAGGAAATCCTGGACATGGGGGCAACATTCAAGAAATCCCTTCGCAATCTCAGGCCGGAGGCAACTCCAACCAAAATCAAAACCAGGAACCAAGTAACCCCCAAAGGAAGAACAAGAGGGAAAATCTTCGGACAAACCACTCTTGTTCAATTTGTGGTGAGTACGGCCATTACGCTCATCACTGTCTCGACCTCCCTGAGCTGAAGAAGCTTCAAGGTAACCAGGGAAAAGGGGGATCCTCCCAGCAAACAATAGTTATGCAGGAGCCTTTCCCCCACTAAGGGACAGTTAGCACTCAGCAACAAACTCCTGACGATTCCAGAAAGAACAACCATGAAATCTACATGACTGGCGAAGAAATGTTTTTTCAGACACAGAACCGAAATTATGATACCCCACTAGACACCAACTCGTCAAGGGCTAGTACAAGTGCACCAATAGCACCTTTGACCATATCAAAGATGCCTATTGAACCTTTTCCAAAAATGGCTGAGGGACCAAGTAGGCAAGAAGGAAACCATTCCAAAGCAACCCATAACTATAGCATCGTGGATGATCTCCCGCTGCCATGTCAGCTTTGGAGGTATTACAATCATGCCCAAAGCAAAGGAAAGCCTTACTTTTTGTGTTAGGTTCCATCGACCCCGCTGATTCATGCCTAATAGCTTTCGATTTAGACAAATCCACCCCTAGGATTTCCTCAATGGTCACCTTTCAGATACCAGTGTCATTTCAAAAGATCACCATCCACCGATGTATAATTGACGAGGGTGTATCCACATGCATCATGTCAAAGAACATCTAGCAGAAGTTAGGGTCTCTCGAACTAAAGCCATCAAACATCACGCTTAGAGCATACGATAGACGCCCTTCAGCCCCCGTTGGTCTCTACCAAAACGTCTCGGTCTGCTTAGCCGACAAGACGGTCCTTATAGACATTGAAGTCTTGGATGCTCACTATGTCCCTAGATTCCGTGCAGTGCTATCTTCTATGCAATCGACCATAGTTCGCCTCTCCCAAGAAGATGGCTCGGACAATGAATCCATGAAAATCTCAACAACTCAGGAAGATGTGACGAGTAGATCCATCCTCTTTTTGTCAACTGAAAAATGACCAATCGGGGAACCCTTAGTTACCCCCATCCGTTATCTGTGAACAAGACCAACATATGCGTTGTGTAAAACACCCAATCATATGGTCACCACTTGCCTTGAGTTAGAAGTGCTACGATGCTGGTACTCAGTCACGCCATCTAGCGATCAGGATGAGAACCCCATTTCTAGGATGTTTTTCCTAGTGTTCCAGGGAAATCACCATGAGCAATGTTGTACCTCTAAAAAAGGGTATAACAAACCAACCACGGTCGTGAGTGTTAGTAATGTTGAGGAACCCTCCAACATGCAACACAACCCCAAATACCTTTGAAATCTTTGTAACGGTACTCACCTTCTTAAGGATTGTTCTAGTATACATAGAGTCTTAGAAGTGTGGTCTAAATATTCTCATCGACTTATGGTTGATCCATTGATTAGTGATTCTAAAGTTCCTGGGGAAAAGGGTAAAGTTAGGTTTCCATGTAGGTTATCTAAAGGGAGGCATCAAAATCACCTTTTCCCTCAACCACTCATCACAAGTCACCCCATGACACTATGTTGGTGACACCACCTCCACAAAGACATCATATGTCATACATGGTTAGTCTAAATTTGTGAGAAATATCTAATTTGATTAATGACCCAATTATTACTTTTTCCAAAGTGGTTTATCTGAAAAGTATAAAATATTTACCTAAAAATGTGATTTCCATGCTTAGTGATATGCATTAATCAAGACCATAATATTTACTCAAACCAAATCATTTTCAATGGAATGTGCACAGATATTTGAAGACTGTGTAAGTGGGAGAGGATTAATGGGTTGGAAGTTGAAGACCCAGAGGATATGATTAAATTTTCAGCAGAAGATTTAACATGGACAAATATTGATGGGGACCAAATTGCAGTTATTCCATATTTTCGACTTGATGATTTTATAAGAGGAGAGGAATCGAGTGAATCTGCACCCACTCAATTTCATCTTTATACTCATCAAAGTAAAATAGTAGAGGATATCAAACAAACATATTGTTCAACATATCTGGAGTACGTTATGTGAGTCTTTATATATTTATCAATATACGTATAAGTTTTTACAGTGTGCATATATGTTAAAATCTAATATTTTGTAAAAAAATTATATACAGGTATTGGTGTGCATATGGTCCGGAGTGCAAAAACCAAATTATGAGTGAATCCTTAGATAAAAAAAATAAAAATAAACGCAGTTGACAAGAAAGTATTAAAGTTGGCTGCCAATGTCACTTCATTGTACGGCGACTTCAATTTGGACCAGATGATTCTGTAATAATATATACTACATGTAGGCATATTGATAAATCCAATGTTGTTTTTCATGGAAAAGATGCAATTGGTAGGCCTATGAGATTAGGTTATGCACCACATTTAACAAGGGATATGCGATCTATTGTCCAACATTTAATCCAAAGAGGTTTTAATGTTACAATGATATGGGACAAGTTCATCTCTAATGTGAAGGATGGATTTGGTGAGTTATACATAGGGACATCTCGAGATACATATATCAAAAGAAAATATATATTAAACATTTACAATGATACCATAAGGCTAGAGTATGTAAAATATCAAAGTGATCTAAACAGTGTAGAATGTTGGTATAAGGAATGCCCTGAGAACTTTTTCTTCTACTAGAAACAAGATCTTGTTGAAAACATCCATTTTATTATGGGCATACAAACAAAGTGGATGCGCTCAATGATGCTAAAATATTCTCACAATAATATAATCTCAATGGATTCAACATTTAGTACAAATAAGTATGGGGTGAGTACAAATTTAACCTAAATTTGATTCATTTATTCAACCTCATTTTAATCCATGTAACTTATATAAATATAATTATGTACATTGTTTGTAATGTAGTATCAACTGTACACCTTAATGGTTTTCGATGAACATCGCAATGTGGTTCCAGCAGCTTGGGTGATATCATCACGCAATACTATAACTGATCTTTCTAAATGGATGTAAACTCTCTTTGCCATTGGAAGAAAGAGCACCCAAATTGGCATGTTCAAGCCTTCATCACAAATGATGCTACTGCTGAAATTGAAGCGTTAAGGTGATGTGTTTATTCTTTTATAAGAGACATAAAAGTATTGTTAAAGTATATTCCCTCTAATAAATTGTGTTATTCCAGGTCTTCAATCAAGTGTAAAATATTATTATGTGTGTGGCATGTTCGTCGTGCATGGTTGAAGAATGTTGGAAATAAAGTCGAAGGAAGGGAAAACCAAATCCACATTTTTCATTCTTTAGGAGAAATCATGCACACATGTGAAGATTATGAATCTATAAAAAAGACAGTTGAAAGGTTCTTTGAAAGATTCAGTGACCATCCAAGGTTTTTGGAATATTTTAAAACAACTTGGTTAGCCAACAACAAAATATGTAAGTTTCTTGTAAGTGGCTTTAGTGACTCTATTTTCATGTCATATGTATTATTAATTCATAGCTAATACATTTCTTTCTACAGATATGTGGGCTAAAGCATACATAAATTTTCCACATTCCAATCAGGATACAAATGATGCCATTTAATCTTATCATCGGCATATCAAGGAAAGGTACCTAAGCAAAAAGAATAATGCATGTCATAGATGTGTCGATTGGTTAATATATGTGTGTTGAAAAATGTTTTATCATATTACAATCATATGCAATGTTTAAAAGAAGCTGGTTTTTTACGACCTGGAAAAATTGAGGAACAATTGAATTCAATCCAAGTGTAGAGCTAGCCAAATCCCAAATGAAGATTGTGTGCCTGACGAAAGAGTAACAATGGTTTTTGGGTTCATAGCCAAAATAAGGATACACATGATATTTGGTACAATGTCATATATAAAGGTTCCAATCTACACTTCTATAATTGCAATTGGGCCTTGAATGGAAATGTTTGTAAGCATGTACTGAAAGTTGAGATGTTGGTGAGTAACATTAGTTTGGGTGAAAATGCACTACCTAATGTCACTAATCCTACTACAGAAAGGCCTACAATTTTATTTGATTTGAATGAAACACCTATATTGGGCCTAGAAATCCAAATGGAGCTTCTGCCATGCTTTGATTCTCCTCCCAATATAAATTATTATAATGAAACAAGCATTGATAATGTTGAATCAACAAATGTACAACCAAATAGCGCATTATTTGAAGATGACGAGATGAAACATGTTAACTCATCAACTCATGAGAAATTGAGATCCATAATACCTACAAATTTGGAGCAAGCAAATGCATTGAACAGTTTGGTAGACAAAGCATGTCAAGAATACAACATAATGTTTTTCAATACTATAACTCCATCAAAGATCACTACTAAAAGAAAACATAGTTTATTGAGCCTAGTCAATAACTAAGGCAATGTTGGCGCAAGTCAAAATCAGGGAAATATAAACCACATTTTGAAAAGGTTGGACGAGTTTGTGCAAAAAAAAGAAACATGGATGAGAAACTAGAGTTATCTTCTCAACACCAAAGAAATGTGGGCCACGTGCCTGAGTTAGTGCAACGTTCTATTATACAAAAAAATGGTATGGAAATTTGATGGCATGCATTGTTTTATGTGAAATGCGATACATTATCATTTTCGATGCATTTTCATAACTATATGAACTTTTTTATTGTTACAATCAAGGGACCCACATATCACAACGTTCCAACTTGTCAACTTTAATTATTTGATGAGCATGTTGGTGAAAAAAACTATAGCACTAGGAACACTGCTCCAGTCATTAGCATCCCAATTTCCTCCCCGAGGGTGCTTCCTCCTATTGTACAACCAGTGCTGATGTATTGTCACCCACACCGACCACCTTTCTCCATCATAAATTCTCCCATGCCTATAACCACCTCCCCAAACACTTCCCAATTCCCACCCCTACCATTTATTCATCCATCCTTCTCATTTTTTCAATCATCCAGCCTTGAAATTCCAATTCCCCCCCCTAGGGTGATTCCCACTATCGTGCAACCGGTGGGGGTGTATCACTGCCCACACCCACTACCTTTTTCCTATTTCACTTCCACCATGCCTTTATCCATCACCCATGAACCATGCCTATATCCATCACCAAGTGCTCCACCATCTGCCAAGGAAGGAAAATCTTCTCCATTGCCTTAGATCTTCATGGTGAGAATGAGTAGTTGATCAAAATCTTATCATGAATTAACGATATTGATTCTATGCATTTTGGATTTTACAACTAATTGGTTATTGAATTTTTGCAGCAATATCAATTTCGAAATGCACTTGGGAATGCCAAGCGTGGCGAGGGTGCCGTATAGACCCAGTTTATAAATTAGTCATGATGTCATTTATAGGCATGACCTTCCATTATCTATGTTGGGAATGAATTTCCATTTTGTAAAAGAGAAAAATGTATAACTAGACCAATTTGGAATACAAGTACAAGAATTTGAACTTGTGTATATGACAATGTCTTCATTGGCTTTTAAATTCATGATGTGGATTTAATGTTATATTCTATCAATGTTACATTACTTTTGATGAATGTAGTGAGAATGGATTTATTTGTTTCATTTACAAATTATTAAGTTTGCAAGTTAAGTTACTTTTAAATTTATATATTACTGAATGTTGCATGCATGGACAACCATATCATTACCATGGAACTTTGTTAGTTATAATAATAGATGTATCATGTACATGAAGAGAGCATATATATGGATTCAGATTTATTTTAATTTTGAATTTATGAAAAGGAAAACTAAAGTTTTAAAGTACAATATACATGCCTTATAATAAAATCTGCAAAAATAGATAAAGTTTTGAGCCTTTACCACTTCAATACTAACATTTAAAGATGAAAACTTTATTGATAAGTGGTGTAGTATTATTTAAATTTTGTTTTGTTTTTTTTGGTTTTATATATATTTTAACAATTCCTTTATTTATCTTTAAATAGAGCACAAAACATATTTATGGTAAGAATACAAAGAAGTGTGTAAGATTTTTTTGAGATGTGGGTTCACCTTAGTGTGGATGGCTTTTTTCCCACATAGTTTCGAACATGTGACTTTTACACCATGAAGTGCCTTAACATAACACCCTATCACCATCTACTCTAAAATTTAACTAAATTATGACTTAAAAAAAGTTATTATTATCATTATTAATTATAAAAAAAATTAATTTATGACAAGCATAATAATATATTTTTTGAATTTTTACTAATAATGTAGTCATTAATAATAATAGTAGCTACATATTTTAAATATTCTATTTTAAAAATGTTGAAAGTTGTGTAGGTATTGAGAGTGAAGAAACGAAAAGTTCACCTAAGAATAGAAAAGTTGTGATGGAATTAAATGATAATCAAATGTTCCTCAGTTCATTTGGAATTATGTTGAAAGTTAACAAAAGGATGTAACTACATGGGATATAGTGGAAACAACATATATAGTGGAAATAACATATATACATTATTTTCACTTATAATATAGAAATCCAATGAATCCAAAAATCATAGTATGCTTAAATTAGATTAAGTGTTTTTGTTGCAATAATTAAGGAGGCATATGAAACTTACATTATCGTATAATACTGAGAGAGAATCATTTAGAAAGAATGGATGCTAAGCATGTTTTTTTTATAATATGTATATAATCATCCTAAAAAAATTACCAAATTGATATTTCTATCATATTTATTTCATACAAAATATTAATTTTTTATTTTGCTTTTAAATTATGTTTAAATGATTTTTCATCTATTATGCCAAATGGAGAGGTTAAGAATTATTAATTTCTCTATAGAGGCCTACCTTATATGCTTAGAGATAGGGATGCATACCTAGGATGTCCTATTTATCTCTCAACCTTCAAATGAGGACAACTCTTGGATTTCAAACTAAGATTTAAGACCATTTCCCTCCCATTATAAAGGAAAAATCCTTTGTTGATGTACATAGTTAACCTACACTATTTTTAAATGAATAATTATCTATAAAAAAAAATTAATAACATAATTATTATTATCAATAACATCATTTTTATTTTAAAATAATTAGAATTATTAGTTAACATTAAATATGTTATTTTAAAAGAATTATAATTATTAGTTAACATTAAATATTTGTATAGTAATAATTCAATTTTAAAATTAAAATCAAAACATATATCAAACTGTTATATAATATTTTTTTAATATATAATTAAACATTAAAACTTATTTTTATGATGTAATTAATTAGGTATCACAGGTGATTAATTTCCATAGTCATAGTGGAGCTCTGTTATATCTGTAGAGCATGCCTTTAAGACCTAGATGTCCTTTGGAAGAGGAAGAGGTCAAGGCAGAGGAAACAAGAGAGGAAGAGGTAGAAGCCAAAATAGAGGTGGAAGAAACAGTCTAGCAAATGCTCAAGGAAGGGGCAGCAATCAAAATCAGAACCAAGGCCAAAGCAACAACCAGCAAGGTGGACAACAACATTCTCATGGACAAAGGTATGATAAATCCAATGTCCAATGTCATTATTGTAAAAAATAAGGGCATTATGCGAATGAATGTAGGAAGAAGCAACATGATATGGGTAATAGAACTAGTGCAAATTTCACTAGAGAAAATATCAGCCAAGATAAATTGTTTTTAGCTTGTAATATGGCTGAAGAAAAGAGTGAAGATTTATGGTTTCTAGACTCAAGTTGCAGTAACCATATGACAGGAAACATAGCCGTGTTTTCTATGTTAGATGAGAATGTGAAGTCACAAGTCACATTAGGGACAAATAGTAAAGTTTCTGTTATGGGAAAAGGAGATGAAAATGTTTTAACAAGGAAAGGAGAAAATAAATCCATAACAGATGTTTATTATGTTCCTTGAATGAAATGTAACCTCTTAAGTATTGGACAGCTTGTTCAAAAGGGGTACAATGTTTTATTTGAGGATGATGTATGCACCATCATGGATAAACCACCATGCAAACAATGTATTGCTGAAGTGAAGATGACAAGGAACAGGATGTTCTCTCTCAGGATGAGGGCAGATTTGAAGAATGGAGAATAAATAACAACAGTGACACAAGAGGCTTTCCAAAGCGAAACAAAAGATGAGAATTGGTTGTGGCACTTGAGGTTTGGACATCTCAACTTTGGACGTCTTAACTTGTTGCATAGAAAAGGAATGGTAAGAGGAAGACCATTGATAGAAAAACTGGACAGCCTTTGTGAAGGTTGTATGTTGGGTAAACAACACAGAGAAATTTTTCCATCCCGGAAAAGCATAAGGGCAAAAGCACCCTTAGAGATTGTCCACTCAGATTTATGTGGACCAATGCAAACTCCATCACTTGCTAGCAGCCACTATATGTTAAGATTTATAGATGATTTTACAAGAAAAACTTGGGTTTAATTTTTGAAAAACAAAAATGAAGTGTTTGAAAGATTCTGCAATTTCAAAGCACTTGTGGAGAACCAAAGTGGGTTGCATATCAAAGTATTAAGGACTGATAGAGGAGGTGAATATATTTATAAAGAATTTCTGCATTTTTGCAGAGAAAATGGAATTCATAAGTAGTTTACAGCAAGGTACACTCCACAGCAAAATGGAGTTTCCGAAAGGAAAAATAGGACAATCATGGATATGGTAAGGAGTATGCTAAAGGCAAAGCATTTGCCGAGTGATTATTGGGCTGAAGTTGTACATTGTGCAACGTATATTTTTAATAGGTGCCCAACAAAAGCAGTCATGAACAAAGTTCCGGAAGAAGCATGGAGTGGGACAAAGCAAGGAGTCACCCACATGAAAGTTTTTGGTTGTGTAGCTTATGCACACATTCTAGATCAGCTAAGGAAGAAGTTGGACAGCAAGGGGGAGAAATGCATTTTTATTGGATACAGTGAGGAATCCAAAGCTTGCAAGTTGTATAACCCATCCACCAAGAAGTTTATTATGAGCAGAGATGTTTAGTTAATTGAAGAGGAAGCTTGGGATAGAAGCATAGAGAAAACAGTGAATGTTAAAAACTGTTTGTCTCATGATGAAGATGATGAAGAGATGGATGAAATACATCCCCAAATAGTAGCACCAACACAAGGACAACAAGGGACACCCTTGAGGAGAAATGAAAGTGCTTCTCCAAGCACACCACAAGGAGGAGATTCGAGTGCTATTTCAATCACTCATACACCAAATGAAAAAGGAATGAAGTTCAGAAATTTAAATGAGATTTATGAGCAAGAGGCAGAAAATGAAGGTATGAATTCTTTATTTGCTTTGTATTGTCATGTTGATGACCCTATTCATTTTGAGGAAGCTATTAAAGATAGGAAATGGATAGAAGCTATGGATGAAGAGATTAATGCCATAGAAAGAAATAAAACATGGGATTTAGTTGAACTCCCAAAAGCTAAAGAAGTTATTGGAGTTAAATGAGTCTACAAGACCAAGAGTAATGCTGAAGGAAAAATTGAAAGACACAAGGTCAAACTTGTTGTCAAAGGGTATAAGCAGCAGCATGGGAGAGATTATGAGGAAACTTTCGCACTGGTTGCCAGAATGGAAACCGTGAGAGCAGTATTGTCCATAGCAGCACAAAACAAGTGGAAAGTTTACCAAATGGATGTGAAGTCAATATTCCTAAATGGAGTGTTAATGGAAGAGGTTTATATTGAACAACCTCTAGGCTATGAAAAGAAAGGCCAAGAGCACAAAGTATGCAGATTGAAGAAATCTCTTTATGGGCTAAAGCAAGCACCAATAGCATGGTACAGTAGGATATATTCCTGTCTACTGGAAAATGGATTTGAAAAATGTGAGGGAGAACCCACCCAATACATTAAAGAAAAAGATGGTAAGATGCTGATTATTGTGTTATATGTTGATGATGTGGTTTTTACAGGTAATGATGATTACCTTTGCTGTGGACAATTTTGTCACCCCCTAGAGACAGTCTAGAGTTGCCATAGACCAGTGCCTAAGACATCTTAATATAGCAAGGAGCTCTTTCTATAGCTTGGGTTGTCAATCCAAAAATCCCACTTACTACCTCTTGTTGAACAAGGAAATTAGTTTAGAATGGGACCAATCTCTCTCAGAAGCTGGTACAAAGATAAGAGTAGTGTAGGAACATCATGCAAGACTCCAATACAAAGGCATCAGACAGTTAAGAGACAGCTTACTGTAAAGAGGGCCAGTTCAAATAATATATCACAAAAATCAAATATCAGAAAGCGGATGCAGTGAGAGGAATAATAAGAGAATACCAGTTGATATTAGACTGATACCCAGATATACAGTAGAACCATGCATGGGCTTGCCAATTCAAGAATCCATACACAATCCTGGCATTTTAAAAGCACCCTCCTAACACAACTGATATAGCAGAAAATATGGATAAGGTGAACATGGAACAGTATATCATGAATAGGCCTATTTAAAGCGCTTGACTAATCCTAGAAAGGGCATCAACTAGGATGAATCCTTACTGCAAACTAGTGAGCCACTCGCATTCTAGAACATGATACAAGAAGATAAATAACATGAAATGAGATATTATATTAACACATAAGAGAAAATTACATACTGCGAGATACCAAAGACCAGAATCCTCATTACAGCTATAACTCCTCCTCACTGAGACCCTATGGGCTCTGAACCTTCATATAGAAATATTACAAAATGTATACAGAAGCCTTTCCGCTGCACAGTCTACTGATAGAAATCTGGAACCCTTACAATGTCTTTCTTTCTAGCTTTTATAGGAGAGATAGAGAATTCTAGAGGAGGAGGTAGATGGAAAGCATTTAATGACTTATTTTGAATCAAGTGGCGGAAAACACTCGCGCCCACGCTATGAATAACTGAACATAAATGACTGTACTTTACAACTTATTTCCGGAAATGAGTGCTGAAAATGAAAATCTTCTTATAAACAATACATAAATAATAAAATATGTAAATATTCGACTCTTTGCTCGAGGAGGAAGATCTGCAGCAATAAAACCTTGAGGCGCCTGTTTCTGTACATAGTACTTTTGGCCTTCTAATTTTGAATTTAAATTTGAAACCTCTCATGCCGGACACTGAATTCATTGCTCCTTCATTAACAATCTGCTGCCGCATTAATGTTTTCATCTGCCCAAATTTTCCTTTTTTGATTTTCTCTGGAGGGTTCTATAGATTGAAATATCTTTCTTTGATGGAGGTCACATCATAGTGACTCTCGGATCCTTTCTGCCAATTTCGTTTCCACAACAAGGTCCTGCAAAAATAAAAGCCTGTTGAATAAAACTGATCACAGAGATAGTGGACATAGTGAGGTTAATGGAAGCGGTGGCACCAATTTGAGGGGATGATGAGATGACACGGGGTGGCGAAGAACACAGAGGAACAACAGAGGAATGGGAAGTGAAAATGGGGTAATACAGAGGGACGATGATAAGTGCATGAGGCAAAGACATCAAACAAAAACACTGAAACGCAATGCATAAACGAAATATGTGAGAAGTGGAGGGAAAAGAGAATGACACGTGGGCAGATGACGGAAAATGGCGGAAAATGCCGATCGGCACGAAAACTCAAAGATTAACTTTCGTGGAAGTTACGAAGGAAAAGATGACAAGACACTGGAGCAAGGGCTTTGGAAGTGGGACCCAGAGCGCACATCGCAAACTCGCAAGTGGAGAAAGTGCGATGGGGAAACGATGGAGTAACAAGAAACTGCGCTTCTACGCTCTACGATGGGCGTGACCGGTTGAGCGCAGATCGCAAAAACGAAAAGTGCGATGATGGAGAATGGCATGAATAGGAAACTACGCTTTTGCGATGGGGCGGATATGCGATGGGGGAAAGTGCGATAGCGCGATCATGCGATTTGTGGTAAACGCTCTAAGGGGCAGCGCTTGGCTGTATGGATGAAGGGAGGCGCGGAGCTAGGGGAGAAAGAAGCTAGGCCTTTTATGACTTTAAAGAGCGGATTTTTAGCCTTTTTCAATGTATTTCCAGCTCGGGAAAGGGCAACGATAAAGGGGAAAGGGGAGACTTTGGCCAAAATTTGAATGGAGGGGCTAACTTGTACAACATTGGCTCCATCTGGGGATGGCATGTCCGTCTTCGGACATGTCGAGAACGCGCAGACCTCAGACCCTCTTGTGTGTGAATTTCATTCTACGATCACTTTGCTTTTCTTCAAAACTTATCGGCTTATTTATACTATTTACATTCAAAATTGAAATCACACTTATATACATCATATACATTATAATATATCAAGCCTGGTCTGCTTGAATCAGTACTGAAAGTAGGATTTAAGGAATTGTCCATTCACGGGGGCATCTAACTAGTCACCTTGTAAATTTTCCAATATAAATGTGTTGTTGCCTCCCTGTTGCGCAATTTTGAATGGACCAACCCAAAGGGGGTCAAATTTCCCATGTTTTCCTTTCTCAGCTCTTCTGACATCCCATCTAAGAACTAGGTCCCCAATCTGAAACTTTCTATCTTTAGCGTGCTGATCAAAGATATCTTTCATTTTTTCTTGATACTCAGCTAATATTTGGTTCACCTGGTCACGTGTTTCCTATAACTCTACCAATTGATTTATCCTTCTGACCATATCATCTGATTCTTCTTGGTTTTCTTGCATGAAACGTGCCACTGGCAATGCCAATTGCACAGGAAACATAGTTGCTCGCCCGTATACTAATTCTTAAGGGAACTTCCCTGTAGCTCTATTGCTGGTTATTCTATTCGCCCATAGAGCAAAATTTAATTGGGAATCCCAATTCTTCTGATTCTCACTGATTGTTTTCTTCAAGGCCCTCACCAGGGTTTTATTAGAAGACTCTGCTAAGCCATTTCCCTATGGATAGTAAGCAGTAGAGTGAGTCAATATGATGTTATACCGTTGGTAGAAATTTAAAAACCTGGCGGATTTAAAAGCCTGTGCATTGTCAATTACAATTCTAGCAGGACAGCCAAACCGAGATATGATATTTTCCTCCATAAACTTCATTATCACGGCATCAGTAGCATTTCTTGTAGGTATGGCTTCCACCCACTTTGTAAAATAATCTGTGGTTGTTAGTATCCATTTATATTGGCCACTTGATGGGGGACGTATCTCTCCTATAAAGTCTAATCCCCATTTTTGAAATGGTTCATTCACATGGATAGGAATCAAGGGAAAGGCTGCTAATTTCTGCCTTTCTGCAAATCTCTGGCACTTGTCACATGCCCTGACCCAAGCAAAAGCATTTGTAAACAATTTTGGCCAGTAAAACCTAGCCTTCAGGATATTTTGAGCTGTAGCCCTCCAGCTGTAATGCCCTCCACAGATTCCCTCATGAAATTCTATCATTATATTTTCCACTTCATTCTCTGTGAGGCATAACAGTAATATACCTTAAGGGTCTCTCCAATATAGCTGTCCATTAGCAATTATATACTTCTGGGATTTCATTCTTACAGCTCTGTATTTTATCCTATTACAACTTGGCAGACAACTAAGTGTTAAAAGATATTCAACTATTTCTTTGTACCAAGGGCTATTGAGATATTTCATGTGTATCTTCTGAGTGGCCATCTCTAGTCGTTGCTACTCTCTTCCTTTTTCAGATTCTTCATTTGCTATAATGGATAAATTAATGCCCAAGACTTGGTGATTTGATTCGGATAACATCTTAGCAAGTCCCTATCCTTTGATCAGCTTAGTAGGCCTTATGTCCAAATCATACTCCTGTATTTTTGCAATCCATCTTCCTCTTTTTCCTTCCCTGTCCCCTTGAACTAGGATGTCTTTGACAGCTGTTGTGGGAACATATGCAGTAATGTGGGATTGCAGAACATAAGTTCTAAAATCTTTGAGGGACTTTACCAGGGCATACGCCTTCTTCTCCAATATATTATATTTCAATTCAGCATCATGTAGTACCTGACTGAAGAAGGCTATAGGCTGCTCATATCCATCTTCATTCTTCTGCAATAAGACTCCAGCAATTGTATGGGGTGATGCAAATGAAAAGATCATAAATGGCTTATTGTAATCTGGTCCAGCTAGCATAGGAGCTTCAGCAAAAGCACGTTATCTCTTAGCCCATCTCTAGAATCCTCAAGGTATCCATTTTATTATCCTTCTTCAACATATTGGTCATATGCCTAACTATCTCAGCGTAGTTAGGAATGAATCTTCTTAGGAAATTAATTCGGCCCAGAAACACCTGTACTTCCTTTTTATTTCTAGGCAAAGGAATGATGTTTATTACTTCAACTCTTTTGGGGTCTATTTTCACACCATCCTTTGTTACAATGTGCCCTAAAAGTTTTCCCACATCTAATGCAAATAAAGTTTTTTGAGGATTGAGGGATAGTGGGGCGGTACTGTGACTTTTTCTTTCAAAAGTTACCCAAATGCTCAACATACCATCATTTTAAAAACACCCTGGTGATACCATCAAGATATACCACTCAAAACTTTTCCTACTTCCCACAAAGGCTATGTCCATTGCCCTCTGGAAAGTAGTTTCCTTGCATTACCTAATCCAAATGGCACTGCATATACAAATGCTCCCCATGGTGTGTAAATGCGTTTTTCTCTGGATTTCCTGGAAACACAACATTTCGATTATAACCGTAAAATCCATCCATCATTGTCATTCCGGTTGCTCCCACTACTTTCACTTTCAGCAGGATGTAGTCCATCTTGGGCGTGGATAATTATCTCTTTAGAGACGTTCTATTTAAATTCCTCAAATCCACACATTTTATTTCTCCGTTCTTCTTCTATCAGCATGTGTTTGCTATCCATCCTACATATCAATGGCACAATTATTTTAGCTTTCAGTAGCTTCTTGAATTATTTTTCAATAGAGGGAAGTAGCAGGGGATTTATCTGTCTGAGCTTCTGCTTATAAGGCTTTGCACCTTCCCTCAAAGGGATTTTATGCTGCATTATATTAACATCAAAAGTTTTTAGGTCCTGGTAGGACCAAGCAAATACATCTTTATAAGATTGAAACAACTTCAAATATTTTTCTTTATATTCTTCTAGGACTCTTTTAGATAATTTTGCAATTTTGGGATCAGCATGAGTACCCAGATTCAAATCTCCCACTTGATCTTCTTCTATCACCTTGTTTGGCTGCAATGGAACGTCATCTTTGTTAAATAATCTTTCTAGAGGTACCAGCCCTCTAGGTATAACATTACCTTTCAGCTGCAGCACTCTATTACCTGCTATTTTCTCTTCCCATTTGTTTTCTACAATATCTTCAGCTTCTTCCTCCTCATTATCATCAATCTCCATATTGGAGAATTCTCCCACTGTCCCCATGAATCTCTTCATCTGTTCATCATCTTCGAATACCTGCCAATGCTTTATATTATCTGGAATGGATGGTTTGTAACGTACCTCCACTTCGTATCTTAAAAGTGGATTCTGAGGAGGACAGAATGTGCTGGCAGCTACAGCAAGAGAATCTGCTATTCTGTTTTGCTCCTGGGGCATGAACTGTATGTTAAATGCTGAGAAGAAATTTTCTATCATGTCCCACACTTCGTTTCTATAAGCTTTCAGCCGTGGATGCTTAGTTTGGCATTGATTTCTGATCTGCCTTACCACCAGCTCAGAGTCTCCCATTAATTTTAAATAGTGGATGCCCATGTTTCTAGCTGTCTGTAGTCCCAATAAGAGTGCTTCATATTCAGCTACATTTTTCTGTAGCCTCATACTCCAATTTAAAGGACAGTGGCACCCATTTTCCTGTAGGAGAGATTAATAGCACCCCAGCTCCGCCTTCCCTTGAATTTGCCCCATCAAAATGCAAAGTCCAAATTTCTGATTCCTGGTCTTCTTTAGGCTGCTCAGCTTGGATTTGACCAAAAAGGGGCTCATGACATAATTTTGATTTTCTTCTAACATCAAACATGAGAAGTTCTCTTTGTTACAATTGTGAATTCTCCTAGCAATCACCATACTATTCTTACACACTCGATCGGTCAGATAACCTCCTTTCCTGGCCTCCAAAGACTGGGACATTAGCATATGTCAAATCTAATTTGATTGACCCACCAATTTTTGTACCCCAGGACCTTGACAGCAACATGCCAAAGCGGGCTGGGATATCAGCAACCACAATGTCCATGACCACACTCATTGCTGGAATTTGGGCCAAATTGACCACTAAATCTTTAATCATTCCCAAGCATTTAACCCTTTTGGAATCAAATGAATATAGGTCTTTGTATGGTCTTGTAATTTGCAGTCCTAGTTGTTCCATGACAGACAGAGGCATAAGATTATGGGAAGCCCCAGACTCTAACATACAATTGTGTAACAGTAGGTCATGAATAACTAGATACACATAAAAAGGAGGAGTAGAAGGGTATATCTCCTCGACATGTGGGCCAAATACTACCATGGGTCTTTCTTCTTGAAGGTTTAAAATATCAGGTACAATTGGTATTTCAGGAGGGAGCATGAAGGAAGTAACTTGAGACTGATATACAGGCTGTTTTAATAGTTCGGTCAGGGGGACTGGAATCTTAATTTTCTCAAGCTCTTTTTGTAAATTAAAAGCAGAAGGAGGCTTCTCTATTACAACTTCTTTTGACTCTTTATTTTCAGCTAAAGATTTAATTTCTTTTCACACTGACTCAGTATTAGGAGGACTGACTATTTTTGAAGAAGAAGAAATCTGATCATTAGGCTGCAAGGGAGAATTTAGAGGACTCTTACCTTTTTCTATGTTTCTCTTTGTTGTTGATTCCTTCTGAGCAGGTGCTTCTTTCTAAGGTGGCTCCTCTTCTTGATCTTGAGTATGGGTCCTCTTCCTAGAAGATCTGAGATCATACTATTGAATTGTGCTTGTATGAAATCAAAATTGTTTACAATAATGGTCAATCGCTTCTTCTTCATCTTCAATGGGCATTCCATGTCGTCATTGTTTGAAGTCCAAGATTAAATCCTCCAGAACTCAGGTGGCATCTTCATGGAGTTCTCTGTTGGTTCCTTCTGTGCACAAGTGATGGGGTACCGGTCTTGTTGTTTTTTTGTTTTCTTCCTGCAATATCTGCAATGGTGGTCTTCTATATCGGGGATTGTATCCTTCATTTGGAGCATTGTAAAAAATTCTTTGGGAGCTGCATTCTTTGCTTCTAGTTCAAGCTTGACCATCTTCTTTATCATCTTGCTTATTTCATCCATCTTGTCTTAATCCTTTTCCTAATTAGAGGTGGAAACCTCTTCTTTGCCTCTCCTCCTAGTATCTTGTTCAGGTTTTCCCTTTAATTTCCCAGTGGAGGCAAAGTTTTCTTCTAGCTCCAGAGCATTTGACTGTGCATCATCTAAAGTGGCAGGTTTTCTTTCTCTCAATGAGAATCCAAAATCAAAATCAAAGGCTGCTATGAAAATTATCTTGCGTAGAGTTTTCCATGGTATCACTTAGATGCGTACTCAAATATAGCTACACAGTTGAATCTTTTAACAAACTCGATACCCCTTCATTCGTTTTCTTCTTCATATTAAATTCGGGTATCTAACCACTATGGTCTTTCTTTTCCCCACCTTCGAGAATAGTATTCTCCATCTGTCCCAATCACATTTCAATGTTTTGAACCATTTTCTGGCTTCACCCTCCAAAGATTGTACAAAAAATCTCAAGACCACATCCAAATGTTCGACATTTAAGTTTTCTGCAAAAGAGCATAAGGTCTTGAGATGCTTCTGAGCATCAATTTCATTTTCTCCATTAAATCTTGGCAGCATCTTCAAGTAATCCTGTGGCATATCATTTAGCACTTTGGGTATGTCAAGAGACATGTTTGTTCAACAGAAAGGCAGAACATTAGCCATTGAGGTGTTGACAACAATCCGAGATACACAAATGAAGGGAGAGAGTAGGGGAAGTGAGCATGAACAACAATGGAACATATTGCACAAGTCCGAGGGAGTGGATGAACATTTCATGGCTAATGTTAAACTATCACATTCTACTTTCACTTTGGGAGTAGGATGAGAATATTCTTCAATCCAGGTACTTCCTCTACGTGGAGTTTCTGAGTAAAACTCGGGATTTTCTGTTCTGATCTCTTGAGAAGAAGAGGGCGAATAATCTTCAACGGAATATTCATGGTTTTCAGCACGAACTGACTTCCTCTCCTTCCAAAATTTTTTATGAATGATCTTCTCCGGGTCAGACACGTAAGGTGTTTTTGACAAAGATGTATCTGACCTCAAATGTGGCTTGCGAGGAGCCAGGACTACCAATAAATTTATCAAATAAAAACAGTGGAGTTTCCAAGGTGAGAGATACGCAACTCTTCAACTCTTTGTGCTCACCTAATTAGAGAATGAAAAAAATTTGTCGAAACCCAGGGAAACTGATATTCTTAAATTCGGTCCCTGGCAATGGCGCCAGAAAGATGTTGTGGACAATTTTTTCAACCCCTAGAGACAGTCTAGAGTTGCCATAGACCAGTGCCTAGGACATCTTAATATAGTAAGGAGCTTTTCATATAGCTTTGGTTGTCAATCCAAAATCTCACTTACTATCATTTGTTTGAACAAGGAAATTAGATTAGAATGGGACCAATCTCTCTCAGAAGCTGGTACAAGGATAAGAATAGTGTAGGAACATCATGCAAAATTTCAATACAAAGGCATCAGACAGTTAAGAGACAGCTTACTGTAAAAAGGGCCAGTTCAAATAATATGCCACAGAAATCAAATATCAGAAAGTGGATGCAATGAGAGGAATAACAAAGGAATACCAGTTGACACTAGAATGATACCCAGATATACAACAAAACCATGCATGGGCTTGCCAATTCAAGAATCCATACAACAACTCGGCTTTTTTAAAAGACCCTCCTAAGGACACCGATAGAAAAAATATGGATAAGGTGAACATGGAAAGATATCATGATTCAGGCTTATTTAAAGCGTCGACTAACTTAGATAGGGGCATCAACCAGGATGAATCTTACCCAAAACCAGTGAGCTGCTCTATTTCTAGAACATGATACAAGAAGATAAATAATATGAAATGAGATATTATATTAACACATAAGAGAAAATTACATACCCATGGAGATACCTCTGACCAATCCTCAATATGCCGGAAACCTCTCACCGAGACCTCAAGGCCTCGAACCTTCATATAGAACACATAAATGTATGTCAGTTTTTCGCCGCACAGCCTATTGGCAGAACTGGAACCCTTACAATGTCTTTCTTTCTAGCTTTTATACGAGAGATAGAGAATTCTAGAGGAGGAGGTAGATGGAAAGAATTTAATGACTTATTTTGAATCAAGTGGCGGAAAACACTCGCGCCCACACTATGAATACTTGAACATAAATGACTGTACTTTACAACTTATTTCTGGAAATGAGTGCTGAAAATGAAAATCTGCTTATAAACAAGACATAAATAATAAAATATGTAAATATTCGGCTCTTTGCTGGAGGAGGAAGATCTTCGGCAATAAAACCTTGAGGCGCCTGTTTCTGTACATGGTACTTTCGGCCTTCTAATTTTGAATTTAAATTTGAAACCTTTCATGCCGGACACTGAATTTATTGCTCCTTCATTAATAATCTGCTGCTGCATTAATGTTTTCATCTGCCCAAATTTGCCTTCTTTGATTCTCTCTGGAGGGTTCTATAGATTGAAATATCTTTCTTTGATGGAGGTCACATCATAGCGACTCCCGGATCCTTTCCGCCAATTTCGTTTCCACAACAAGGTCCTGCAAAAACAAAAGCCTGTTGAATAAAACTAATCACAGAGATAGTGGACATAGTGAGGTTAATGGAAGTGGTGGCACAGATTTGAGAGGATGATGAGATGAAGCGGGGTGGCGAAAAACACAGAGGAACAGCAGAGGAATGGGAAGTGAAAATGGGGTAATACAGCAGGACGACGATAAGAGCACGAGGCAAAGACATCAAAAAAAAACACTGAAACGCAACACATAAACGAAATATGTGAATAGTGGAGGGAAAAGCGAATGACACGTGGGCAAATGACCGAAAATGGCGGAAAAAATGCTAACGACACGAAAACTCAAAGATTAACTTTCGTGGAAGCTACGAAGGAAAACATGACAAAACAATGGAGAAAAGGCTTTGGAAGTGGGACCCAGAGCGCACATCGCAAACTCGCAAGTGGAGAAAGTGCGATGGGGAAACGATGGAGTAACAAGAAACTGCACTTTGCACTCTACGATGGGCGTGACTGGTCGGGCGTAGATCGCAAAAACGAAAAATGCGATGACGGAGAATGGCATGAACGGGAAACTGTGCTTTTGCGATGGGGCGGATATGCGATGGGGGAAAGTGTGATGGCGCGATCATGCGATTTGCGGTAAGCGCTCTAAGGGGCAGCGTTTGGCTGTATGGATGAAGGGAGGCGCAGAGCTAGGGGAGAAAGGAGCTAGGCCTTATATGACTTTAAAGAGTGGATTTTTATCCTTTTTCAATGTATTTCCGACTCGGGAAAGGGCAACGGTAAAGGGGAAAGAGAAGACTTTGGCCAAAATTTGAATGGAGGGGCTGACTTGTACAACAGATTAAAATTGTTAGATCATGAGAGTCTTGCAATACATCACTTGTATTGATACATTTCTACAATTATCTATTTATTTTTCCATTATTGTTGGTCTACTCCATTTTTTATCTTTTCTTTTCAAGAGTCTTGTGAATTTCTCTATTTTCTTGGTACCTTTCTCTTTTCTTGTTTTTTTTTCTCTTCCTCCCTCTATACCTTTTCTTTTCCAAGGAAAAAATTGACCTCTTTATATTCGTAAAAATTTAACCATGTACACACATTTAAACATTTCTTGGGAGAGATCTGAGCTCTCCCAAATTGCGACCAAAATAGTTCAGCCCATCCTCAAAACCCCATCCAGAAGAAGGATGAGTTTGTTTAAAATATTCCCTTGTTCAAGGGAAAAACAACCAGCTGATTGTCGGCCCTGTGAAAAAACAAAAATATACAGAGCATCTGTTCCTGGGCCTCCTCTTATGAGGAAAAATAACCCAAACAGTAAAAAGGAAGCCCTGTGTGTAGTAGTGTTCGTCGATCCTGAGGAAAAAAGCACAAACAGTGTGTTCTTGGGCCTCCTCTTTAGAGGAAAATAACCCAAACAGGAAAGGTAACACTGTGTGTAATGCTTTAAAAATTAGTATCACAGGATTTAATCCTCATCCAAGATTTTTTTGATACATACAATATATAATTTTTCTGCATAAAGGAGAGAAAATGTTCTGAAAATACTGAACACATATAGAAAATGGAGACATAAGAAGAAACCTGAAGCAAAAGGAGGATGGTCCAAAGCCACAAAGCCTTCCGACCCTATTTCTCATGTCCTCCAGCTTCCTGAGGCTTGCTGTAAACCCTCCTTAGAAAGGAGCTCTACAGCGACATTCCTTTCCCTGTAAATATGACATAGATCAATGTAAGTAAAATGGGCCTTCAGTAACCAGCATTCTTCAAGGATAGGTCTTAAAACATAATTTGAGAAAAAAAAATCCTTATTGAACCATTTGATGATATTGAGTGATTCCCAAAAAATATGAACATTGGTAATTTTTAGGTGGGAAAGCCAACATAGGAGGAGGTGTAATGCTTTGATCTCTGCATAGTTGTTAGAACCCTGACCAAGTCCGATAGAGGCTTCTAGTCTTTAAGCCTAGTTTAAATGAATAACAATTCCAACACCACACATATTCACTGGGTCTGACTCTCCATCAAAACATGGCCAAGGGATATCATCCCTAATCATCTCAGGGATAATTATGCTTTTCTTTGAAGAAGTTTCTTGTTCGGGAAAAAGTGCATAGATAGATGTAATATTCCCAAATGGGGAAGAAGAAATGTATGAACACAAAACTGGAAATAGAAGTGTAAAACAACTCATTAACATGGGAGACCAATATGGAGTCATAAAATAATTTATTATATCATAAAATCAATGTAAAATAGTGAGGCATGAATCATATACAATGAGGGAACAAGC
>CM076574.1:1027233754-1027393250 GCA_034641835.2 Pinus albicaulis
TTTCGAAACTCAAAATTTTGTCAAAGGAGGTAAATGCTTGCCTTTTGAGTAGGCTGGTTTTCCTTTTTGCTGATGGTTTGGTGTATCTAATTGAATTAGTTGCCTAAGGTATTTTTGGTTGTAAACTCCTTTTCATTTTTCATACAGTATTGGCCTTGTGGAATACATTTGATTGTGTGGTCTTGTTAGATCTACAACATTTGTAGTTGTTTAGTCTTATGGCCGAGGTGCACTTTTATTATGGAAATAGTTGATGCAATATTGTCATTTAATCCTTACTGCAGAGTAGCATGTTGAGAAGTTTCTTGTGAAACATTTGGTATTCAAAATGACACTTGATCCTATACAGCATCATGCACTTGACTTTAAAATTCATATTCAAAGTGTGCCAGACAATTCTTGCAAAATTTCAAATATTTATGTTGTTTTAAACCATTATCTTTTTCATGTATTGGATGCTGAAAATGTGAAAAAGACTTTGGTATGAAACCAACTAGTGAATAATTTCCAGCACAACAACCACTTCCAAGACATGATTTAGAAGTAGAAAAAATGTGATTATGAAGCATAGAAAGATATCCTTGATGCATTGTCAATGTTTGGCTAGGGTTATTTTTGGAGAAAATAACTCCTTGTTCCTAGAATAGTGATCTTCAATACAAGTAAATGCCAGAGAAGAGAGATCATCGTGTGACGCAACAAAACTGAAATTGGACCCCTAAGGAGAGCTGGTGTGTCTACAATCGCTTTGTCAGCATTTTCCCCTGGTTTACCTCGTTCTTTTCCTCCAGCCTGGGTCTTCATTGACTTCTTCTTTCTTCGGGTTTATTTATCAAATTCGTAGAATTTGATAAATAAATACCATCCACAATGGTTGTACTTTAATTTATATTCCCGACTTTATATTATCTCCAAGCCTTATAACCAATGTTTAACTTTCAACACTTTGTATTTATACTCCACGTTTCTTTTTAAATAAATAACTTGTAATGAACTTTTGGCTCTATATTTCACCACCCAGCCTTACAAAAATCACGCTCCAGACTTATGCTAATTATCCGCCAATCGTTTAATTAAACAATTTCATTATACTCCGGCCCCACCTATATATATCAATAACCAATCAAACACTTGTATCGTACCTGGCTATCCTCCGCACACCTTAGTTAACCTCCGGCAAGTTCAACGTGCGACCACCGTCCGATGGCCCGTCCATCCTCGAGAATTGGAGCGGCAATGAGGGCCGCCTCCAACGTCAGTTTTAAAAAGCGTAAGGGTGCGGGTTAAACAAAGGGTTTCCTTTCCGGGGTCACTTCCCATGTGTCGCATTCCCGCGAATCGCTCGCGAATAGGAAACACCGCCTACTCCGCAAAAGCGGTGCGATATGGGCAACCCGCTTTTGTGATTCCGCTCGTGGTTTTGGTAGAGGGCTTGACCACGGGTGCATGTCTGGTTCCACTATCCTTTTGTTTGTTAACTCATGTCCAATCCTTGGGTCAGGTTCCGAAAGCACAACAATTTTGTCTCTTTATTAAGCGGGATTTTTATATTTGAACAGTTTTCACGACCCCGGTTCTCTACACAGACCTCGCCTTCGGGTGGGGTGAGTTCACAGGGTTATCCAACAATTTACGGGAATTCAAAGACAGAATAATGGAATTATCAGTACCCAATCGCCTCATAGTTAAAAAATTCTTCACAATTAGCAGTTTGAGATAATTCAATGGCAACTAAGCTTGGAAATCATTTAACTGGAAACGATTGTTCACACACAGAGGTTTATTGCAGAAATCCCCTCTCTACTCTCCTCTTCCCTCTCTACTTTTATTCATCCGAGGAATTACAATTTATATACATAACATATGGCTCTTCGGTTCCTCTGAGAGGACCGTTCTAGAAATAATTATTTCCAAAAGTTTCTTGTTACTATTACTTTAGGAAAACCATGAAGACTATGAATTTCTTTCACGGACACTTCTGCCACTTGGCTTGTTGTTTATGTACTTTGAGCTCTACAAAAAAAATCTACAAATTTTTTCTATATAAATGACCACAAAAATGTCATACTTACCTTTATATTTCAGTAACCCTGTAATAAAGTCTATTGATATATCTTCTAGTCTTTGAATATGTATGTGGAATGGTTGAAGTAACCCTAGAGATTTTACTATCTCTCTTTCATTTATTATGCAAACCTGACCTTCTCTTACAAAATTTTGAATATCTTTCTTCATTCCTTCCAAAATATATTTTTTGATCCTTTGAGATGTTTTAAGGAACCCTGCATCCTACCATCAGAGAGACATGGGACTCCCTTAATATTTGTTTATTCAAATATGCTTGCGTGCATAAAAATATTCTACATTTGCACCAAAGTATATCTCTCTTTCACTCCCAATGCTCCATAGAGTTCATCCCATCCTTTATAAATTTTGGTTTTTGTTTAGTACTATTGTCATTTTTCCATTATGGCAAGCTTCTTCTAGCCACCTAGGAATAGAAAATGTAATTGGATATAAATTTGAGGCCTCTTCTATTTTAGAAAGAGCATCATGTACTAAATTTTCCTTACTCTTTTTGCAGATTATCTCAAAATTAAAACTTTGCATTTTTTCTCCTCATTTTTGTTAATCTTCCAATGAAATCCATAGCTTCAAAAAATACTTTATGCTATCATGGTATATCTTGAATTTAAAGTACCTCCCAATGATATGCTATCCCCATTTTTTATTGCATGTAATATTGCTTCCATTTATTTTTCATACGTAGATTTCACCAAATATTTTCTTTGAATTCCTTTCTTTTAAAAGCCAATGATATCCCTTATTGTGTTAATGTTACGTAAATTCCTTGTCCTAGTGCCTCACACTCTACTATGAATGTTTTACCAAAAGTAGGTGCAAACGATGTTGGTGTAGAAGACATGGCATCCATTAAAAGAGAGAATGCCAAAGTAGCCTCATCATTCCATATAAATGATATTTTCTTCAAGAGATATGTGAGTGGACTTGAAATGCATGCATAATTCTTAACAAATTATCAATAATATCATGTAAGTCTAAAAAAATCTTCTAAGAACCTTGATTTTCTTAGGAATAGGTCATTTTGTAATAGCTTGCATCTTTTGAGGCTCCAACTTCACTCCTTCCTTTAAAACAATATGAACCAAATACTTGAATTCTTATTTCCCAAAATCACATTTGGATATTTTTACATAAAAATGATTGTTCTCAATAATTTATATAACTTTTCCACATGTTTAGTGTGGTATTCCCATGATTTATTATAAATATATGTATTATCAAATAAAACCAACACAAATTTTATAAGATGGGATCAAACAAAATTGTTCTTAAGTCGAGCCCGCCGGACTTCAAACGGCGATAAACCATAATTCAAACCAAATTCGCGTTCCAAAATAGCCTGCTGACGTCGGCCAATTTTGTGACGCGGAAACCAAATGAATTCCACCCTAATCTTTTTCGGGTCCGAAGTTGGGCTGGCATACGGAGGGAAGTTGTGATGCGAATTTCTTATCAAAATCGCCGTAATATTTTTTGGGTCCGGATTTCCACTGCGCGAGCGACCCAAACAAAGATCCGCTCCAATCAATTTTTGCCACGTGTCCTCAATAAAAACTTGCCCTGCTCCCAGCTGCGGGTGCATTCGATGGCGTTTAAGGCGATGGGACATGGATATGGCGATTTCATATCAATCGCATTAACATTTAATGCTGTTCAATTAAGTTTTCACATCAAATCCGCATTAATTAATTTTTAACACTGTTCAAGATCGGACCTCCACTCCTCTTAGCGATTCCGCACGCTCCAATATGATCCGGCCTTCGGCTCTCATTATTAATGATCAGAGATTAATTATGACGGACATCCTTTGATTGCATTGCAGTTGGGTCGACAAAATGGCATTTAGCTATGGTTTTTCAGATGAGCCGGTTGCTGTATTACACTGCCTGCTATCTGTGACGATAAGCAGAAGTGGCCAGCTGAACTGCTGCCTAGACCTTGCTGCATATCTGTATTTCTCTCGGTTCTGTCTCTGTCTGTCTTCCTCTGTTTCTTGGAATTATGCTTCTCCGTCTCCTCTTGTGCCCACTGCACCTGAGACTGCACCCATGCCTCGCGTGCGTCATAGGATGCGTTGCCGCAGGGGGAGCACTAGAGGTCAAACCCTGCGCGCTCCCTCCAGCTCCTCAACAGAGTCGACTTTCGGCCAGTCCAGTGATTATTACGCAGGTCGATATCCAAATACTAGGAGTGGGCGGGGTCGGGTTGTAGGATCTGGCCACCGTATGGATTCCCCTACTCCTCACTTCCCCACCGCTAGTTCACCTTCTCCCACGACACGCACTACGCAATTTTCCTTTAATTGCTCTCTCAACCGCCCGCGAATCACGACTTTAGTTACTGTGGTCTTCCGCGAGGAGGCCCAAATGGAGGAAGAATGCACCCGTCCGGCGGGTCTGAACTCGGAAAAAGCCGGCCAGCATTCGGGCCTTCAGGAGGGGAGCCGTGGCATGCATGTGGAGGTAGCACCTAGCGATCCTGGACCTTCCGAAGGATGGTGCCGAATCGTGGAGGAACCACCGGAGGAGTATTTTGGTTAATTTGTTTTTCTTGCTTAGCAGGCCCACTTAATTGGGCTGCTTTTAGATTATTTTACTGTGCTAGACCTTTGTAATATTTTTGAATTCTGTAAATTAAACGTTCAAGACTGGTTTCCCTGTATGAGGGCAGTCTTCTTAATTTTTTGATTTTTTGATGACAAATTTGCCATGAGTCTGACCAAGCAATGTTTTTGACTTCGGTGTAATTTTATTCCCAATGTTAATAGATTAACTTTATTTAGAATTATCACATGATTAGCATTTTTCTTGATCTGTTCAAGGATTTTGGGTACTTTAATTTGTATTTGGAACAATGGACGTCGGTACTCTATCTGTTGCTTTACTATTCTACATACTGCTATTTCACTTTCTTATAGATGCCTCGGGCATATTTGGATGCTTTCTCAGATTGTCGATAATCTCCACGTGGACCGTTACTGGGTTTTATATCAAGTCCCTGTATGTGACATGGGGTATTTTTCTATCACTGTCTGGGGTGGGACTTCCACTTTTCTGGATGTATATTTGGGTTCCAATCTTCAGATGTGAAAATGTAATGATTTCATGGACTATTTTACTTCATATAATATATTCAAAACAACGTTTTTTCTCTTGTGAAAAAAATAATGATTAATGTTTATCACTCTGCCTTCAAAACTAGCGATGCTGGTCTATGTTGCTGGTTTATTGATATGGTCTGATGGTCTTTTTATATTTTGGACATATCACACTCCTCACAAGATTAGCGTTTTTCTCTGTTCAAGGATTTTGGGTACTTTAATTTGTATTTGGAACAATGGACGTCGGTACTCTATCTGTTGTTTTACTATTCTACATACTGCTAATTCACTTTCTTATAGATGCCTCGGGCATATTTGGATGCTTTCTCAGATTTGTCGATAATCTCCATGTGGACCGTTACTGGGTTTTATATCAAGTCCCTGTATGTGACATGGGGTATTTTTCTATCACTGTCTGGGGTGGGACTTCCACTTTTCTGGATGGATATTTGGGTTCCAATCTTCAGATGTGAAAATGCAATGACTTCATGGACTGTTTTACTTCATATAATATATTCAAAACAACGTTTTTTCTCTTGTGAAAAAAAAATGATTAATGTTTATCACTCTGCCTTCAAAACTAGCGATGCTGGTCTATGTTGTTGGTTTATTGATATGGTCTGATGGTCTTTTTATATTTTGTACATATCACACTCCTCACATGATTAGCGTTTTTCTCTGTTCAAGGATTTTGGGTACTTTAATTTGTATTTGGAACAATGGACGTCGATACTCTATCTATTTCTTTACTATTCTACATACTGCTATTTCACTTTCTTATAGATGCCTCGGGCATATTTGGATGCTTTCTCAGATTGTCGATAATCTCCATGTGGACCGTTACTGGGTTTTATATCAAGTCCCTGTATGTGACATGGGGTATTTTCTATCACTGTCTGGGGTGGGACTTCCACTTTTCTGGATGGATATTTGGGTTCCAATCTTCAGATGTGAAAATGTAATGACTTCATGGACTGTTTTACTTCATATAATATATTCAAAACAACGATTTTTCTCTTGTGAAAAAAAAATGATTAATGTTTATCACTCTGCCTTCAAAACTAGCGATGCTGGTCTATGTTGCTGGTTTATTGATATGGTCTGATGGTCTTTTTATATTTTGGACATATCACACTCCTCACATGATTAGCATTTTTCTCTGTTCAAGGATTTTGGGTACTTTAATTTGTAAATGATATCTAATATAATGCACTGCGGAAACCCCTCATACTTCAAATATTAAGAGTAAAGGGATCTCTTCTTGAATGGTTCATGAGGCACAATAGTTGCTAAGGTTTTGCAAATGGGGTAGCAAGCTAAGTGAGCTTGATTGTGGGGAAAACTCCACAGTTAAGCGCGCTTGAGCCAGAGGAGTTCTGGGATGGGTGACCTCCCGGGAAGTCTTGGTTACCAGGTGCAAGCCCCGGAAGTGATGATTGACGCTATGTGATTCATTTCACTAGTTTCAATCCCACTTCTTCACCCCTGTGAGCATCACCCGATGCAATGAGTGCTAAGTGGACTATTCAAAAATCATGAGAAATTAGTCAGTTACGACTACCTCTCATGGAAATGGTTATAGATGAATGACTAAATTAACGCAGTTGAATCCCAAAAATGATATCTAATATAATGCACTGCGAAAACCCCTCATACTTAAAATACTAAGAGTAAAGGGATCTCTTCTTGAATGGTTCATGAGGCACAATAGTTGCTAAGGTTTTGCAAATGGGGTAGCAAGCTAAGTGGGCTTGATTGTGGGGAAAACTCCACAGTTAAGCGCGCTTGAGCCAGAAGAGTTCTGGGATGGGTGACCTCCCGGGAAGTCCTGGTTACTGGGTGCAAGTCCCGGAAGTGATGATTGACGCTATGTGATTCATTTAACTAGTTTCAATCCCACTTCTTCACCCCTGTGAGCATCACCTGATGCAATGAGTGCTAAGTGGACTATTCAAAAATAATGAGAAATTAGTCAGTTACGACTACCTCTCATGGAAATGGTCATAGATGAATGACTAAATTAACGCAGTTGAATCCCGAAAATGATATCTAATACTTTAATTTGTATTTGGAACAATGGACGTCGGTACTCTATCTATTGCTTTACTATTCTACATACTGCTATTTCACTTTCTTATAGATGCCTCGGGCATATTGGGATGCTTTCTCAGATTGTCGATAATCTCCATGTGGACCGTTACTGGGTTTTATATCAAGTCCCTGTATGTGACATGGGGTATTTTTCTATCACTGTCTGGGGTGGGACTTCCACTTTTCTGGATGGATATTTGGTTTCCAATCTTCAGATGTGAAAATGTAATGACTTCATGGACTATTTTACTTCATATAATATATTCAAAACAACGTTTTTCCTCTGTTAAAGTTTCATTTTTTTTTTTAAATTGAACCCGTCGTCGGTATACCGACGCCTTGTAAGCGTCGGCATTGCGACAACTCAGAAACGTAGGACAAGCGACAGTATAAATACGTCGGACGAGCGATGTTCAAAACGTCAAACCACATTTCGTCGAAATTGCGACAGTTTACAAACGTCGGAAGAGCAACGTTCAAAACGTCGGACCACATTTCGTCGGAATTGCGACAGCTTACAAACGTCGGAAGAGCGACGTCCAAATCGTCGAACCACATTGCGTCGGAGGCGACCATTTACAACGTCGGAAGAGCGACATCCAAAACGTCGGACTACATTTCGTCAAAAGTGTGACAGTTTACAAACGTCGGAAGCGCGACGGTTCGTGAGACGTCGGAAGAGTGACGCTTGTTCGGAAGCGACGGAAGAAGTGTCGATAGTGCGACATTTTTTAAGTGCGTCGGAACTACGACAGCATGACAAACCACGTTTTTTCCGCCCTCGAACTGTCGCTCTTGCGACGACTATGTGTCGGAATAGTGACAAATTGGTCGTCGGAATTTCCGCCAAATTTTCTAGTGATGGGTTGACGCCATCCATGTATATGTTGAGTTGTATACTTCATACTTCATCCTTGAATTTTTCAAGCCATGCACCCTCTATATGCTTCATGGCTATTGAATCTGTTGGGATTCGCATAACTCCCAACTCACTTCTATGTGAGGGATTCCATCCCTGCAACATAGCTAATTATTTGCAACAAAAGAGCCTTTGAATCCTTGGGATTATAAGAATATACCTCAATATTTTTTGATTTATCATACCTATCATGCCTACATTTCGGACATATCTCTTTTTCTGCATGTTCTCCTCTATATATAATACAATGATTTGGACATGCATGATATGATATGCACTCAACACCCAACATTTTCAACAATTTCTTTACCTCTTCATAGTTACCGAGAAAGACATTATCACTCGGAAGAACTTTATCTTTTAATAACCTGTAGTTGGTCATGGACAATATTAAATGTAAATTAATGCCGATGTAATTATTAACGTTCATAAAATTGACCATTTGTAATTCTCATTGTGTGATTATATTTGTCAAAATATAAGGGAGGAATTGATGGTCAATTACCTCAAAATTTTTGAGAAACATACATTCGACAAGCAAAAATTTTCTTTCAAGTTGTACAGTAACATCGTTTTCCCCAACTGGGTAGACTTCAACTAACCACCAAGTCCAAAGAGAGGGGTGGTGGAAGAAAATTTAAGGCTTTCGAAAAATGTATCAGCGATATGATCAGCATCATCCCCTAGATGATCATCATTCTGAAATGCATCTAACAACATTGTCTCCATGGAATTGTATCCCTTAAGTAATCATCCATACCAACCTCTATTTGATTTCCTCCATTGCTAGCTTGTGAAGAACTACTATTTATATAGTCATTCCTAATTGGAAAATCTGGACGTAGTGGGAATTGAATAGGTGGTTGATTCAACCATTCTTGGTATTGTTCCTCTATGATTTTTTCTCTTAATTCAGCCTTCTCTCGATTTGACATCATCGTGGGGTACAATAGAATATGGTAGGTAGGTCGCTCATCATCACTAGAACATTATTAGTACAAAATATATTTGAACATTATTAGTACAAAATCGATGACATCAATTAGTAAGCAAGTCGACAATGCATGATTAATTGGTTTGACGTTTAAATAATTACATTAATATACCAAATAATTATTATTACCATCATTGTCCTAGGATTTTGGCTAGAAGATGCAATGTTACAATTTGCAGGGTGAAGCGGCTATCCATTTTCATCTACCAAATGTGCCTTGCGGTATGTTGCTCCTGAAAAGAGCTTCTGATGTTTTGGAGCTGTTTGAATACTTTGTGCATATGAACTCGATTATGAATATGCATGAACCTGTAAATTTATATACATTAATTTTATTCAACTGATTGACATGGATAAAAAAAAAAATTCAGTTAGATAATGAAAATATAAATAAAATCTGAAGTAAATATTACATCTAGAGATGGATAGGGAGAACTCCACGATCGACTTTTAGAAATATTATGGAACAAGCTCGATTTTGAAGAATTGTCCATTTGATATAATTTTGATATTTTATCCCTGCATTTGAGAAAAATCAAAAATAAATTTGGGTGTACATAACTAAAAGTAATTTCGGTGCCTTAAAAATGGACTTATTGTTATCAGTGCAAATGTACAGTTAACTGCACCAGTGTGTTTTAGTTACTGCGCATAGGTGTAGTGTTATTAACTGACGCAAAAAAAAAAAGGCACAACTTTATTTTTTTTAAATGAAAAAAAGCAGTAAATTGAAAAAATGGGCAGGAAATAATTTTCGGAAATCTAATTTCATAACAAACTTCTTTAAATAGTAAAATTTATTAATTACTTCATTATTTTTGCAAAAAAATTCAGGGAGGGATTTGCACGAGAGACATACATGGAGCAAGAGCACGAGAGCACTATGGAACAGCAAAATACTTTTAAACAACAACACTATTCAGAGAATCATAATTTCAAACATTTGGTGATTCGCACAAAAACCCTGTAGTATAGTAAAAGTGTTAAATCTTAATGTAATAATTGTGTTTTTACAATTTCTGTTGGATTTAATACATGCATAGTAAAAGTTTTAAATTTTACTGTGGATTAAGAAAAACAAAAAACAAAAAACAAAACAAAACAAATCTATTCTTTTGTTAAACCCTTGCTTCTTCTTGTTTATGTGACTTCACAATTAGGGATTTTCATTTTAGATTTATAAGTTTTGTATTGCTATATATATATATATATATATATATAGGCATACGAAATCTAACCCAGGGGACCACTTGCAGAGTCGGATCCCAATCCATGTCAGCCCTTACATGATTTTTTTAAAAACATATTTTTTTTAATCGGTGCTCCCTGTTTAAAATAGCGCATCGGTCCGTTATTGTAGTATAGCGCACTGGGCACGTACTATTTGATAAAAACATTTATTTATTAATTTATGTCTGTGTTAATTTGTGCATCGGTTAACATATAACACACCAGGTCTTGTTGTTGACAGAGAGCACCGTATGGTGTTTCTGTTGTTTTGGCTGTGCATTTATAAGAACATATCGCATCGCCTTCGGTGCGTATCGTTTGAAAGGCGCACTGTTTTCTTGATTTTTTATTTTTATTTTTTTTACCTAAAATGATATCTATTTATAAAATTTATTACTGAATGGTATGGTACAGGTTTCATATTGATAAAGAAATAATTGACAAGAGATCAAGTAACAAAAATACTGATAGCACATTGAGAAAAGAAAAAAAGGCAAGTTCTTTGTAAATTCTTTACAAAAATTATTATTTTTTAACTATATGTAAGTTTAACTAATATGTAGGGGCATCTCCCGAGAGGAGGAATGGCTTGAGATGGTGAAAACCCTAGGTCCCTACAGGTTTCACCCTGTAATTAGTGCCAATACGTGGGCAGGTAGGCGACATGACAGACGTACTACTTTGTCAGGGTTTTGTGCCCACCTGTGTCTGCAGCGTTTGGCCACGGGGTGCATGGGACACAGGGGGAGGGTCGTTCCAACCTAACCGTGCTCGCGATGGAGGTTAGTGATAAACCCTTGTTCCTATTCGCAAGATAGCGTTTGGTTGTTAGGGTTTCTGAACAGGCGCATACTTTTCTCTATTGTGGAGTCAGTTTAAGGTGACAAACCAACTGCAGCTATGGGTTTCTATAGTGAGTACGTGGACGTAGAGCCTACGCCTAAAGATCTACTCACATGCTGGGGTCACGAGGTCTCAAAGAAAAATCTAGATGATTTCTTCCCGAGAGTTACAGAGAATAACTAGAGCCTCAGTGAGGTAGGAGGAGCTTATGGTTTTATGAATGGAGCAGTACAACTAGAAGAAACACTGCAGAGTACTTTGAGTGAGAGGTGGAAGGTTGGGGAATCTAAAGGCTATGCACAGTTGTTGAAACCCCTGGAATGCTCTGGCGGTGGTTTGTAGCAGTGCGAGCTTCAACCCTCACATTTCTCGTCGGGGCCAGGCATTTCGTTCATTCCATCCTATACAGGAGGTTTAGAAGACATTGTAGCAAGCTACAATTTGCAGGGTTTGGCGAGTCTGAGAGCCCTTGGGCAGGAAAGGCAGCAAGGCCTGGATCACAATAGAGGAAGAACTAAGGGAGAATCCCTTCTGAATCAAAACCCCTCTCTGAGCCAAGGTTTAAATTTGTTGGAAAATCTTCCAATCTCTCTAGTGAATCAAGCGACCTATTTGGAACTAGCTCTGGGAGAAGGTTTGCTTTGTCCAGTTTGGGTTGAGCCCCAGATACTAAGAAGCCAATATAGGGTTTCGTCAAACGGTGTTGAAGAAGGGGAGTTGATAAAGCAGTTGGAAGGAGCCCAGTAGGTTCGACAAGATCATGACAAAGGTCCTGTAACAGGACAGGAATCATAAAGGGGTTTGATTAAGGGGGTTTCCAGAGAATCTGAAGGAGGGCGATCGAGGTCGCATGTTGTCAAAGTCACAGATGCACCAGATAGACAGGTGGAAGGCGAGGAAGAAGGGAGAAAGGAGGTTGTGGGATCGAAAAGAAAGAATAATAAGGCCATCAAAAGAAAATAAGAACGCCCCTATTGTGTTCTTGGAGTGGAAATTCAAATAAACGAAGTCATGGAGGCCACTGAGACCATTCTTGTGGGCAGAGTCCGAGGAGGAGGTATTCGGCAGACTACATCACGTAATGGACCTCGTCGAAATGGAAAGAAGCCCTTGGAAACCCTTTAGAAATCAAAGTCCTGGACAGGGGTTGGTTCAGCATCATATTTGAGCATAAATACCATTTGGATTAGGTCTTAGAAAGGAACTGGTGCTTTGGGAAGAGACCGATTCTGTTCAGGAGATGGACCCCTCTGCTCGATGCCCAAAAAGAATAAATGGCAGAATATCCTGTGTGGGTAAAGCTGCCAGGTCTTCCAATGCCTTTCTGGACTGACTCTGCATTCTATTCCATTGAGAAAACTCTTGGTAAGTTCTTAGATGCTGACATGTCCTTTCTTCATACTAAAGATCTGAGCATTGTGAGAATACTGGTAAGCCTCAACTCGAGAGAAGGTCTGGTGAATGAAATGAGTTTCAAGTACAAGGATTTTGAGTATCTACAGACTTGGGATTAAAATCACCTTCCCTTTCTTTGTCACAGGTACCATAAATATGATCACCTTACAAATGATTTTCCTCTTGGACATCGCCATAGAAGAAGGCACAAAAAATTTGTCAAGGAGAAATTTACATCAGTCAGAGTAGAGGAAACAATGGAACAGGAGGTGGCCTAGATGGAAGATGTTGAAGGATCGGGTGTTGATAAGGAGGGCTATTTGTCTCCAGGTCAAAATGTCTCTCCACACATCCATTCTGAAATGGATCCTGTTTTGGTGTCCTCCCAGGTACCCCATTCCGAATCAGGGGCAGTTGGTGCGACTCAGACGGGGAACAGAACCATGACGGAGACCGCCTTTCTAAAGAAGGCACTAAGCAAGATATGGGGCTCTGGATAGCTATTGAATTGGAGAATGGGTTGGTTCAAGCAATCGAACAACCTGTTTTTGTCTAAATATATGGTTTTTACTGCTACTGTTTTTTTGTTTATATATGCTGAACAATTTGGTCGTAATATTCAAAATCAAATAGTGAAACTCTTTTTTCGACCCTGGGTTGTTTTCCTCTCAGAGGAGGCTCGGGTGTTTGAACTCCTACTTTTTTATGCTAAGATACAAACAGAAAACTGGAACAGTGTCTACTACCCAGTTTTGGTTTTTTGGATTTTTAAGCTTCAAATGATCTCTGTCTTTTCCTCCCTCTGTTTCGGGTGCTTTTCCTTAAAGGAAGCCCGGGAGGTGGAAAATAATGAGGAGGACTTTCTCTTTGCTTAATTAGGCTGATTGGTGAATATTCACACACTATTTACCTCAGCTGTAACTTTGTCTCTCTCTGGATAAGGGGGAAACACAGTTCTTTGGAATGCTTTCTGCATATGCTATGTAACTTTCTATATCAATAGATGGTTTGATTTTTTCTGTGAAAAAAAAATTAATAATATGTATTTTTTACTGTGTATCATGCATAGCCACAAAATGGTAAATCTCGATAAGATTATTTATAATCTAAGACCAGAAGAGCGTAAAATCTTGATGGAAAATTTGCAGAAGAATGAATCAGGTGAATGAAAAAATACTATCGATCCAATTTGAGTTTCTTTTTTTAATTTTCATTAATAATATACATAAAAATATTAGATAACATGTTTCAAATAATATATTAATTCACATATGTTTAATGTTCTACAAGGACCAACATCGAAGAAAAATAATGTTGTTCTAAGAAAAGAAAAAAAATAGAACATGCAAATGAAAATGAATTTCTCCTTAGCTCATCTAGAGTGGTGTTGGAGGTTAACAATAAGGGGAAAAACTTTTACAAAACTTTGAGGGATCTAGTGGAACGAATATATAGAAAATCTTCCCACTTACAATACAAAAATCAATCCAATGATTCCAAGAACCAAATTTTATTTAAACTACAGGATGAGTTTCCAGAGAATTGGTCAATGAGACATGTCGGACTTTTAATAGCAAAATGTACAACAACAAAAAAGTAGGAATGAAAAAGTAATATTCCTTTAAATATTTTTCTAGAATTATATGTATATATTACTAGAAAGCAATCATTTATAAATATCACTTTTGTTATATTTACTTTTCATATATCAATATACAAATTAACTAGTTTATTGTCATCTTACATTTTCAGGAAGATTATGAAAATCTCAAAGGATGAATGAGCTAATATTAGAAATATGCTAGTAGGAATGTCCAAAAAGGTGTACAAGGAGATGGTTAAAGAAATGGACATAATTGCATCACATGAGGAACCATCTCAACAACAACGTGCTTCAAATGTAATATGTAATCATTTAATTTTTTGATTAGGCACAATAAATAAACAAACGTGCTTCAAATGTAATATGTAATCATTTAATTTTTCGATTAGGCACAATAAATAAACAATTTAGCATTACATATTAATTTTCAAGTATTTTATTGCAGATAAAAAATAAAAAAATAAAAAGAAAAAAGGGAAACCATTCAACACATAAAATTGGACGAAAAGGGAGAAAAGGGTTTATATCTATGTTTGTGAGTAATTGTTACTTCCTTATAACAACTTAACTGGATTTCATTTTTGTATATTTTAAGTTGTTTTACAACAATCATCATTGAATGCATTCAAACAAGTGCTAACATAAAAAGAAGAACCATCAGAATAGTTGATTGACATTGGGTTAAATATGGATTGTCAATATATGTTGGCATATCAGAAATTAATTGTGGAATTTGTAAGCATATATCTTGTTTTTCTTAGTTCCGTCTATAATTAATAGAACAAAAAAATATTTTATATTAAATATATGATTTGTTATGGGGTATAAAACTTGCAGGAAACAAAGTATGGAATTGCGCCAACAAATGAATTGTTGAAAGATGGCATGAAATTTGGTTTTGAAAGAATGTGTATAGTTCATGAGTCAATTCTTGCTATGGTACATTTCTTTTCGATTTACATTGATGTATATTATTTAATATTAAAATTTTCATTATTCTCACCATTGTATATACACTCATTACACTTTATCTTTATGTTTGTAGATGGAACTTGAAGAAGAAGAAAACAATCAACATAGTGAACGAAACATTCCTTAAAATAACTCAAGTAATAGAAGTAGCTCGAAGAGTGACAACAGTTCTAGCGAAGAATGATGATCAATATGTTTGGATATCAAAGGAAGGCGTTGTATTTTTTGAAATATTTGTCTATGAAATCAGACATTTTGTTTAATGTAATGGACATATTTTCCCAATTGAAAGACATAGGGATACCAATAACCGTCCCATTTTGTAAGAAAAAGAGTGTCTTATATATATATAATAAAACATGTTTTAATTTATTCTATTGTGTTCTCCATTGTCGTTGTGAAGTGTTACACCACTGATTAAATATATAGATGATTAAATATTATAGTGAATGGATGTGAAATCTGATGATATGATGTAACAAATTAATCCAAACATCACATTCAAATGCACCAATAAAAATTTAATTGATATGAATAATGTTATAAGATATGTGTCGACTTTTTATGAATAATGAATTTTAAAAAAATCAAAATAATTTCACAATCACAGGTCGATGTTTCTAAAAAATACAAAATGAACACTGGTGCGTATTAGTTACTGCACACTAAGGTGTTTGTATGATAATGCGCACCCATGCATTTCAACGACCTATGGGAACCACACAAATACCAATACCAATTAGAATGCCCGATGCACTTTATCAATGACTACCACCCGGGCGGTTCGATAAGTGTTGCATGCACAGGTGCAGTTTGCCTTTAAACCGCCGGTGCATTTTTATAACTTAACAATCTGGTGTGTTTGATCATCCTAAAGGGCCCAGTGTGGTTTTACACCGTAACGGTTCAGTGCATTCACCTTCCATAGGCCCAGTATGACGATTTGGCTGACACATAGTTTTCCAATACCAGTGCGTTCACGGTAAAATGCACCAATGTGTTGACACCTGATGCGCGCACTGATGAGAAAAACATCTATAACAACCTCAGGCCACCCAATTTTTTTTAATTGTATTGAAATCCCGTTAGAAGCTCCACCAAAACCTCTGTTACCGAAAACAGATGTTGTAGCAAATGTTTTTTTGACAATTTTGGCCAGTTTTATAACAATAAAAACCTCCTTTATAACCTCCGTTAGAGGGTATTTTCCTTGTTGTGATTGTTTCCATACTATATGGAATGTATACTAACCTTGTAAAAATGCTTCTTCCAAGAACCTTCAAAATGACGGTTCTTCCAAAATCATTATGGTCCACCTTAGAAAAATGAATACCTCTAACATTATGTTATAATTCCTAGATGAACACTAATATACAAAACGGTCTAATTTTATTAATTTTGAAAGACTATATGATTCCTACAAAGAAACTCAGTCAAGTAGACTCTAAATATTCTGCTATCACATGTTTCTATATATGATTTCATACCAAATCAAAACTCTTCTAGTGTAAACAACAATGCATGTTATTCTAAACTATATATTAACTTCCTAAAGAACCTGACAGGGAGGATGCCTTCTTTAATAGTAAATATCCTTGACACCTTATTTCTTTGACTTCTTCTTAGGTTCTCCCATTTCTTCAGCGGTGTGAGCTTTAATTCTTTCCTTTATTTTATTGTTCGACTTGTTTGAAAATCCCTATTAAAGTGTCCAAATTCATATCCAAAGAATTGAACCTTGGACATGTCTTTCTTCTTCTCGGAATTTCCAAACTTTCCCTCCTTCAGCTTCTTGGTTCTTGCAATGAAGGCTTGAGACTGCTCATTTGATTCGATATCATATTTTTCCTTGATCCTAGTTTCTTTAAGGATGTATTGAACCCAAAACTCATCAAAAGGATTTGAGTCTTTCTTAGAGTAGATACTCATTGAAAAAATGCTCCATTATAGTGGCAATGAATTTAGTATACATATGGTCATTTCAGAATCATAAATTGTCTCCTCAAGACCCTGTAAGTGATCACTTATTTGAGAAATATTCATAATAAAGGAGGCCATGTCCTCATCCTTCGACTTCTTCATTTTTTATAAATTATTCCTCAAATACATTTTCTATCCTGATGTACTTATACAGTACAAATTCACTAACTTTTCATACATATCCTTTTAATTCTCCAAGTTAGCAACAAATGGAACAAGATGATACTTAATGGATTCCACAATGATCCTTTGTGCCCTTACTTCCCATTTCTTGTATTTTTATTACCCTTGAGTATTGTATTTTCTAGTTTTAATGACTTCCCCAAGAACATATTCCATTACTTCATGTTCTATAAGTGTCAGGACAATCCTTTTCTTCCATGCAAGGAAATTTGTTGAGCCAACAAGCATATTTCTTTCCTTACAAACAAAACCCATAATAATTGTAGATAAAAAAATAGAATAATATGATACTTTCTTGTCAACCAAGAGTTCTTTCTTCTATGATGATGTCTCCAACTATCTCAAGGATTTCAAGATCTTCAATGAGATTTCAATGATTTCCTAGAAAGATGTCTTCTAGGATACCTTTAGAAACAACTTCCAAGAGTGATGAAAGACGTCTTTCAATGATCCTTTGAACATATATCCTTCCAATAGAGATCAAAAACCTTCTTGTAGTCTTCCTCTTGCACATTTCCTTTTATGAGGGCTTGATGTAGTATTCTGCAAGTGATTCCCCTCAGCAAACCCTTCTGATGTCCACAAGATGATCCTTCAAGTTGCCTTCTTGTTCACCTTAGCTCTAATACCATGTTATAAAATTCAATGTGACATCTATCAATTCATATTTTCTTTATTACTTAATACTTTCTTGTGAACTTTAATTATCTTCATTGTTTCTTTATTATATATTTTCATCAAACAAGTATCAAGATCAAAACAACAAAGACAATAGAAACAAATATTAGGTTCCAAGCTAGGGAAAAGCACCTCCAATGTGAAAACCTAGGAAAAACTCTTCTCTTCTGATAGAATCTGCTCAAATGAGACAAAAAATACCCAAACCATCCAACAAGTCCTCCTAGTACCAAGTCAACCCTAACAATAGAATCAGATAACCACAACTCAATTCTACATTAATTTGCAAATTCGACCAAAACTTTGACCCTACAACTTCTTCTTGCAACTTCAACCCTATAGTTGCTAAACAAACCCTAATTTAGCTTCTTCAAGAGATCCTTCTTTGAGAAATATAGATATTCCCAAGGTAAAAGAAGTAAAAAACAAAGTATTTCCCCTTCCAACAAATTGATACTGAAACTCATCCTCCTACAACTCAAACCTACAATTTCAGCCTTACTGGAAGGTGCAAACACCCTAATTTTTTTCATGTGCGAGAGAGATAGTGTTAGTTTTTATAGCATCATGTGTTCTAGCCACGAGATTTGGTAGAGATGCTATAATACATGCATTCTCCAAAACCCAGAAATGTTTTCTGGAAATTCATCCTAGAGACGACTTAATTAGATTTATTAGTAAGTTTTTAATATTTCCTAAGTCTAAACTTAGGGAATATGATCAAGTAATCAGAATTGATTAAGTCATGGTGAGAATGTTCTAGAAACGTACATGGATTGATTTATAGTTAATTCTAGCCGTCGATTAAGATTTAATTGTGGTCGTTGAAGTCTCAATGGAGGATTATAAAAATAAGTCAATGGGGCTTGGAGAAGACACACCAAATCAGTTGTGCATTCGATTTTGCTGAGAAATCAATTTACAAAGTAGCAGATGTGTGTTGCCGGAAGTGATTCAGTGAGATAAAAGAAGTGAGAGAGGGGAAGAGATAGTGAAGCTAGAGGAATATTTACATATCTCGTGTGTACATTTTCCAAGTGGAAGAGAGTGTCATAGTGAGGCAACCTAGAGGTAGTGAAGTGCTCTCTAGAGGAAAATTCTGTTTTACTGGGGAGAGGGCGAGATTCAGTGCCAGAAGCTAGAGAGAGGTTCCATAGGCTAGGAGAATAAGTTACCCAAACAACAGCTGACATGACAGTGAGAGGTGACATAGTTCATAGTTGGATGGACCTAGCGACTGCATAGGGTGACGCAGTGACTGCGCAAAGGTAGTTGGGAGCAACTCAATTCTAGCCAAGGTAAGTGTCAGATACCTATGGAGTGAGGAATTTTCCTCACTACTTATTTTTTCTATTTTATCTCTATTTTTATTTCCAGTTTGGGCATCCATAGTTTGTACTCATATTTTCACTACTGCATAATATAAAAACCCTCAGTTGCTGCACCGATTTTCCTCAGTTGGGTTTTTTCGAGGACATTGCCCAAAAATAATGATTTATTTTGTGTGTGTGCATCTATTTCTTATAGTGTTTTTATTTCTTTTGCATTAGTGTATTTGTGAAGATTGATGTGCATTTAATTCGATATTTGTTGTAGGAAACTGCAAGTAAAATGTTTTTTTAATTAAACAATGAGAAGAATTAACATCAGTTGCTACAATATGATTCAGGTAATCGAATTTTCACATGGTATCAGAGCACAAATTGTAAACCAGAGAGCTCAGTTGCAGAATAAGAGAAGGAGGTCGGCTGCTTTGCATGAGAAGCAGTTCGAAACCCCTTGAGGTAGTAAAACTCCTTGGCCAAGAGGCTCAATTTCTTGAGGAAAATCGATTTATCTGAGAGACTGATAAAGAAATATGATTTCTTCAGATTGAGGATTACCAAAGGCAGAGGGAGCAGCCATATTTTTTCTTGCAGAGAAAAGCTCTAGCTAGACGCAATTATTTTGCAGCAGATTGTTAGAGAAAAATAGCGTCAGGTGGAAGAAAGAGCACAGATTGAGGAAAAATTTTCCTCAGGGAACTTCCAGTCTCAGAAGTTCAATTTATCTTGTAGATCAATAGTCATTGTGACTAGAGTTACTCACTCGAGAAGGGAGTGCATAGAGCCTAGAAAAAACTGAGTAGAAGGGAAGAGGAGGTTTTCAGCATATTTTGTTGAGATGGCAACATTCGGGTTGCAAGATCAGGACAGGTTGGACGAAGCCTCCAAATATGTGATATGGAAGGCAAGAATTTCCTTCCTTCTGGATGAATACAATCTCAAAGCATATATCGATAACGTGATGGTTGTCCCCATGGATCCAGATCAGCTGAAGGCATACAAGAAGGAGATGGAGGATGCAAAGAGATTGATCCTTGATGCAATTTGGGATCATGTGTTATCTCACATAGCAGCTTTGGGCATAGAAAAAGAGATATGGGACTCTCTTTCCACACTATACCAGGGATCTTCCGAGTAGTGGAAGATGTGCTTAGAAGAGAAGGTGAGATGTACCGATATGCAGAAAGGGGAGCGCGTAGACCCCTTAATTACTAGAATTCAGTTGATCTAAGATGAGATGGAAGCTGTAGGGTTAGCATCAATTGGTATGAGTAGCCCTCAATAGTGTTTCCAAGGAGCGGCAAGTATTTTTCCAAATCATTTTGGGTGCAGAAACCTTGCCAAGATGGGAAAAAATGTGGGCAGACTTGTTGTAGAAGGATTTGAGGTGAGATATGATGAAGAGAAACATCAATAGTAGCATCAATAATGGATCGAAGGAGGTAAAGGAAGAGGATAATGTGGCCCTCGTATCAAAGGGTCCCAGTCAGGGACAGGGGGAGCGTAGGAAGAAGAAGGAATTTTCGAAGTTTGAGTGCTTCATGTGTGGCGAACTAGGCCACTACAACACTTAGTGTCCTATTAGGAAGAATGAAAAGGAGGGGAAGCAAGACCAACATGCAGCTTCTACCGAGATCGATAGGCTTGAGGAATAATTTTCCATTTTTGTAGACATCCCTCTAGGAGTGAGGTGGGGTGACTTGGTTTTGTAGCCACAGAGTGCTACAAGATGGGAAGGATTCTTGAGGAGGTCCACCTCTTGAATTAGTACCTTGTTATGGGATCCCACAATATGTAGTAGTAAGAAGGACCAATGGTAGTTGGTGTAGTTAGGTGCCAGAGTGATAGATGGAGTTTGAAGTAGTAGTCAAATACTGGGGAGCGCAGTGAAAAGTTGGTAGCAATACAGTTGGCACAGTGCAGATTAAACAGGAGCGCGGAGGCTTCAATGACAACGTAGAGATTAGTAGCAGTCAGGACTCAGGTGACAAATGCATCATAATGAACATAGATTGTTAAGTACTTTGGATAGTTCTCATTTGCAGATGTTGTAGTTGCAACAACAACAAATGAGAGGGAGTTGCAAATGTTGTAGTAGTAGCAACAACACAGTCGCATTGTAGATGCAGTGTTGGCAGTAGTTCAGTAGGGTTAGTGGCTCAGCAGGATCAACAACCACAATTCTAGCACATATCAGAGTTGCGCAATAGTTGGTGGGAAGCAGTATCTGAACATTAGCAGCGAGATAGGAGATGGTGCAAATATTGTGTATTGTAGCAATAGTTGCAGTACTAGAACATAGTCCTTGATAAGAGGGAGTGTTGGTTTTTGTAGCAACGGATGTCTTCTAGCCACGAGATTTGGTGGAGAGGATAGAATACATGTATTCTCCAAAACCCAGAAATCGTTTCTAGAAATTCCACCTAGAGATGACTTAATTATATTTAATAGTCATATTTTAATAATTCCTAAGTCTAAACTTAGGGAATATGATTAATTAATCAGAATTAATAAATACACGATGAGAATTTTCTAGAAGAGTACATGGATCAATTTCTATTTAATCCTAGCCATTGATTAAGATTTAATCATGGTCGTTGAAGTCTCAACAGAGGATTATAAGAAGAAGTCGATGCAGCATAGAGAAGACACACCAAATCAGTTGAGCATTCAATTTTGCTAAAAATTTGATTTCCATAGTAGTAGTTGTGTGTTGTCAGAAGTGATTCAGTGAGATCAAAGCAGTGACAGAGGGGTAAAGGTAGTGAAGTCGGAGGAATATTTCTAGATCTGGTGAGTACATTTGTAGAGAGGCAGATAGTTCCATATTGAGGCAACGCAGAGGCAACACAATGCCTTATAAAGGAAAATTATGTTTTGTTGGGGAAAAGGTGAGATTCTGTGCCAGAAGCTAGAGGGAGGATCCAGAGGCCGGGAGAATGAGACTCCCAAACAACAGTTGACAAGAAAGTGAGAGGTGACGCAATTATAAGCCGGAGGGACGCAGTGACTGCGTAGAGTGAAGCAGTGACTGCGTAGAGGCAGTTGGGAGCAACTGTATTCAAGATGAGTTCAATGTCGGATGGCCTATGGAGTGAGGAATTTTCCTCACTAGTTGTTTTTTCCAGTTTATCTCTATTTGGATTTCTAGTTTAGGCATCCATACCTTGTACTCATATTTTCACTACATCAAAACCCTTAGCTACTGCACTAGTTTCCCGAGTTGGGTTTTTCCGGGGACATTGTCCAAAAATAACAGTGTATTTTGTGTGTGTGCATCTATTTCTTCAAGCATTTTTATTTCTTCTGTAGTATTGTATTTGTGAAGGTTTACGTGTATTTAATTCAATATTTTTCATAGGAAACTGCAAGTGAATTTTTTGTTTAATTAAACAAATAGAAGAATTAACATCAGTTGTTGCAATACGATTCGGGTAACCGAATTTTCACATATAGAGCCAAAAAATAAGTTTTATAACTTCTTTTCTTCTTCTATACATTCGCTCTTCTTGTCTTCTTGATTCCCAACTATAGATCAAAATTAAATTCTTGAGATCAAACGTTTTAGTTAGTGAGTTCCAAATGAGTTTGAATGTGCTCCTTTATATAGCCTTTCCAAGGAGTTAAATTCCCTTCTTTAGGCTAACTTGAAGTTGCTAGGGCTAACTTGTACTTTGGAGGTTCCTAGGACTTTCTAGACACAAAATAGATTCTTTTACAAGTTGCATATTGCCCGAAAGTGTCTTATAAACATCATGTTGACTCTCTTGACTCATGACAATATATCCCATGTAATATTCCTTTTCTTGATCCAGTCAAAGTGGACAGAATTGGTCCATGGTATTACCATGGCATTTTCCCATGGTGTTGGCCCATGGTATTTGTTGTCATTTTTCGAGGAAAATAATAAAATAAGGTCCATCAAGCCTATAAAAGGGGATAGAATCTAGGCATTTAGAATCATTCTGGTATTATATATCTTATTCTGTTTGGGTTGAGAACTTGGCCTGGCCTTTTCTAGCATTGATCCTGGGACGAAAACCCCATGGTGAACTTTTTTGGTGGATCCATCCAGGGTCCACGATTGTGCTTCAGTATTGGTTTCCTATTTTAATTAGCAACCCAGCATGCCACTGCAAAGGCTCAGATATTTTTGGTGTGGGCATGTATCTTTTTTTTTCAGTTAATAATATAAATAAAAGGTTTCATTTCCAGATCCCGTCTATGTTCATGGTTTTTACTAAATGACTTTTTATTGAGAACACTAGAATGTGCTAGATCTGACTAAATTATTAAGGTTTGGGATCTTACAGTGGTATCAGAGTTGTGCATCATGCCAGCTTGAGGGTTTTATGTAGGGATCTTCGGTGAGATTTCTTCTCACCCTAAGCCTGCATCTTCCAGCTTCGGTGGTATTTGATATCACCCTAGTTGATTTCCTAATTTTTACGTCTTTTAAGGTTATGAAGGATGAGTAGTGCTGGAACCAGAGAAGATTACGGATATGGAGTACTCTTTATAGCTATAACTGTAGCAGCTGTTTTGGTCTCAAATCAGTTATAGATCAGTCATTCCAAATTTGTCCATTGCTATTTGTTATTTGGTCTTAAATAAAGATCGCTCTTAAAAAATAAAATAAAAAAGAATGGAGTGTGAGAAATATTTTGGGAAATATGTATCTATATATATATTTTGAGGCTTTGACTTCTTGATTGCTACATTGGATTATTTTCACTACTATCATTATTTGTAGGTGATTGATTTCCTTATGGACGCAGAAGATTCAAGTTGAGTTCTCAAAAGGATTTAAATCAATTTTATTGAAGAAAGCCGAGGAGAGAAGAAAAAGTATTGAGATCCATTGATTCCAAACAACAATGTCATCATTTTACTTTTGGAAATGCCACACGAATAAACATAATGATACATCACTTGATTCTATGGGCTACAATAATTATATGGATCACAGATGGCAACAACATACAAATCAGAAGAAAGAGCAGAACAACAGGCCTTTCTCTTGAAAGTTCCATGTTATCCTTCAACAGTCAAAAGATATCCAAAAGGATGATGTAACAAGCAAGTGTCTCTTCGAACTTGGATCCAAATTGAAGGATAAAAAGTTAGAAGATGTCCTCCTACAGCTAGAAACATTAAATATGGCTTTGAGCTTGATAGAGAAATCAGAATGGGAAGGGTCTAGTTGGGCCTTGAAGCCATCCATGCTTGCTTTGATACAACCTAGGTTCTTGGAGAATTCTTGTGAAAAGGTTAGACTCACAGTTTCCTCTTGTCTCAATAAAATCATAGCCTTAACAACACCACTACTTCCCTACAATGATGACATCATGAGGAGGAATTTTTGGGTATTGGTAGAAGCACTCCAAGGGTTGGACAACACCACCCTTCTTACTTTTTTTTAGAAGTGCGTGGCGAAATTCAGATTTGGTATACTTATGATAGATCTAGGGTGTGATGACTTAATCCTTCAAATTCTCCAATACTTTTGCACTGGAGTTTCAACGTCTCATCCAAAATTCATCAAAACAGACATGCAAAAGATCATATCTCTGATCTTAGGAGAAGATAGGGCCATCTGTGAACAATTGAGATCCAAATTGTTGGCCATTTGGAGGAAGGAGCTAATTGCATCACCTATTGCTTATGAACTAGCTGAGGGGTTGATCAAACAAAGCATCAAAATACTTAGAAAGAAGTTAACCAAGGAGGAACTAACAAATATTTGTGGAGACAACAAGAATGAACTAAGGAGGCCGAAAGGCTTATGCTTTGTATGCAAGGGTCTTGGGGCACTTGACCATTCATGTCCAGATAATAAGAAGGCGACAAGGAAAGAAAAATTAGAGACTTCTTCAGATCATGGGGATTCATCCATAGATGGGTTTTCTGGTTTTCAGGAGAGGACCTATGAATGATCTGAGCAGTCAAGTACAAATAGTGAGCAGCAACACCATGCTCTTCAGAGAAACTTGCAGGAAAAGTTGATTAGTCAGCTTGACAAAGTACATGACGAAAGGAAAGATGCAATTCTTCCTGATGATGAGGTAGACTCCTATACAACTGAGTTCGTAGATCCCCATGGGAATATCCATAAAGAATATGAACAATCAAGTATAGATAAAAGCCCACCAATGCATCTATGTTCGACAGTTGAAAGGGATGAACATATTGTCTCCACAGATGAAGGAGGCCAGGGAGATTTAAGTGAGGGTCTATCCATAGTGAACCAGCATGATGAGTATGATCATGAGGAGAAACATGAAAAACATAATGTGCAAAATGAACCATTCCTAGAGAGTTGGTCAAAGGCTCAAGTTGAAGCTGTGGTCGTGGGGCATTTGGTGCAGTCGAATACAAAGACATTTAGCAGGGCACTAGAATTGCCAATGAAAGACTTTCGGGAAAGGATCATGCATTTCAAGACAGATCTTATGTTGTTGAAGCAAAGGGTTTGGACAGTCCGAGACACTGTCTTATAGGAGAACAGAAAAATTGCGGAACTCATAGGGGTATGTGTCAAATCATCGACCAAGCTGTCTAGTATTGAGGAACAACTCAAGTCCCTCACAAGGTCGCATGAGGAGTACAATTGGGAGTTCCATAGCAGCGCTCTATAGGAATACATAGATAAGGCTTGCAAAACCAACAACCCACCTTTATACATTGAGAAGAGCAGGGCATAGTTCTCCAAATACATCATGTTGGGTAACCAAGTAGAGCAACATGAATCGAGCATCGAACAACATCAACATAGTAGATTTGAAAATATTCATTCTTTCCCAAGCATGGATTGGCAAGAGATTATGAGTTGGTATTCTATTGACGGGTTGATTATTTGGAGGATACCCATATCCAAGGGAAAATTACAGCTTGGACCATTTGGTGCGGGAAGCGATGGAGAGTTGAAATGGTACCATAATTGTTGGAACAGGGTCTCCTACAAAGCTGCGAATGTGGTCCATTTTATATATATTTTATTATATTTAGTCTAACGTAGGGGTTTTGGGGTGGGTCAAAGCCCCTAATGCATTATAATAGGGTCAAGGGTAGACCAAGAGTCCGCAAACCACATTTTGCGAACCATTGGATGCGTAGGCTAAAAATAGTATAAATAGTTGAACCTTTTTGAGTCGATAGGTAGGAAATGAATAGAGATTGAAGCGAAGTACAAATTGCTAGATCTGGGTGGGTTGTTTTGGGTTAGGAATCCTGCTACCTGTGTGCACGGAGATCCTCTGTCCTAATGTGTGCGGACCCTGCTGGATGTGTGCGCAGGAGGTATTCAAGGAATGTAAGAAGATTTTGATAAGTAATATATGTGAAGTATTGGTGAACCATATGATGTTATATGGAACTGTTTTGTTATGATTGCTGCGAACTAAGAATTGTCTGATTGAGCTGCGAAATTGTCTGTTTATCTCTGTGGTATGAAAGTAGTTTCATTTAATATGTTATTGTGATTATATCTCTGTTAATCAACGCAAACCATCTGTGTTGACAATACTAGCTGCGATTATGCTATTTTATGGTTGTAATTGATGATACGCTAGAACAGATCCGATAAAACTATAGTCTAGTTACGTTCTGGAACCCTGCAAATCACCCTTTGGTGTAGATCTGATACTTACAGGCCTGCGTTATTACCTTCTCTCTCTCAGGGTGCGGAAACCTGGTTCCAGCACCCTCCCATACTGCTTCAGGTGAGACTTTGACCTGCGCAAGCAGGTCACTGCCGAAAGGGCCAGTAGTATAGGGGTTTGTTGGAAAACCTTCACCTCTGAACCTGGGTCAGGACCCCTCAAGCCAACAAATGGTTCCATTGTCGGGACCGGGAGCATTTTGAGGGAGAGATTTGGTAATGCCAAGGCTGTATTGGAAGCCTGAAAAGAAAGAAATGGATGAGTGGTTTGAAAAGCAAGTTCAGGATTTCGCTGTAAAATAAAATCACAGTGCAAACTTAACCACAGAGGAGTGGAAAATAAGTATATTTTCTTGGAAATCTACGATATTTTCTTTGTAACTTTCGCAATCGAGCTGCAGGAGTGGCTCGCAAGACTAGTCGATTTTCAAAAGTGTTGGAAAGATGAACGGGTCACATAGTGGACTCCAGAACTGATCCAACAGTTGGAAAATACTGGTAATACCATTACTCACATGGTAGATCATTGGGTGGACAGTGTGATAGGAGTATTTGTGAGTGAATTTGCAATCAATCAATTTGTGTCATACTCAAAAGCCGAGCGTGGATTCTTCAAGGGTTTCCGGGGTAAGTTTCTAAAAACTTTGCCATTACTGATTAAGATCTTATTGTGCGAACAGAGTATCTTGTGTAGCCAAACTGAGTGAATGAGCTCTGATCAAAGTGAGGGTACAACGCGCAGTGGTAAGTACTACAGAACTAATAAAGAGGGAGATCGATCTGTCTATATTCCAGTGACTAATTTTGCTATGCATAGCCCTCCATCAACACCATCGTCGAGTCCTCGTAGGGGCAAGAACTCACCTCCACCACCACTGAAAGACAATATGACGTCATAGATGAAGTTACCCACCTTCAAGTGAGACTTTGACCTGTGCAAGCAGGTCACTGCCAAAAGGGCCAGTAGTATAGGGGTTTGTTGGAAAACCTTCACCTCCGAACCTGGGTCAAGACCCCTCAAGCCAACAAATGGTTCTGTTGTCGGGACCAGGAGCATTTTGAGGGAGATATTTGGTAATTCCAAGGCTGTATTGGAAGCCTGAAAAGAAAGAAATTGATGAGTGGTTTGAAAAGAAAGTTTAGGAATTCGCTGTAAAAGAAAATCGCAGTGCGAACTTAACCACAGAGGAGTGGAAAAATAAGTATATTTTCTTGTAAATCTACGATATTTTCTTCATAACTTTCACAATCGAGCTGCAGGAGTGGCTCCCAAGACTGGTCGATTTTCAAAAATGTTGGAAAGATGAATGGGTCACACAGTGGACTCCAGAACTGATCCGGCAGTTGGAAAAGACTGGTAATACCATTACTCACACAGTAGATCATTGGGTGGATAGTGTGATAGGAGGATTTGTGAGTGAATTTGCAATTGATCAATTTGTGTCCTACTCAAAATCCGAGCGGAGATTCTTCAAGGGTTTCTGGGGTAAGTTTCTAAAAACTTTGTCGTTACTCATTAAGATCTTATTGTGCGAAAAGAGTATCTTGTGTAGCCAAACTGAGTGAATGAGCTCCGATCAAAGTGAGGGTACAATGCGTAGTGGTAAGTACTACATAACTAATCAAGAGGGAGATCGATCTGTCTATATTCCAGTGACTAATTTTGCTATGCATAGCCCTCCATCAACACCGTCGTCAAGTCCTCGTAGGGGAAAGAACTCACCTCCACCACCACCGGAAGACGATATGACATCACAAATGAAGTTACCCACCTTCAAGGGTGTGGGGGACGAAGATATGGATCGGTTCTAGTTTGTTGCAAGGTCTGTATGGACTGCGCAGAGTGTAGTGAGCGATGTTGTGAAAAGAGCGCAGCTATCTCTTGCTTTTGAAGGAAGGGCCCCGGATTGGTACATGGGATACCTAGACCAACATGCGAACGTGAGCATTGAGGACATTAAAAACACTTTGAAGCAACAGTTCAAGAAGCTTAAGGCCTACTCTCAGATAGTAAACGACCTGAAATATTTCAAACAAGGCCCATCTGAGTCTGTATGGGAAGCTGATTAGTGATTGAAAAAAGTAATCAGAGAAGGAGGATTCCAGTATGATGACAGACAGCATGCAGAATGGTTCATTGCTATGTTTTTTCCCCACCTATGCATATCGATGGGTGAACAAGACATTGAGTCGTAGGAGAAGGCCTTGGAGATAGCAATGAAGTTGGAGGCTATGCCACGAGATGAAATCCAGTTGGGTGTACAACAGATCCAAGGTCAGCTGGAAGCAATGCACATGGAGATCCAGAACCTGCGAAAGGAACTAGGAGCGAAGGCTAGCCCTGACAAGTGGTGCATATGATCCAGGGTGAATGGCCACACCAAGGATAATTGTCCGCTATTAGCAAACTACATGTAGGCGGGAGGACCTAGCCCACTATTCCCTAGAGAAGCAACGGGGCCGAGTAGGCCGGCACTATGGTGTGACGACTGTCGTGTTGTGGGGTTTCACGACAGCAACCACTACCCTCGCCTTGCTGCTTGTATTCCAGAGGTTAAGCAGCAATGGTGCAGGTTTTGTAGGTCTGTGGGGCATGATGATCAGAACTATCGTACTGATGATCTGATGATAGACTAAGGAAACCTCTATAGGGTACAGATAGATCCTTCGTCACCAAGGACCCCTTCCAGTATCGAAGGCTCCCCCGTTAGGGATAAGGGAAGGGGCTGAGGCAGAAGCGCAAGTAGAGGAAGAGGCCAACTGATATGTTATAACTCCAGAGAGATAGGTCACTTTACAAGGGATTGCCTGAACCCTACAAGGCAATCCTGCAGGTATTGCAGGCAGTTGGACCACGTGATTGAGGACTGCCCGATCTTGATAGCTAAGGTGCAGGAGAAATAGCAGACACCTACGCAGAATGTGCAAAGGGTTACGGCAGAGCCTCAAAATGAGGGACCAAGTATTAATATCATAACCCGTAGTGGCCTAGCCACTGGGGGGCGGAAGAAAAAGATACGGCTGAGCCTCTAATCAGGAAAGCGATCAACAAATTAGAAGGCCTAGACCTGCAAAAGGAAAGGGAGACCTTTATCGCGGCTCGGCAGAATTTCAGAGAAGCAGCTACTTCGCAAGTTCCAGCGGCCACCAAAGAAGGAGAAGGGGTTCATCCATTTTTACAAGCATGCATGAAACTGCTACGCAACCATCAGGTCGTTGAGAACCTCCAGGCACTATTAAACAGCTGCGCAGAGAAAACCAACTCGCCCCTGGAAGTTAAGGATGTAAACACACTGTATAAATACAAGAAACACACTGGTAGGGAAATGCGGCTCACAACACAAGTCGGGGATTACGAAATGGAACAAGTTATTTTGGATCTAGGATCAGATGCAAACGTACTACCCAAGAAAACATGGTAGCACATGGGAGAACCAAAGTTGGAATGGTCCACTATCCAGCTGCACATGGCCAATGAGCATAAAATCATACCGTTAGGAAGGTTATCACAGATTGTAGTGGATATTGCAGGAGTCAAGGTACAAGCCGACTTTGAGGTCATTCAGATTATGGAATATGTAGACCCTTACCCTGCAATCCTAGGGTTAGATTGGGCTATCGACATGGGCGGTATTATCAACTTAAAGAAGAGGAGCATGGTATTTGAGAACGGAGGGGTACGAGTGATAGTCCCCTTAGACCCTGTAGAAGGAGAAAGGTACACGGAGACGGTGCATATCGATGAGGAGGTAGATCACATCTACAAGTTAACTACGCAGGATGAAGATTTGATCAACCCTACAGCTGATAGTATGCTCTGTTGGGAAAAGGATAGCGACTGTTTGTCTAACTCTGATGGAGAACTCAAAAATTAGAAAAAACGATTGCACAACGTATCTACACTGCGATGTCTCAGGATTACAAGGGATTTTCAATGTATCTCCTCAGAGATACGAGATCTGCCCTACTTTGATGGTTCTAGTAGCGTTAAGGAATTTTTTCAAGCATTCGAAGCCGAAGTTCCAAAGGAACGAAGGTTATGGGCTCTCAGTCTCGCCCTACATGCAGCACCTGCGAAGTCGTGGGATGAGCGTAAGACTACATTCCAGGAATGAGGGGCATGCCAGACTATGTTATTCTTGTGCTTCGACCCTTTGGTTCACTTACACAGGGAACAACCCGGACTAGTAATCCGAAGCTGTGCAGACTTGTACAAGATAACTTCCGATGGCGAGAAAGGGAACGTGAATGATAGGTGCATCCCCTTTAAAAAATCTCTCAAGATAATGGATACTATGGAAGCTGCGGATCTGGCAGCACCTACAACTATGAAACAACTGTGCTCGTTCCTCCACTTCATAGGCTACTATAGAAAAACTGGGCTGGAGTATACATGGATCACAACGCCTCTGAAAGAACTGTTTCGCAAGGCCATTTCAGTTCGCAGGGACGTCGGGTGTCAGGGGAGTTTCAGACTAGCAAAGAAAACAATAGGCCCACTCAGAACGCTAATGGAAAGTTGGATGGACCACCATGTGCACAGGAGGCCCGTTGAATGCACACAGGCACACTAGGAGCACAGGTTTGCATTGAGCGCACCAGAGCTGCGAAAACTAGCCGTTGGGACAGTCAAATCAAGTAAAATGAAAAATATACCATTGAATGGAGCGGGCGGCTGGAATTTAATGAGGCGATTACGTGAGATTTTTTACCGTTTACATGATGGTAAGTTCCAAGTGCAACTTGCCCAACCACTGACCACTCGCGCTAGCTATAAAAGGGGTCGACCAAACCAGACAAGGGTTCTGTATCAGTTGTATATCTTGTACTTGGCATATCTTGTTGTGACGATTTGGTGCTACAAGACGCTCTGTGTTTATAGTGTCTCCTTTATGTCTGAACAACCTACCCCCTCAGACAGTAGCAACCCAGAGTTTATTTTTCGCGCCAGGATGACAGCTACGAACCCCGCTGAGCCTTCTGAACCAATGACCTCGGTGGAACAGGGGACTGAGGAAGTAGTGGAAATCGAGTTTGAGGCAGAAGAGATTCTCTCCACATTGAGCCCGACCACGAGAAAATGGAAAGCAAAGGCACTGAGCTCCCGAAAGCCCCCAAAGCCCACGAAATCGGCTGCAGGAAAGCCGCAAACTTCCCCGCAAACTGCAAAATCCCCGAAGGCAGCTTGGGAGGAAGCACAAACCGTTGAGTCAATTCACTGGTTACCTCCCTTTGTTAGACCACATAGGGTATCAACACGCACACCAAAGAATCTTGATGGCTTGGTCACTTACCCACAAATGTTGCTGACCCCAGGCGAGGTTTCCATCATTGGCGAACTTGTTGGTAAGCTTCATGAGGTCAAGTTTGATGATCACGACCTAGCCAACTTCGAAGTGTTTCCTGAGCTAGCACCTGCGCTATACCTTGACACAATTCATGACGACAATGGAGTTATAGTCGTCCCCCAGCGCTGGGTGTGGGGGTTGGCTGGGTATGGGCTCCTGAAATTGCTCAGGATGCCCCATTTTGGTTATTACAATATTACGGACCGGCTTGCATGCTAGATGCTCACCCTAATTCACGAAGGCTGCCTATGGATCCAGGACATAACTCCTATTGATGCTCTGCTCACAACAACAGAAAGTTTCCTCTACCCTTTGCCTGGCGCTGCCCTTATGATCCATCCGCCTGACCTGATCATGCGGGTCCATAGTTTCCAGGAGGTCCAGCGAGACTTAGCCAGACTACCCCAAGATTCTTTGCAAGGACTCCACTCAGGTATATTCCAAGAGATTCAGCACTAGGACCTATAGATTCACCAACAGTTAGGCGTGGCTGAGCGAACAATCAACGAAAGAAATGCCGCAGCTGCCCTAGACACCACGCAGCAGAAGGAGCTTGAAAGCTTCATTCACCAGCTCTGCGCAGAAGTTCCAGAAGAGATTCCAGCTACTGCTACGCCTGAGGCAAAGGTTGAAGGGTTGGTCGCCGCATTGAATGCATCTCGAACAGAAGTTGCGGAAGTTAAGTCACGGATGGAGCAGCAGATTGCCGATCTGCAGGCAAAATTGCAACCTGAAACACGTTTGGAGGTGCGGGCCTAGCGATCTGTGCTAGTCACTGCCGCTACGCACGTCATCACAGGGAAAATCACATAGGGTGCTTAACTACTGGATATTGCCATGCAGCTGTGGACCAAGGTCCAACGCAATCCGCTCCTGCGTGAAATAACCCAAACCCTGCCGCAGAAAGAGGAGACATTTTCAATGTTGGAAGCCACCCTGCCCACATTGGTTCCTGCTCAGCACTTGGCATGATTACGAACCAACCAAGACCTCCAAGCTGAGATAGAAGTGCTTCAACAGACGAAGAAGGCCCTCACCGACTGCCTGAAGCCTTGGACTGTTGATGCCCTTAGACTGTCGCAGGATGCTGATGTAGTAGTAAAGCAGCTCAACCAGACTCTGGAAAGTGTCACCACTGCGACGGAAGGCCTGATTTCATAGAAATTGGTTGACATCGCCTAGAATGCTGCTGCCCAAAGCAAAGCCGTGCTGCCCCCATTGGCCAAAGCGATCAAACTGTTGCAGGCGCAGGTGGAGACCCCACCACCTCAGTGACTCGGGATGAGTCACAAGATTGTGTTGGGGGGCTATTAGAACTGGGTCTCCTACAAAGCTGTGAATCTAGTCCATTTTGTATATTTCTGATTATATTTAGTCTAACGCAGGGTTTTTGGGGTGGGTCAAAGCCCCTAATGCATTGTAAGCGGGTCAAGGGTATACCAAGAGTCCGCAAACCACGATTTGTGGAACATTGGATGCGTAGGCTAAAATTAGTATAAATAGTTGAACCTTTTTTAGTCGATAGGTAGGAAATGAATAGAGATTGAAGCGAAGTACAGATTGCTAGATCTGGGTGGGTTGTTTTGGGTTAAGACTCCTGCTGGCAGTGTGCACGGAGATCCTCTATCCTGCTGTGTGCGGACCCTGCTGGCTATGTGCGCAGGAGGTATTCAGGGAATGTAAGAATATTTTGATGAGTAATACATGCGAAGTATTGTTGAACCATATGATGTTATCTGGATCTGTTCTGTTATGATTGTTGCGAACTAAGAATTGTCTAATTGCGCTGCCAACTTATCTGTTTATCTGTGTGGTATATAAGTAGTTGCATTTAATATATTACTATGATTATATCTCTGTTAATGAACGAAAACCATCTGTGTTGACAATACTGGCTGCGATTATGCTATTTTATGGTTGTAATTGATGATACACTAGAACAAATCTGATAAAACTATAGTCTAGTTACGTTCTGGAACCCTGCGAATCACCCTTCGGTGTAGATCTGATACTTACAGGCCTGCATTATTACCTTATCTCTCTCAGGGTGCGGAAACTCAGTTCCAACACCCTCCCATACTGCTTCGGGTGAGACTTTGACCTGCGCAAGCAAGTCACTATCGAAAGGGCCAGTAGTATAGGGGTTTGTTGGCAAACCTTCACCTTCGAACCTGGGTCGGGACCCCTCGAGCCAACAATAACCCACAGGTCCCAGGATTTAGGTGGCATTGGGATCCAGGAGAATCCATTGGGGGTAGGATTGGCCAATGGATTGTTTGGCATCCAGGTAAATCTATTGAGAAGGATTGGTCAAAGGATTGTTTGGGATCCAAGTATCGAAGGATCCATTCAGGACCATTCAACATGGAGGGATGGAACAATACATTAGGTTGTATGGGATCCCGATATCAATGTACAAATGCTTCTATTGTGGATAGAAGTGGATCGCTTGAAGACAAGAAATCTTTGGGTGCGAGGATTTGTAATATTCCTTTTCTTGATCCAGTCAAAGTGGATGGAATCAATCCATGGTATCACCATGGCATTATCCCATGGTATCCGCCCATGGTATTTGTTGTCGGTTTTTTAGGAAAATAATAAAATAAGGTCCATCAAGCCTATAAAAGGGGATAGAAGCTAGGAGTTTAGAATCATTCTGGTATTATCTATCTTATTCTATTTGGGTTGAGAACTTAGCCTAGCCTTTTCTAGCTTTGATCCCTGGACGAAAACCCCATGGTGAATTTGTTTGGTGGATCCATCCAGGGTCCATGATTGTGCTTCAGTATTGGTTTCTTGTTTTAATTAGCAACCCAGCATGCCACTGCAAAGGCTCAGATATTTTTGGTGTGGGCATGTATCTTTGTTTTTAGTTAATAATATAAATAAAAGGTTGCATTTCCAGATCCCGTCTATGTTCATGGTTTTTACTGAATGATTTTTTATTGAGAACACTAGAATGTGCTAGATATGACTAAATTATTAAGGTTTTGGATCTTACATCCTATGACCTAAAAAACCCTAGAATCACGAAGAATATGATTTTACCTAGAAGACCATTAATAAAGAACATCAAACCCAAGCTTTAAAATTATAACTTTTTTCTTCTTCTTTTCCTACAACTGAACTCTTATTTGAGAAATATTCATAACAAAGGAGGCCATTTCCTCATATTTCAACTTCTTCATTTTATATAGCTTATTCCTCAAATACATATGTTCTCCTAATGTACTTATAGAGTACAAATTGACTATCTTTTCATACATATCCTTTGAAGTCTTCAAGTTAGCAACAAAGGAACAAGGTGATCCTTAATGGATTCCATAATGACCTTTTGTGCCCTTACTTCCCATTTCTTGTATTTTTCTAACTGTTGAGTCTTGTATTTTCTACGTTCAATAACTTCCCCATGAACATATTCCATTAATTCATGTTTTGTAAGTGTCAGGTCAACCCTTTTCTTCCATGCTAGGAAATTTGTTGATTCAACGATCATATTTCTTTCGTTACAAATAAAACCCATAATACTGATAGATTCAAACATAGAATAATATGATACTTGTCAACCAATATTCTTTAATTCTTAGATTGTTTCTCGAACTATCTTGAGGCTTGCACGATCTTCAATGAAATTTCAATGATGTCATAGAAATATGTGTTCTAGGATACCTTCAAAAACAACTTCCAAGAGTGATGAAATATTTCTTTCAATGGTCCTTTGAATAGATCTCCTTCCAAGAGAGATAAATGACCTTCTTGTAGTCTTCCTATTCATGATTTCCTTTCATGCAGACTTGATGTAGTCTTATGAAAGTGATTCCCCTTAGCAAAGCCTTCTTGTGTCAACAAGATGATCCTTCTAGCCGCCTTCTTGTTCACCTTAGCTCTGATACCATGTTGGAAAATTCAATGTGGTAGTTATCAATTTAGATTTACTTATTCCTTAATACTTTCTTGTGAACTTTAATTATCTTCTTGTGCTTTTTTATTAGATATTCTTATAAAACAAATATCAAGATCAAAATAGTAAAGCCAATGGACACAGATATTAGGCTCCAAGCCAGGGAAAAACCCCTCAAAAGGGAAAACCCATAAAAAACTCTTCTCTTCTTATAGTATCTTCTCAAATTAGACAACAAAGTCCCAAACCCTTGACTAAGTCCTCCTTCAAGTACTAAGTCAACCCTTACAATAGAATCATATCACCACAATTCAAGTTTGCATCAATCTACAACTTAAACCATAGCTTTGACCCTGCAACTTCGAACGAATATCTAGTACAAAAACCCTAATTTTGCTTCTTCAAGAGATCCTTATTTGAGAAATATATATCTTCCCAAGGTCAACATAGTACAAAATAGCGTATTTTCCCTTCCAACAACTTTATACCGCAACTCGTCCTACTACAACTCATTCCTGCAATTTAAACCTTCTTGGAATCTGGAGAAACCCTAATTTTTCACTTTTATGAGAGAGATAGATCCCAAACACAAGTTTTCTTCCTTATTTTCTTATTCTATACTTTCCCTCTTCTTGTCTTCTTGCTTCCCAGTTGCAAATCGAACTTCCTTTCTCGAGTCTTGTGAGTGAGTCAATGTCAAATGAGATCAAAGTTGCTCCTTTATATATCCTTTCAAAGGGGTTGAATTCCCATCTTTAGGCCAACTTGAAGCTGCGAAGGCCAACTTGTATTTTGGAGGTTTCAGGACTTTCTAGACACAAATAATTTTTTTATATAAGTTATATCTTGCCTCTAAGGGTATTATAAACATGATGTTGACTCTTTTGACTCATGATAATATGTCATATGACCTAACAAACCCTTCAAGCATGGAGAACATGCTTTTACCTAGAAGACCATTAATAAAGAGGATGAAACCCATGCTTTAAAATAATAATTTTTTCTTTCTTCTTTTGTTTGTTTAGATAATATACATATTGAAATGAGTACAAGAAAAATTATGAATACTGAAACTAGTTACATTTCCAACAAACATAATAATGGAATGTACCTACCTTGTAATTAAAATTAAATAAAATGTGTACGTTTGGGACGATGTGGTGGTTGTCTCACTGGAATGTATCCCTTCCACCCAGTTTCAAATCCTATGGGGGGGAAACATGGCTCGTCATAGTAAGGTTGGAAGCATAGGTGTTCTGTTGGAGTTTGGGATCCTGGCTCCATTTTCGGTGGTCTACGGACGTCTCGGACCTAGGATGAAGTATGAGTTTATGATATTTATGGCTTGCAGGTTATTGCATATATTTTGGGTGGTTTCTAGTTCCCCATCAACAAAAGATTAAAAAAATAATAATAAATAAAATAATCAGGGGTATTTGGCACAAGCCCCTAGGAACATTCATGAGAAATTATAAATATATATGAGTATCATTGTATTGAATATGTGTTGTATTTCATTGTGTTATAGCAAGCATGACTTGTAGATTAATTTATTCCATAAGGCGTATTTGATGGTGTTACCCTACCCTAAGTGTTCTGTCGTCTATATTTTTCTGTTGTTCATGGTGAATATCTTGGTATCTTTGATGTTCAAGGTTTTTTTCTTTTGAATATTTATGGTGGAATATTTGTATATTTGAAGTTTTACGAGAAGTGGTATGATAGTAATTTCTTGGGAACAAAGCGAGATAATTTTTTTGGGAAAAATTGGATATTTTTTTCCTTTTGCTAAATTTTTGTACAAGAAAAATTTATCCAATTTGTGCCTAACATTTTCTCCCACTTTATGCCCAAGAAAGAGTTTTGATACCAATTGTAGTAAAACTTCAAAGACATAAAAAATAATCCACCATAAAACCTCAAAAATAAACCCTTGAAAATCAAATATACCTAGACATTCACTTAAACAACACAAGAATATAATAAGAAGAATCCTTGAGGTAGGTTACAACCATCAATCAATCTTATAGAAGGAATCACTCCACAAACCATATTTTCTATGAGATATTGTATTCCAATAAACCTCTAGTATGATGATACAAATGTGTATTTATACTTTATCACAAGTATTCTTATAGGCCTATGCGAAATACCCATTATCATTATCTTTTTTCATTTTAATTACATATTGGGTATTTCTATTACTTTGAATACATTTTATTCAGTACCCCCTTGGGTACCTCCCTATGTACATTCAATTAGAGAGTGATAAAGTCATTCATTTATTTCTCCATGAGTTGTATTGTATCTATGCTACAATTATTGATAGAATACTATGGAGGAGAAATTATGTATACCTCAAAATTGACAAAATATAGCATGCCTAAGCCTTGCTAATGATATATTGGGGCAAGTTCTAGAGCTATTGCGACCAATAATATGTTGTGATAAAAAATGGCAATGTTGATGTGAAAAATGATAGTATTAATGCAAGGAGATGATGGGATGTAATTTTGGAATATTGAGCACGAAGCCCATATTCAAACACCAAACTAAGGACATTGGAACAAAGGATGTTATGTAACTTCTCCAATAGAGAGAGGAATGTTGACTTCTTAGCTAGCAAAACTTCATGCCAAGACCAACCAAGAATATTATTGAGAAGATATTGTGGGGAGAGTAGAGTTTTTGAGTTGAGCTCCACAATGCCAAGGTGAAGGTTGAAGGGGAAACTTTGATAGGTGGCCCAAGGATAAAGACCAAAAAAATAGAGAGAATAAAAAAAAGGGTAAAGAAAGTTAATGATAGATTTGGTAAGAGGAGAGTTGTGACCAAAAGTCTTTTGCTATTGAAAACTTGTACTGAGGGTGGATATCAAAAACGAAAAAGAACCTAGATTGAACTATTCTTGATGAAGAATTAAAAATTCCCTTAGGGTTGAGGTGAAGACCTCCAAAGTAATACAATGATGGAATGTCAAGGAATCTAGATGGTGTGTAGGAGCATGAAATGAACCAACTTTGAAAATATAAGTGCCTAGGATGGAGGACTTGACCTCAAGGAATGTTGAAGATTGCAACAAGAAACAGTGAAGGAGGCATCCTGAAACATCATTCCTGATCCTAGTTGGAAAAGTGATCACCAAAACTAGGTGGGGGCCACACAGGTGATTTTTGCCGCAAAGTCTATTTTTATACTATGTCTATTTTTAGACATATGGATCATGTTCTATAAGTTGCAGGATTCTATTTATGGATGGTTGGTCAAGTTGGAAAAATAGATGGATTTCTATTTTTAGACATATTGGGCTGAATCTATTTTTAGATTTCCAGTCTAAAAATAGATATGTCGAATATTATTATCTCTTAATAATATTTGGACTATAGTAATCTGGCTGAATACTAACCATTTATCGGGTTGCATACACTTGAAGTGGCCTAGAAGGCTTTACGATCGGTTTCTGAAACTATGGCACTGGTGCTCGGCCCTGCCCGCTTGCTCTGAGCTCGGCGCTGTCTCCCGATCTGAGCAACCCCTGTGAGAGACCCCGCCCCTGCGCCCCGTCTTCTTTGGAGATCGGTCTGCATCAGCGAATGGAGATCCTGCTTTGACCCTCTCATCTTCGACCATGACGTTAGAAGGCGATTCCCTCCCGCCTTCTGACCTTGAGGCTTTCCGTGCCCTTGTTGCAGCTGCTAACAAGAGGCCGCCCTCGACCTCTCAGCTCAAGTTTGTAAAAAAACTGGACAAAATCCCCACGGTGTCGCTCCCGGTGGACGATGCCTGCAGAACAGCAATAAACCTGGCTGAGAGAGGCCTCATCGGCCAGTTCACTGGGTTATGGCCTTCCCCAAAAGCAGTAGATGATTGGGTCAAGCGAAACTGGTCGCCACTGGTCAAGGAAGGAGTAAAAAGCCATTTTGTAGGAAAGGGGTTCTTCGTCTTCGTGTTCGACAGTGTGGAAGACCGAAGCCTGATCTTCAGAAACGGGCCATATTTCATGGGCCCCCAAGGGTTATATCTGAATAAATGGTCTCCAGATTTCGACCCTGCACAAGATGTGCCCACAGCCGTTCCCGTTTGGGTGCGTCTCCCGCACCTCCCTCTTCACTGCTGGAGCCAGAGCTCACTGCAATCCATCGGCAATGCCCTAGGCAGGTATATTGATCAGGCCCCGAGGAAGGACCAGTTCTCCTGCGCTCGTATTTGTGTGGAAGTCGATTTGGAGGTCGGACTCCCCGAAGCCATCAATCTCTCAGTGGCAGACTGGACGCACATTCAAGAACTCGATTACGAGCAACTGCCCTTTAAATGTCGACATTGCCATGAATACGGGCATTTTGTTAGATACTGTAAAAAAAAAAATGAGGAAATAGCAGAGAAAGAGAAAGGCGAACAGTGGAAGCAAGCAAAGAGAACAACAAGCAATAGACAAAACAACAAAAGAAATGCAAAAGAGACAGGGACCAAAACAGGACAGGAAGGCGCAAGTAACCAAAACAGCGAAAGCAGGGAAGCTAATAGCAGTGCAGGAGATAAAAATCCATTCGAATCTCTTACTCCACCGACAGATCCTCCATAGGCTGAGCAGGAAGATCCACCACAGCTGAATATTGCAGACAATGAAGTGCCAGGTAACACTCCAAACCAGGTTCCTAGCAATACTCCTTCTCCTTCATATGCTGACATTATTAAACAAAAAAAGAAGAGTTTAGAAAACATGGGGTCATCTGATGAAGAAACCTTTGAAAGGCCATCTAAAAAAGTGTGAAGAAGAACAAACAAGGAAACCAGGGAAGAAGAATCAGAAAGGCAGAAAACCCTAGGCAGTCAATCCACCATTGAAATGACTCTCGGGAGAAATACAAGACCAAGGGCGCCCAAGGGAGGAGGCCCCACCCCTTCAAGCGGTAAATGATGTAGATGGTCTCTTGGAATTGTAGGGGCCTGGGAAATCCCAATAAGGCAGATGCTATCAAAGATCTCCTGAAACTGGAATCCGTGGATATACTTATGCTCCAAGAGACCAAAATAGAAGGGGAAACCCTTCTAAACACTAGCTCAATGAAGTGGAAATATGATGCTGGAAAGGCTGTGAGTGCAAGAGGCTCGGCCGGTGGTATAGGTACCTTTTGGTCAAAAAACTCCTTCTCTTTAGAACGACACTCGGAGACCCAACACTGGATATATACAGAACTACGCCACATCACAAGCAATCTCTCTCTTGCTCTGATCAACATGTATGTTCCCGTCCATTATGATGAAAAGAGACAGTGTTGGAGGTCACTCCTGGATTACATAGAGCACATCAACCCCTCAAACATTGTCATAGGAGGTGACTTGAATATAATCCTAGACCCCAAAGAAAAAAGAGGAGGGATTTACTCAAGGGATCCCTTCCTCAACATGGTGGAAAATCTGATTCTGCAGTGGGACTTAATAGACTACAAACCAGTAAAAGGCAAATACACCTGGACCAATAACAGAGCAGGGGAAAACCATATCTCTGCCAGGCTGGACAGATTTCTTATCAGCAGCTCGTTAATGTTGGACAACAGGATTGTTTTCACTAAGATCCTCCCAAAGCTCACGTCAGATCATAAGCCAATCCTCTTATGCTTGAAAGAAGAAGAAGATATTGGTCCTCTCCCTTTTCGTTTCAGTCCTCTTTGGGCCGGAAAAGAAGGCTTCTTTGACACAGTCCAAACTGCATGGGGGATAGAGGTTTCTGGATCCCCAAGTTTTGTTTGGGAACAAAAATTGAAAAAAACCAAAAAAGCTCTTAAGGATTGGATAAAGAACTCCATGAAAACCCCCACTAGACAGAGGAAGGAGGCTGTTCTTCTGCTGGAAGGTCTTCAATTCGAATTGGAGGAGAAAGATCCTTCTCCCACTGATTTAGCCAAGGAGAAAGCAGCCCAAAGGAATACATACAGCTCCTTCAGAAATGAAGAAGAGTACTGGCGTTTAAAATCTCGAAGTTTATGGCTTAAATCTGGGGACAGGAACACCACTTATTTCCATAGACAATGCAGGGCTCGCCTCTCTCGAAACCACATTGCAGAAATTACCTCCTCCAATGGCCAGGTGTATAAAGGTTACACTCAAATCAAAGAAGCAGCAGTAAATCATTTCCAAAATCTTCTTAGTGCAGAAAGTAACGAGAATGAGGAGGATGCATTAGAGTTTCTCTCCAACATTCCAAATCTAGTCAGCGAGGAAGATAATGAAACCCTGATAAGTCCAGCCACAGAAGAAGAGATAACCTCCATAGTCTGGTCCATGGAACCAGACAAAGCTCCAGGACCTGACGGGTTCTCAGTGCATTTCTATAGAATCTGTTGGGAGATAATCAAATTTGACCTCTTCAGAATGATAAGGGGATTCTTGAGGAAGGCAAAAGTTGGAGGCGGAATTAACTCCACCTTTCTCGCTTTAATCCCCAAGGAGACTAACCCTGGCTCCTTTGATAGATATAGGCCGATCTCTTTATGCAACTCATCTTACAAGATCGTGGCCAAGCTAATGGCTAACAGAATTAAGCCCCTCCTTCATAAACTCATCTCTCCGGCTCAAGGGGGATTTGTGGCTGGCAGACAGATTCTAGACAACGTCATCCAAGTTCAAGAAGCCCTGCATTCCAGCCATGCCCGGAAAGAACAAGGTATGATCATAAAACTGGACATGTGTAATGCTTTTGACAGAGTGAATCGTTCTTTTCTGTTCAGGGTTCTTGCTGCATTTGGTTTTAGTCAGGAGTTTATTAACCTCATCAAAGCTTGCACTGAGAACATCTGGATCGCCCCAATGGTGAATGGAAGACCAGCAGACTTTTTCTTGGCCACCAGGGGATTGAGGCAGGGTTGCCCCCTCTCTCCCTTCCTATACATACTGATGGTGGATTCACTGAGCAGGAAGCTGACATAGGAGAAACAAACAGGCTCAATTCCTGGGATCAGAATTGTGCAAGGCATCGCTCCAGTGAACCACGCATTCTTTGCAGACGATTCACTTCTGCTTGGGGGAGCTTCCTTAAGAATTGCTAACACCTTCAAGATCATTCTTCAAAAGTTCTGTAAAATCTCTGGTGCGTTAATCAGTGAGATAAAAAGCGCTGTATATGGCTGGAACACAGATCAAAACACAATTGAAAGGATCACCAGAGAATTGGGGTTCAATGGCTATGCTGTCTGGGATAAAATAAAGTATCTAGGCCTTCCATTAACTATGGGATCCAATCGAAATCATTTATGGGAAGAGGTGATCTTCAAGTTTAAGAAAAAGATAACTGCGTGGGGTGGAATCTGGCTCTCAACAGGCGGCAAACTCACCCTTATACGCACTGTTCTTTCAGCATTGCCAACGTTCCAAGCCTCTCTGTTGTTGGCACCAAGTCAAATAGCAGATCGAATCTCCTGTCTGATGCGAAATTTTTTGTGGAATGGTGGGCGCGGCAACAGCAATCGTTTTCATCTTGTTAACTGGAATACAGTGAAGCGTCCATTGAATGAAGGCGGACTTCAAATCCGAGACCCCCAACATTCCAACTTAGCCTTGGGGTGTAAGTTGCTGTGGCAGCTTCTAATCGAACCCTCCCACCCTGTCAGCCAGATCTTTAAACGCAAGTATCTCAATAATCAGTCGATTGCCAATTTCAACCCAGTGACTACACCCAGAGGAATGCAGGCATGGAAGCTCTGCAGCAAAGCAGTCGGTTTCTTCAGAATGCATCTTTATAAAATCCCAGGGAATGGGAAAAACACACTGCTATGGAGAGATCAGATTATGGTCCATCCTCCTCTATCAGCAAATACTGAAATCGCAGAATTAAGAGCTTGGTTAAGCTCAAGAGGAATTCGAAGAATTGAGGATATAGCTGAATGGGATCACAAAGGCAATTGGCAGAGTTGGTCTCTGCCTGTCATCCCAGCGCACTTAAACAATCAGTTAAAAGTCCTTACAGCTGCAATCTCAGACTTTACACCAGTGCACAAGGACGAGGAAGACTCCTGGGGTTGGGGAAAGACCGGGGTATACACAGCCAGACAAGGATACCTGCAGCTGCAAGGTAAGAAGGATTCTTTGCATCCCGAAGCAGTGTGGAAACAGATTTGGGAAAATTTCAGCATTCCCAAGATTAATTTCTTTTCTTGGACTTTGTTTCACAACAAAATCCTTACTGGAGAAAATCTGAACAGAAGAAACATAGCCGGCCCCCATCGATGTGTTCTTTGCAAAAACGCACTGGAATCCTCTGATCATTTGTTTATTGAGTGTGAGTTTGCTCAGAAGGCCTGGTCTATCTTCTTGACTGGCCTGAATGTGAGAACCCCTACACACTGTTCGACCAGAGACGTGTTCTCGTCATGGAAAGCTCGATACCCCTTCAGCATTGCAGACAAATCTCTCTGGCACAAGGTATGGATTGCAGCCCCAAAATACATATGTTGGAAGTTGTGGTTGGCCCGGAATGAAATTGTCTTTAACCAAAAAGAAACCACTGCAGATATCATAGCAGATCAGGCCAAGAAACTCCTATTAGAAACTCTGAGACACTCAAATGTCAAAGACGACAGCTCCCTTCGAAATGAATAAAGGATTTGGCTTGATGGCTTCTCCCCCAAGCCTACACCTTCAGCATTCACTCGCCCAAAACACAAAGAAAACTGGCAGATTAGAGACACGTTGGACAGTTTTCAGAAGTGGTGGAAATCACAAGGAAAATGCACCATCTTCTTTGACGGAGCCTCAAAAGGCAATCCAGGCAGGTCAGGAGCAGGAGGGGTTATTTATTTTTCGAATGGGAAAAAAGAGGCCTTCAGTTGGGGACTAGGGATAAAAACCAACAATCAGGCTGAAGTTCTCAGTCTTTTAAAAGCTTGCCAGCTGGCTAGGAAAGAGAATCCAAGTGAAATTTTAGTGTTCGGAGACTCAGAGTTGCTGATAAAATCTCTAATAAACAAGAAAGGGCTCAAGGATCCAGTGTTAAATAAACAGCTTGCAAGAGTGAACAGACTCCTGAAGGACTTCCCCTCAGCTCAAATCTTCCACATCCTCAGAGACTTGAACACAGAAGCAGACAGATTAGCAAACATAGGATGCACTCTTGAAATGAGCATGATCAGCTTAAATGCAGGAGAAGTGAACATGGCAAACATTCCCTAATAGGACAAGGAGTACATGTAAAAACAGTGAAATGCTTGATGAAGTGAACTGAAATGTTTGTTTTGGCTTTGGCCAACCCATCTCTATCAATAAAATTACCCGTTCCAGTTAAAAAAAAATAATATTTGGACTATAAACATTATCTTATTCTCTTGGAGCACTTCAGTTAAGTGCACAGATGTGGCACAGGAGCTGACAGAAGGAATTACGGTATTCCTGAGGGTTAAGTGGAGCCATTGCATGGATACTTCAATTAGAACTCATGTGACAGAGTTTGGTGGATTTGATTGAGGAAGTTAATGGAGTTGTGTTCAGTTTAACTAATCTAAACATAGTTGAGCTATTTGTATCTAGTTTAACTAATTGATACAATTAGTGAGAGTGGTGTGAATTAATTATTAATTAATTCACTAATTATAAACTCATTAATCAACTAAAGAATACATTAGTTAAATTCAGTGCATGGACAGTTTCAGTGGAGACTAGTGTAGAGATAGGTGAAAGGGAAAGTGTGACTATCAGTTGTGATTGTAAGTGATGCATGGTTTGCATCCAACACTCAGTAGAGATGCCTATAAATACTGCGTGAGCAAGGCTAGGGTAATTAATTCTCATCAAGAGGCATTCTTCAGTAAGGATTGCGCAGTAGAGGCAGGCTATCAAGTGGCAGAGATTGGAGCATGTGTTTTGCTAGATCTAGCTTGATTAGTGTGTAGCAAGTGGAGATTATACTGAGAGCTTGTGAGGAGCTTTGTATAATGATTGTTACATGATCTCTATGACATATATAATATACAGATAGTTGGGGGTTTTCAACTTTAAGCTTTCCCATTACATACTGTGTTCATATGTGTGAATTTTTATGGTTTTAATGTGTGCATGCAATTGATTTTATTTCCGCATGTGATGATCAATGGTAGAAGAGATTCTGTATTGTGCATGAAGATGAAACAGTGTGTGATGAGGATAATCTCGGTGGATAACATATTATTTATTCAAATTTCGACATGGTATCAAAGGGATATTGATCATTGGAGCAATTGCAAAACATTGAAGCGGTTGAGTTTTTTGTATTGAAGTGACCAGAGGAAGTTGGCGCTCAAGGATAAACTCAGGAAAATAAAAATGGAGAAGAATGACACTATTCCGGTATACTTGACAAAGTTTTTCCATTGCAGGGATGAGCTTGGGAGTGTAGGAGTTAGTGTGGATGAAGAAGGAGAAGTCAAGAAGGTTGGGATTCGAGCCAAGAATCTCTATAGACTTGAAGTAGATGGGATGTCTACAGAGCTTCCTACTGTTGGGAAGTGCAAGAAAGACATGCAATTGATGCTTGAGAGGGAGAAAGTTTTGCATACAGGTAATAGTGAACCTCGGGATGTGGAGCAGCCACGTGATGAGGATCATGGAGTGGAAGAAGCCACTCGTGCAGAGAAATTTCATGCCAGATGGGCAGAGGGAGTGCATGCAGCTATACCACCAGGTGAGAGGTGGGGCGACATGCATGAGTAATCCCAAGAGGAGATTTCTGGGCAGGATTCATGAGATGGTGTGGATCTCATGAATCAACTCGTTATGAGGTGCCCACAAAGGCAGCCAGCAGGCATTACCGCTGATTGATTCAGCAGATCAGTGACAATGTTTGACATTTGAGTTGCATGGACGCAGTTGACAAGTAAGTGCAACAGTGCATATGGCAAGAGTTCAATAGCGCAGTGGTTCCTGATGACATGTGCATTTGGCCAAGCAGAATTTGAAGACTTTGATGATAGATGCTAGATGCATTAGACTAATCGAGCTTTTTGGAGCCTATTCAGTTTCAGAGGAGTTGCAGAGCATATGCATGGAGTTGCATGGTGCTTGTGAAGGTTGCAGGGTGAATACATGGAGTTGCATGTCGCATGCAAAGACAGTCCTTTCTTGTTGAGAGGGAGTTTTGAAAATGGCAACAAGAAACAGTGTAGGAGGCCTCCTAAAACATCTTTCCTGATCCTAGTTGGAAAGTGATCACCTAAACTAGGTGGGGACCACACATGTGATTTTTGTCGCAAAGTCTAATTTTAGACTATGTCTATTTTTAGACATATGGATCATGTTCTATAAGTTGCAGGATGCTATTTATGGATGGTTGGTCAAGCTAGAAAAATAGATGGATTTCTATTTTTAGACATATTGGGTGGAATCTATTTTTAGATTGCCAGTCTAAAAATAGATATGTCGAATATTATTAGCTCTTAATAATATTCTTGACTATAAACATTATCTTCACTTCTGAGCACTTCGCTTATGCACGATGTGGCACAGATGACGAAGGAACTATGCTATTCCCGAGTTAAGTGGAGCTTATTGCATGGATACTTCAAATAGAACTCATGTGACAGAGTTTGGTGGAGTTGATTAAGGAAGTTAATGGAGTTGTGTTCATTTTAACTAATCTAAACATAGTTGAGCTATTTGTATCTAGTTTAACTGATTGATACAATTAGTGAGAGTGGTGTGAATTAATTAATAATTAATTCACTAATTATAAACTCATTAATTAACTAAAGAATACATCAGTTAAATTCAGTGCATGGACAGTTTCAGTGGAGACCAGTGCAAAGATAGGTGAAAGGGCAAGTGTGACTATCAGTTGTGACTACAGTGATGCATGGTTTGCATCCAAAACTTAGTATAGATGCCTATAAAGACTGCGTGAGCAAGGCTGGGGTAATCCATTCTCATTAAGAGGCATTCTTCAAATAGCATTTCGCAGTAGAGGCAGTGCTACAGGTGGCGTAGATTGGAGCATGTGTTTTGCTAGATCTAGCTTGATTAGTGTGTAGCAAGTGGAGATTATAATGAGAGCTTGTGAGGAGCTTTGTATAATGATTGTTACATGATCTCTATGACATATATAATATATAGATAGTTGGGGGTTTTCAACTTTAAGCTTTCCCATTACATACTATGTTCATATGTGTGAATTTTTATGCTTTTAATGTGTGCATGCAATTGATTTTAGTTCCGCATGTGATGATCAATGGTAGAAGAGATTTTGTATTGTGCATGAAGATGAAACAGTGTGTGATCAGGAGAATCTCGGTGGATAACATATCAGTTATTCAAATTTCTATAAGGAAAACCATGTGTATGTGGTAAAAGGCTCCATTTGGGCACATAGCCAATATAATTAGAGGTTGGATGCCAAAATAAGCCTCAAGCCTCAAAAGGAACCAAAATAAGGTGTATGTCGAGTGGAAAACCTCAAAAGGAACCAATATTTAATGAAATAAGGGTGGTATTGGAGCTAAAAGGAACCAAATTCATGTGAGGAGAAAGATCTGAATTGTAAGCTCTAATACCAAATGATGAGCCTCAACCTTCACATGCAAAATATTGCTTCCAAAAATAAGATGAACCCAAGAATAAGCTTCAAAATAAATCCATATCTTTATTCTTTAGCAAGATGTCTTAATACAGAGTTTTACACTAGTTATGATTTTACATAATCAACCCATGTTCCTTAAGATAGTAACCATTTATTAATAATTCATCCTAGAATAATTGCATATAATTTTCTTAGGTGACTTATCAGAATGACTCTATAATTTTATAAGCCATTTTTTTGCATGTTTTAAAAACAATAAAAATGATTTGAGCCCTTTTTTCTTTACCTAAGAAGAATTGCATAGAATTTGGTTAGAAAATGATTAAACGCAATGATCCTATAATTTTAGAGGCCTTTTTGTGCATGTTTTTAAATATAAGAAAAAATATTTGAGTCTTTTTTAGGGAAACCTTGTTGAGCCACCATATTTAAAAGTTTACGAAGGCGATGGGTAAGAACCAAACCTTCAATTTTTAGGATTTTTATTTGGTAGCCTTGGATGTCCTTAACTTTCTATTTTGCTATCCATTTAACGCTAAACACTATGTCTCCTAAAGTAAAAATATATTTCATTGTAATAAGGGTTTGAATGTCGCCCATTGACATTTGGGATTTATACATATCAATTCCATTCCCTCAAGATAATCACATTATTTTTCTATTTTTCAAGTATATAGCGACTTATATAATTTTTATGATTAGATTTAGAAAAGTGTAAAAGCCTCTATTGATTTCTATTTATATAGTACTTTATCTTCTCTTAATTAGTGTTTTTTAACTACTTATTTTAAAATTTTAGGAACACATAGGAGGCTTCACTCATGGTTTTTCAAACAATCTTACAATCATTATCATATTGAGGGTGTGCTTTTTTATACAAAAATTTAAAATAGTATTTGTTTTTACAAGTTGATAGAGTTCAAGTAAAAATATGAAATAGGTCTTCAATATTATTTTTGTTATAGATAAATTGTGTTTTAGGTATTTTACGAAATATGCAATTAAATTCAAGTGTTTTTCATTATTAAATTCTCATTTATGAGATTTTTATGAATGAGAGAGTTAATGATTGAGATTTGTTATCTATTATCCAAAATAAATTTTTAGTTATTTAAAATATAAAAATTAATAATTTAGTTATATACTAAAATATCAAATATAACATAATCTACCATACCAGTCTCTTTCCCATGAATACAATCACAATATTGGATTTGGGCCTCTCATTAAACTCATAAATTATCAAGTTTTGACAATTGTAAAACTTAATCAATTCAGTAACAAGCGAACTTTAGCATAAATCTTCAAAGCTTCTTTTAAATTTAAAATCTTCATAAAATATTGAGGTTTTAGATATTGCTAGCAATTATTTATTGAAAAATTGTTATAATATTAGGAAAAAAAATAGCAAATGAATATTACCTCGTTTTTCACTTTAAGACTTCTTAAATGATCATAATTCTCTTATAAATTAATTATTATTTTTTAATAACGATTTGTCCATTTCTTATAACCAAATTTCTCATCAACCTTTGAATCTACTTATGAGAAGCGTTGGGAATTTACTCTTGTGTTTTTACCTCTCCTTTTCCTGTAAACCCTACCAAAGTAGGTTAGAAGTTTAGGTCGGGGTCCCCTAGAGGTGGTAAGTTTAGGTCGGGGTCCCCTCGTCCTCGCTTCAGTTTGTTTTTTTTTCTCTAAATTTCTAGTTGTTCTACTTCAGTTTGTCTTTTTCATTTAAATTTATATTCATTTTATCTTCAGGAGGTTTGGGTTTTAGTCCACACTCCATCACTTTTCTGGAATAATATCTCCCCGACTTGTCTAGAATAATTCTAGGTCAACTGCCCAGAAAAAAAAACAGCTAAGGCTCCAAGCAAATTCTCCAAGACCCCACCCAAGTCCGTGAGCTCTACCCCACTGAAGGTAGAACCCAAGACTATCGAGAAAGCACATCCGAAGCCCTTGCACATTGTTGAAACTATGAAATTCGTAGATAAAGCCACGAAACCATGTAAATATTTGAACGAGCCAAGAGCCAAGAGCCAAAATAGAAAAATAAATTCCCATAAAAGATGCCAATGATAAGTACAAATAATCCACCAAGGATGTTGATAAGCACTATGCTGAAGGTATTGAGGAGGATGACAAGAGAATAGCCTTAGAGAACAAGGAAAATGATACTGTAATGCACAAAGCACATGATAATGAGGGTAAAGATAAAGAACACTACAATGAGCAGACTCATGTAAATGATGATGGGATGTAACTAGTTGCAGATGCTACAGCGTGGACTTTGTCACTCGTGGACTGTTGGAGGGAAACGTGAGAGTGGAACAAGTGTGGATGTGGATTGGACACTTATGGTATACTAGAGGACAACACAATAGTGTCCAAGTTGGAGCTCGATGTGCAACACCTTGGTGGATAAAGGTGGTCACTAGAGTTGCAGTGTTGTTGAGCTCAAGGGTATGATCAACTAGGAGCAGTTTGTGGAGCTTGAGACTTGTGTGTGGAGAAGTAATTCTACAACAGATGATGGGAAATCCTCCTAGCCCATGTTCATTGTGGAAGATGGACATCTTACAGTGAGAGGTGGTAGCCCTATATGCCCTAATGTATTATATCTGAATTTTATATAAAAAATAAACCCTTGAAAATCAAAGAAATCTAGACATTCACTTAAACAACACAAGAATAAAATAAGAAGAATACTTGAGGTAGGGTAAAACCATCAATCACTCCTATCGAAGGAATCCCTCCACAAACCATACTTGCTACAAGATAGTGTATTCCAACACACCTCTAGTATGATTATATAGATGTGTATTTATACTTTCTCACAAATATTCTTATAGGCCTATGCAAAATACCCATTATTATTATATTATTACCTTTTAATTACATAGTGGGTCTTTCCATTAATTTGAATACATTTTATTCAATATCCCCTTGGGTGCCTTCCTAGGTACATAACACTGGAGAGTGGTAAAGCCATTCACTGATTTTTCCATGAGTTGTACTGCATCTATGCTACCTTTATTGATAGAATATTATGGAGGAGCAATGATGTATACATTAAAATTGACAAAATGTAGCATGCCCAAGCCTTGCTAATGATATATTGGGGCAAGTTCTAGAGATATAGTGATCAACAATATGTTGCGATAAGAAATAGTAATGTTGATGTGAACAATGATAATATTAATGCAAGGAGATGATAAGATGTAAGTTTGGAATGTTGAGCACCAAACGTTATTCAAACCCCAAATAAGGACATTGGAACAAAGGATGTTATGTAACTTTTCCAATAGAGAGAGAGATGTTGACTTCTTAGCTAGCAAAACATCATGACAAGATCAAGTAGGAATATTATTGATAAGATATTGTAGGGAGAGTATAGTTTTTAAGTTGAGCTCCACGATCCTAAGGTGAAGGTCGAAGGGGAAACTTTGATAGGTAGCCAAAGGAGAAAGACTATGTAATCTCCAAAAAATAGAGAGAATAAAAAAAAAGGGTCAAGAAAGCTACTGATAGATTTGGTAAGAGGAGAGTTGTGACAAAAAGTCTTTTTCTATTGAAAACTTGTACTGAGGGTGGATATAAAAAATTCAAAAGAACTTAGATTGAACTATTGTTGATGAAAAATTAAAATTTCCCTTCAAGTTGAGGTGAAGACCTCCAAAGGAAGGCAATGATGGAATGTCAAGGAATCTAGATGGTGTGTAGGAGCATGAAATGAACCAAATTTGAAAATAGAAGTGCCTAGGATGGAGGACTTGACCTCAAGGAAAAGCAGGTGTATGTGGTAAAAGGTTCCATGTGGGCACATAGCCAAAATAATTAGAGCCTGGATGCCAAAAGAAGCCTCAAAAGGAACCAAAATAAGGTGTATGTCGAGTGGAAAACCTAAAAATGAAGCAATTTTTAGTGAAATAAGGGTGGTATTGGATCTAAAAGGAACCAAATTCATGCGAGGAGAAATATCTAAATTGTAAGCTCTAATACCAAATGATGAGCGTGAACCTTCACATAAAAAATATTTGCTTCCAAAAATAAGAATGAACCCAAGAATAAGCCTGAAAACAAATCCATATCCGTATTCTTTATCAAGATGTCTTAATATAGAGTTTTACACAAGTTATGGTTTTACATAATCAACCTGTTTTCCTTAAGATAGTAACCCTTTATTCATAATTCATCCTAGAATAATTGCATATAGATTTTTTAAAGTAACTTATCATAATGATTCTATAATTTTATAAGCCATTTTTGTGCATGTTTTAAAAACAAGAAAAAGGATTTGACTCCCCTTTTTTCTTGACCTATCAAGCATATGTTAATAATTCTTCTTAGAAGAAGTGCATATAATTTGGTTAGAAAATGATTAAATCAACGATCGTATAATTTTAGAGGCCTTTTGTGCACATTTTTAAATATAAGAAAAAATATCTGAGTCCATTGTTTAGGGAAACCTTGTTGAGGCACAATATTTAAAAGTTTATGAAGACGATGGGTAAGAACTAAGCCTTCAATTTTTAGGATTTCAATTTGGTAGCCTTGGATGTCCTTAACTTTCTCTTTTGCTAGTCATTTAACGCTAAACTCTATGTCTCCTAAAGTAAAACTATATTTCTTTGTAATAAGGGTTTGAATGTCGCCCACAACATTTGAGATTTATACATATCAATTCCATTCCCTTAGGATAATCACAATATTTTTCTAGTTTTTCAAGTTGATAGTAATTTGTATGATTAGATTTAGAAAAGTGTAAACGCCTCTATTGCTTTCTATTTATATAAGACCTCATCTTCTTTTAATTAGTGTTTTTTAACTACTTATTTTAAAATTTTAGGAACACAAAGGAGGCTTCACTCATGGTTTTTCAAACAATTTTACAATCATTATCATAAAAACAAGTGTTTTTCATTATTAAATTCCCATTTATGAGGTTTTGACGAATGAGAGAGTTTATGATTGAGGTTTGTTATCTATTTTCCAAACTAGAATTTTAATTATTAAAAATGTAAAAACCATATAATTTTTATGATTAGATTTAGAAAAGTGTAAAAGCCTCTATTGCTTTCTATTTATATAATACATGCTCTTCTTTTATATAGTGTTTTTTAACTACTTATTTTAAAATTTTAGGAACACAAAGGAGGCTTCATTTATGGTTTTTCAAACAATCTTATAATCATTATCATAAATTCAAGTGTTTTTCATTATTAGATTCTCATTTATGAGATTTTGATGAACAAGAGAGTTTATGATTGAGATTTGTCATCTATTTTCGAAAATAGATTTTCAATTATTTAAAATGTAAAAACTATATAGCAATTAAAATTAGATTTAGAAAAGTGTAAAAACCTCTATTGCTTTCTATTTATATAATACCTCCTCTTCTTTTAATTAGTGTTTTTTAACTACATATTTTAAAATTGCAGGAACACAAAGGAGGCTTCACTCATGGTTTTTCAAACAACCTTACAATCATTATCATACTGAGGATGTATTTTTTTATGCAAAGATTTAAAATAGTATTTGTTTTTACAAGTTGATAGAGTTTTAGGTATTTTAGGAAATATGCAATTAAATTCAAGTGTTTTTCATTATTAGATTCCCAATTATGAGATTTTGATGAATAACTAGAGAGTTTATGATTGAGATTTGTTATCTATTTTCCAAAATAGATTTTTAATTATTTAAAATGTAAAAATTAATAATTTGGTTGTATACTAGATTTGTGGCTCTCATTAAACTCATAAATTATCAAGTTTTGGCAATTATAAAACTTAATCAATTCAGTAACAAGTCAACTTTAGCGTAAATCTTCAAAGCTTCTTTTAAATTTAAAATCCTCATAAAACTAAAAAATTATCAAGTTTTGACAACTATAAAACTTAATCAATTCAGTAATTCAAAGTTTCTTTTAATTTTAAAATCCTCATAAAACATTAAGGTTTTAGATATTGCTATCAATTATTTATCGAAAAATTGTTATAATATTAAGAAAAATAAAAATAACAAATAGAGTTTTTCAATAAATATCATAATTTTCTTATAGATTAATTATTATTTTTAATAAATTTTTCTTATAAATTAATTACCTTTTTTTAATAACCATCTCTCATAAGCAAAATTTTCATCAATCTTTGAATTTATTACCTTTTTTCAATAACCATTTCTTATAAGCAAATTTTTCATCAACCTTTGAATTTATTACCTTTTCTTAATAACCTGTCTTATAAGCAAAGTTTTCATCAACCTTTGAATTTATTTATGAGAAGTGTTGAGAATTTACTCCTGCGTTTTTACCTCTCCTTTCCCTGTAAACCCTACCAAAGTAGGGTGGCAGTTTAGGTCGAGGTCCCATGGAGGTGGTACTTGACCTATAAAACCCTGACCTCCTTTGAAGCGGGGTAAAAATATCATGTCGGCTAAAAATCTCACACATTGGACATATGAAAACGCACATATATGAAGCGGTTATCTCAGTTCCCTAAACACTTAATACTACAATACTACACTGAGCGGTTGATCGCTTCTCAGGATTTAGCGTTCTCTTTTAATATCGAGGTTGATATACAGAAACCTTCGTTTATTTTTTTTCTTTACATTTCCAGTCGTTCTACTTCAGTTTGTCTTTTTCCTTGAAATTTCTATTCGTTTTATTTTCAGGAGGTCTGGGTTTCGATCCACACTATCACTTTTCTGCAATAATGCCTCCCCGTCTTGTCCAGAAGAATGCTGGGTCAACTGCCCAGAAAAAGACAGCAGCTAAAGGTTCTAGCAAATTCTCCAAGACCCCACCCAAGTCTGTGAGCTCTGCCCCACCCAAGGTAGAACCCGAGACTGTCAAGAAAGCACAGCCGAAGCCCTCGCCCAAAACCCCACCGAAGTCTGTGAGCTCTGTCCCGCCCAAGTTAGAACCCGAGACTGTCGAGAAAGCACAGCCGAAGCCCTCGCCCAAAACCCCACCCAAGTCCGTGAGCTCTGCCCCACCCAAGTTAGAACCCGAGACTGTCGAGAAAGCACAGCCGAAGCCCTCGCCCAAGACCCCACCCACGTCCGTGAGCTCTGCTCCACCGAAGGCAGAACCCGAGACTGTCGAGAAAGCACAGTCGAAGCCCTCGCCCATCGTTGAAACTCTGCAAGTCAGAGAGAAAGCCATCGAGTCATGCAAAGATTTGAAGGAGGCAAGTGTGGAAGCCCAGAAGGACAAAGAATCCACCAAGGATGCTGATAGGCCCTATGCTGAAGATATGGAGGAGGATGGCAAGAGAATAGCCTTAGAGAACAAGGAAATCGATACTGCAAGTGTGGAAGCCCAGAAGGACAAAGAATCCACCAAGGATGCTGATAAGCCCTCTGCTGAAGGTATCGAGGATGACTGCAAGAGAATAGCCTTAGAGAACAAGGAAATCGATACTGCAATGCAGGAAGCACATCATAATGAGGGTAATGATACAGAACAGCACAATGAGCTGTCTGGAAATGGGCATGAAGAGAGTGTGGAGGGACACAGAGCTGATGTGGACATGCCGCCAGCCATGGTGAAGGAGCGGATAAAGCAGAAGGAGTTTGAAGTGTTTGTGGGTGGGCTGGATAAAGACGTTGATGAGGAGGATTTGAAGGTGGTGTTTAGTGAGATTGGTGAAGTTGTGGAGATCAGATTGCCAAAGAATTCTCGGACTCAGAAGAATAAGAGCTTTGCATTTGTTCGTTTCGCTACTGTGGAGCAAGCCAAAAAGGCAGTGGTAGTGCTCAAGAATCCACAGGTGAGAGGGAAACAGTGCGAAGTTGCAAGAAGTCAAGATAATGAAACTCTTCATCTACGCAATATTTGTAAATCATGGACAAAAGAGGTTCTTCAACAGAAATTGAGAGAATATGGAATACATAATATGGAGGAAATAACTTTAATGGAAGATCTAGAAAAAGAAGGGACAAATAGGGGGTTTGCATTTCTGGAGTTCTCCACTCATCTGGAGGCTACCAATGCCCTCGTCCGCTTGCAGAAGCCAGATGTTTTCTTTGGTACTGAGCTTCGTGCAAAGGTTGCATTTGCCAAATCTGGCATTGAGCTGGACGAGGAAGTTATGGCGCAGGTAAAGTCTGTTTTTGTTGATGGATTGCCACCTTCTTGGGATGAAGAGCGTGTTCTGGACAAATTTAAAAGTTATGGTGAAATTGAAGAAGTGGAATTGGCACGAAACATGCCTGCAGCCAAGCGTAAAGATTTTGGGTTTATTTCTTTCCGAACTCGTGAAGCGGCACTGGCTTGCATTGAAGGAGTAAATAAGAATGAGGTAAATGAAGAAGAAGAAGATAGAAAGGTTACTCTGAAAGCTACTCTTCGGAAACCTCAGCAAAAGGGGAGGGTTGGTGCAGGATATGGTAGGGTGCCATGGGTTCGTGGTATGGGAGCACCTGCTACTCGATTTGGAGGTGAGGGCGGAAGGGGCTTTTTAGATAAAAGACGCCAATTCCAACATTTAGGAAGGGCATATGATAATAGGCGACCATCTGCTCCTGCTCCTGCTCCTGCTCGGAGGAATTATAGAGAAGATGATGCTCCTGCTCCTGCTCGGAGGAATTATAGAGAAGATGAGGAGGGTTATCTTGATAGGCGAGGTCCTGCTCGGAGGAATTATAGAGAAGATGAAGATTATCTTGATAGGCGAGGTCCTGCTCGGAGGAATTATAGAGAAGATGAAGATTATTTTGATAGGCGAGCTCTACCTTCAGCTAGACCTGCTGAAACAGTTACTAGAGGATCCTCATACTCATACGAGGGTGATTATGGATATCGTGGGGCTGGATATTATGAGAGCGTGCCTCCACGCAGGCCTATATACCCCGAGGATAGCTGCAGTTTTAGCAGCATGAATGGAATTTCAGCTTATCATGGTGGCCCAAGAGGAGTATGTGGGTCCAAACGCCCATATTCTGATGTGGGTGATGATTTCCAATCTCCAGGTCCGCATTCCAGGAATCGTTTGGATTATAGTGTAGGGGCTGCTGCAGATTCACGTTACAAAAGAGTGAGCAGGCAGGGTCAAGATTCACAACACGGTTTTAGTGCAGGCAGCAGAAGTGGTGCAAGCTATTCAAATGATGTTGGAGGTGGACAATATGCATCTGGTGGTTATGGACGTGGCAATGGCTCAGCATCATATTATTGAAAATTTAGGCTACAGACAGAGATGCAGAACATATTTATTTGCCTTGGTTCCCTAATATGCATCTGGTGGTTATGGACGTGGCAATGGCTCAGCATCATATTATTGAAAATCTAGGGTACAGACGGAGATGCAGAACATATTTATTTGCCTTGGTTCTCTAATAAAATAAAATGTTATTTTGAACAGAGTTATTTGCGTTGGTTCTCTAATTAAACAAAATGACTAAGTCACTAGTGTGTTTAACATGGTGATTAGTAAAATATGTAAATCGAGTAGTCTTTAGTGCAACTTTTTGAAGGCTTTTACGGTGACTTTTTACGGTGTAATTTCTCTAAATTCCGTCAGGAACTTATTGAAAAGAGAAGTTTGATTGCTAACTTTGCACAATTGAAGTGCCCTAGAGGTTTTTGAGGGTGTTGAATACATATATAGAGTCAAAAAACCAGTTTGAATAACAAAAACCAAGATTTTACCTCAAAATTTTTCACCGGATTCCGACCCTGAAACTTCAAAAAGTCGCACTAAAAACAACTCCTATATAAACTAGTGTTGATGATGCTTACAAGATGTTCACGGGCAGTTTGATTGTTTTCAAGATGTCAAACTGACAGTACATGATGCCTCAATTTCAAATGAGATCAAGTCTACTCCTTTATATATCCTTTCCAAGGGGTTGAATTCCCTTCTTTAGGCCAACTTGAAGCTGCTAGGGACAACTTGTGTATAACCAGCCTAGATCCATCTAACTCCGGATCTATCATGCGCCAAGAGGGATCAAATATCTAGAGGTGCAAACCTATTTTTTAAGTGCAAAACTTGAGGAAAGGTTTGCACCTCAAGAGATTTGATCCCTCTCGGCGCATGATAGATCCGGATTTAGATGGATCTAGGTTGGTTCCAGTCGTGTGAAGCCAAGGAAAATATATAGAACATATGATTAATTTTATGAATAATATGTAAATACATCTAATATAAATATAATAATTTTATATATGCTAAATATGTCTGAAAACTGGTCATTTTAATTTTAAATTTGCTTAGTTACTTAAGTTTGTTGAGATAAATATTGTTAATAAATTTAATGATGAAATAAAAATTTTGAATGCAAAGTGACAATGTAATATTGTTGAATGATAGAAAATGTGAATAATAAGAATGCACTCAATTACAAATAGTCTTCATTGTAATCAATCTCAAATTATTTTCTTCTACTATTCTTATTGTCACCTTTGTTAGTTTTGTCATTTTTTCATATCGATTATATGAAAAACACAATTGAAATCATAAATCATTTAAATATTTTTCTGGAACTATTGCACTAAAAATCATACATTTTCTCTCTTGCTCTTCGATATTAATAGGTTGAATTAATAAAACATAAAAATAAATGTACATTGTCAATAATTTTGCCTGCTTAGAGTGAAATTAATGCACAATGTTAATCCAATCACTTTAAAATTAATGTACCATCAATGTACATCCAATTAAACAATGAAATAGGATTAGAAAACAACATCTACAGTGAAATGGATGCATCTAATGCAGGTAATCAAATAGGATTAGAAATCAACATCTACACTGAAATTAATGTATCTGGATGCATCTAATGCAGGCAATCAAATAGGATTAGAAATCACCATCTATACTGAAATCGAAGCATTTAGTGCAAGAAATCAAATACGATTAGAAATCGTGTACATTGAAATCAATGCATCTAGTGGAAGTAGTCGAATATAATTAGAAATCAACATCTACACTGATACGATTAGAAATCATGTATATTGAAATCAATGCATTTATTGCAAGAAAACATATAGGATTAGCAATCATCTACACTGAAATCAATGCATATAGTGCAAGAAATTAAATATGATTATAAATAAACATATACACTAAAATCAATACATCTAGTGCAAGCAATCAAAATGGATTAGAAATCTCCATCTACACTGAAATCAATTCATCTAGTGCATGAAATCTTCTTCCCTCTCTCCCCCTCGAAGTACATCTTTGTTTCCTTCCCTCTATCCACTCTCTCACATCCTCCCTTTCCTTCCTATCTCTCCATTTCTCTCCTACATCTCTATCACTCTCTCTCTTCACCACCAACTCTGTTACTATATCCCTACCTCTCTCCTTCTCTCATCCCTTCACTTCATATCTCATTCTTTGTCTCTTTATCTCATCCGAAAACATACACACTCTCTCTCCATCTCTCCCTTGTCACTTAATCTCTCTCTCCACTTATCAATCTCTCTGTTTTTCTTCTTCTCTCCCTCTCTCCCCCTCTAAATCCGTCTGTCTCTCTCTCTCTCTCTCTGCCCTCCAATCTTCTCACTATCTCCATCCCTCTCTCCTCCTCTCCCGCCACCCCTTCCATATTTATGTCTCCCTCTTCCTGGCGTACCCTTTTCTACCTCTCTCACTCCTCTCCCTCTCTCTCTTCATTCCTCCTCTCCCCTCTCCTTGATTTTATCCCCATTTCTCCCTTCTCACTCTCTCTATCTCTCCACCTGTATCACTCTGTCTTTGTTCTTCCCTTCCATAAATATCTAGAGTTAATATATATCATGATACATTAATGTATATAATAATATAGAAAATTTAATATTGTATTAATCCAAAGTTATTAAATATAATAATATTAATATGAATATTAGATTTAATAATAATCATATTATTATTAATATTTTGATATTAATATTAGGGATAATAATGGTTTTTTTGGCATGATATTAATAATAATTTTTCCCATAGTATTTGACCTATAATATTCACCTAAATAAAACCTATTTTTTGAGTGTTGGTAAATATAAAGAGATTTATAGAGTAAATATAAAAAAATAGGTTTTATTTATTTACCATACCTCTTTTATTTACAATGATATTTGGCCCATAGACTTGGTATATAATTAGATGTTGATTTATAATGATATTTGATATGTTTTTATATATTTATCATGCCTCTTTATACCTCTTTTATATTGATTTATTTATTTACCATAGCTCTTTTATAAATATGGTATTTAGCCCATGGTATTAATAATAATTTGACCCATGGTATTTGGCATATAGGCTTCACCTAAATAAAACTTCTTTTTGACTTATTGTAAATATAAAGAGGTTTATGGAGTAAATATAAAAAGAGGCTTTATTTATTTAGTGGAAGTAGTCAAATATAATTAGAAATCAACATCTACATTGAAATTAATTTTCATCTTTTTTTAAGTGGAAATAGTAAATATCCATATTTATTTTCATCTTTTTTTCTAGTGTTTTTTAATGCATAATGTTTTCTCGCCCTTTCCAGCTGGTAGATAATGGTTTCTATAGTGAGTGCTTTCATACAAAATGAAATTTGACAAAAGATTAAAATTTACAATGATAACCTATATGGATTTTTGCATTATTGAGTAACTTTTTGAAGAATCAATTACGAAACACATTTTACAATTTTTCCTTGCTATCTTTCAAAACGAGTATTGTCTGCATTGCCTATAAGCATGCTTTTTAATTGCCTATAAGTTGAGTTGTTTTAATTTTATTTTTGGTTTATTTATATGATTGTTAAAATTTATTTGTTAAGCCGACACTTAATTTTAATTTTTAATTTAAAACTTAAATCGACATTTTGTATGAGGACGTGACATACCTGACATCGGGGTCAAACTGGGCTATAGATGCGACATTTTTCTAATATTGTTGAATGATAGAAAATGTGAATAATAAGAATGCACTCAATTACAAATTGTCTTCATTGTAATCAATCTCAAATTATTTTCTTCTACTATTCTTATTGTCACCTTTGTTAGTTTTGTCATCTTTTCATATCAGTTATATGAAAAGCACAATTGAAATCATAAATCATTTAAATATTTTTTTGGAACTATTGTACTAAAAATCATACATTTTCTCTCTTGCTCTTCGATATTAATAGGTTGAATTACTAAAACATAAAAATAAATGTACATTGTCAATAATTTTTCCTGCTTACAGTGAAATTAATGCACAATGTTAATCCAATCACTTTAAAATTAATGTACCATCAATGTACATCCAATCACATCAAATCAGAAATCAACGTTTACACTGAAATCAATGCATATAATGCAAACAATAAAATAGGATTAGAAAACAACATCTACAGTGAAATGGATGCATCTAATGCAGGTAGTCAAATAGGATTAGAAATCAACATCTACACTGAAATTAATGTATCTAGTGCAAGTAAGCAAATAATATTAGAAACCAACATCACTGAAACCAATGCACCTAGTGCAAGCAATCAAATAGGATTAGAAATCACCATCTATACTGAAATCGATGCATTTAGTGCAAGAAATTAAATACGATTAGAAATCATGTACATTGAAATCAATGCATCTAGTGGAAGTATTCAAATATAATTAGAAATCAACATCTACACTGAAACGATTAGAAATCATGTACATTGAAATCAATGCATCTAGTGGAAGTAGTCAAATATAATTAGAAATAAACATCTACACTGAAATTAATGCATCTAGTGCAAGGAATCAAATAGGATAAAAATCTTTGTCTACATTGAAATCAATGCATTTATTGTGAGAAAACATATAGGATTAGCAATCATCTACATTGAAATCAATGCATATAGTGCAAGAAATTAAATATAATTATAAATAAACATATACACTAAAATCAATGCATCTAGTGCAAGCAATCAAAATGGATTAGAAATCTCCATCTACACTGAAATCAATTCATCTAGTGCATGAAATCTTCTTCCCTCTCTCCCCCCTCGAAGTACATCTTTGTTTCCTTCCCTCTATCCACTCTCTCACATCCTCCCTTTCCTTCCTATCTCTCCATTTCTCTCCTACATCTCTATCGCTCTCTCTCTTCACCTCCAACTCTGTTACTATATCCCTACCTCTCTCCTTCTCTCATCCCTTCACTTCACATCTCATTCTTTGTCTCTTTATCTCATCCGAAAACATACTCTCTCTCTCTCTCTCTCTCTCTATATATATATATATATATATATATATATATTCTCTCTTCCCCCATCAATCTCTTCTTCTCTCTCAAGTCCTCTCTCTTGTCCTTCCTCTCTCTCCAATCCTCTTTATTGTTTTCTCTCTCTCTCTCAACATCTACACTAAAATCAATGCATAGAGTGCAAGAAATCAAATAGGATTAGATATCACCATCCACAATGAAATCAATGCATCTAGTGAAATAAATCGTCTTCCCTCTCTCCCCCCTCCAACTCCATCTCTCTTTCCCTCCCACTCTCCACTCTCTCACATCCTCTCTCTCTTCCTTCCCCTTTCTCCCTTTCTCTCCCATGTCTATATCTCTCTCTTTCCCTCTCTCTCCCTCTCTTCACCCTCCAACTCTATCAATATATCCCTCCCTCTCTCCTTCTCCCCACATTCCCTCCATCTCTCCTTTTTCTCTTTATCTCACGCCAAAACATACACACGCTCTCTCTATTTCTCTCTTTTCACTCCCTCTCTCTCTCCACTTCTCGCTCTCTATGTATTTATTCTTCCCTCCAACTCCATCTCTCTATCCCTCCCTCTCTGCTCCTATCTCTCTCCCTCTCTTCTCCTCTCTCTCTTCCTTCCTCTCTCTCCCTTCCTCTCCTATCTCCCTCTCTCTTCCCCCATCTCTCTCTTTTCCCTCTAATCCTCTCTCTCTTTTCCTCTAATCCTCTCTCTTCCCCCATAACTCTCTCTCTCTCTACCCTCCAATCCTCTCACTATCTCCATCCCTCTCTCCTCCTCCCCTCTCCCCTCCCTCCATATTTATGTCTCCTTCTTCCTCGCATACCCTTTTCTACCTCTCTCACTCCTCTCCCTCTCTCTCTCTTCATTCCTCCTCTCCCCTCTCCTTGATTTTATCCCCATCTCTCCCTTCTCACTCCCTCTATCTCTCCACCTCTATCACTCTATGACTTTGTTCTTCCCTTCCATATATATCTAGAGTTAATATATATCATGATACATTAATGTATATAATAATATAGAAAAATTAATATTGTATTAATCCAAAGTTATTAAATATAATAATATTAATATGAATATTAGATTTAATAATAATCATATTATTATTAATATTTTGATATTAATATTAGGGATAATAATGGTTTTTTTGGCGTGATACTAATAATAATTTTTCCCATAGTTTTTGACCTATAGGACTCACCTAAATAAAACCTATTTTTTGAGTGTTGGTAAATATAAAGAGATTTATAAAGTAAATATAAAAAAATAGGTTTAATTTATTTACCATACCTCTTTTATTTACAATGGTATTTGGCCCATAGACTTGGTATATAATTAGATGTTGATTTATAATGATATTTGATATGTTTTAATATATTTATCATGCCTTGTTATACCTCTTTTATATTGATTTATTTATTTACCATATCTCTTTTAGAAATATGGTATTTAGCCCATGGTATTAATAATAATTTCGCCCATGGTATTTGGCATATAGGCTTCACCTAAATAAAACTTCTTTTTTGACTTATTGTAAATATAAAGAGGTTTATGGAGTAAATATAAAAAGAGGCTTTATTTATTTAGTGGAAGTAGTCAAATATAATTAGAAATCAACATCTACACTGAAATTCATTTTCATCTTTTTTTTCAGTGGAAATAGTAAATATCCATATTTATTTTCATTTTTTTTTCTACTGTTTTCTAATGCATAATGTTTTCTACTGGTAGATAATGGTTTCTATAGTGAGTGCTTTCATACAAAATTAAATTTGACAAATGATTAAAATCTACAATGATAACCTATATGGATTTTTTATTCCATTAACTTCTGTAACTCTTTCTATGTCTATAACGCAATTCAGAAGTGAAAGGCATTATTGAGTAATTTTATGAAGAATCAATTATGAAACACATTTTACAATTTTACCTTGCTATCTTTCAAAACGAGTATTGTTTGCATTGCCTATAAGCACGCTTTTTAATTTCCTATTGGTTTATTTATATGATTGCTAAAATTTATTTGTTAAGCCGACACTTAATTTTTATTTTTAATTTAAAACTTAAACCAACATTTTGTATGAGGACGTGACATACCTGACATCGAGGTCAAACTGGGCTGTAGATGCGCCTCTCGGTGCAAAAATTGGAGGTTTCCAGGACTTGCTAGGCACAATTTTTTTTTTTACAAGTTATATATTTCCTGGAAGGGTATTATAAACATGATGTTGACTCATATGGCCTAACAAAACCATGAAGCATAGAGAACATGCTTTTACCTAGAAGACCATTAATAAAGAAGAAAAAACCCATGCTTTAAAATAATGACTTTTTCTTTCTTATTTTGTTTGTTTAGATAATATACATATTGAAATGAATACAAGAAAAATTATGAACCGAAACTAGTTACACTTCCAACAAACATAATAATGGAAAAGAGAAGTTTGATTGCTAACTTTGCACAATCGAAGTGCCCTAGAGGTTTTTGAGGGTGCTGAATTCATATATAGAGTCAAAAAACTAGTTTGAATAACAAAAACCAAGATTTTACCTCACCGGATTCCGACACCTGAAACTTCAAAAAGTCGCACTAAAGACAACTCCTATATAAACTAGTGTTGATGATGCCTACAAGATGTTCACGGGAAGTTTGAGTGTTTTCAAGATGTCAAACTGACAGTACATGATGCCTTAGTTTCAACAGGAAAAATATTATCCGCAGTTTGGGTGTTTTCAAGATGTCAAACTAACAGTACATGATGCCTCATTTTCAGCAGGAAAAATATTATCGTTCCTCTGTTGGTGGATAGCTGTCTACTTGTTTCTTCGACATAGTCAAATTGTGGAATAGAGATTGTCCATATATTCAAAAACTCTGTTTAAGATTTTCAAAAGCTTTGGTTGTACATAGTCTCTTTAAGATTTTCAAAAGCTTTGGTTGCCTATTTAGATCAAGAAAATGCTTTATTCTTTAATAATTATGTTAGGAGTTATTGTTATTTGACCATACCAAGTCAATTTGAAGAATCCTAAGTTTCATTATTGACTCAAATATTCAGCGTCTTGAACCCCAAAGGCACACTTGGAAAGATTTTCATTATATTTGTTTCTCTTACAACAATGTTAATATCATGACATGTTGTGCACACTCTTCTAAAAAATTGTGTAGATTATTATGTCATCAAAAAATAATAACACAAATTTTCTGAGAAAGGGTTTGCAAATATAATTCATAAAGCTTTGAAATGTTGAAGGTGCATTTTCAAGTCTAAATTGCATAACCTAATACACTCTTAGTCATCGCCATGTGTTTTAAATGTTATTTTGGGAATGCATTCTTCACTTACTTTGATTTGAACATATTCAAAGTTGAGATCCAACATAGTAAAGAATATTGTTCAATAATAATTTATCAATGACAGGTCAAAGAATACTCAACAGAGGTCAAAGTTGATTCCTAAATTAACAAAATCTCTACAACAACAATAATCTCTAATGAAAATTTCTAAAATATCTCTACAAATAGAAAGTAGAACTCTGTGAAAGGAGATTACTACACCGAGTATCTCATTTGAAATGATTTATGGGTCATTAGTTCCATGAAATATCAAGACCAGAATAGTAAATAAAGATACTCGTTTAACATCCACTTCAATTAGGCAATAAGAGCTAATACTAACTCGTATCCAAAGCATAAAAATTAGTAATGATCCCTATGCTCTACTAAAATAATCCCTCTATTCCAAAAAGTATGTGTCTTGTGCATAAGCCATAGAATTCATAGCATTCTGTGACTATTGTAAGAGTTTTATTCCCATTTGTAGAAAATAAATAGGAGAGTATATAATAATAAGTGCAATTCATTACCAAGCAAAAAGACGAAGTTGTTAAATATATGCATGGGATATAATAAGTGGGAAATCTTAAATATATGCATGGATATAGTAAGGTAATTATTTTGGTGTATATATTTGTACATTAATGACAAAACATCTTGTTATTATTTTTGTTTTATACTTGTTTCAGAATAAATATTCATTGTTTATTTTTTTGTTACAATATCTTCTACCTCTATCTCTCCCAGACAACTTTGACAACAATGTCAAACAAGTTATATATGATCTTGGCAAATACATGAGGTGAGTGGCGATTTAAATGCAAAGTGTAATTTGTTTAATAATTTGTTGTACAGTAACTTATATTTGACTGCATGTTTTTTACTTGTAATGTACTATATATCCTATTGTTGAAACTTGTGATGGTTTCCATCTAAATAAATCGATAAAGAAGATATAAAGCATTGGAGGAAACATATTCCTCATCTAATGTGTGAAATGCAAAATTTTCTACCTCCGACATTTTTCAATGCACAAGAACACTACCTCATACACCAAGTTGAGGAGATTGAAAAGTGTGTACCTGTACACACAAGATCAATGTGGATGGTTGAGAGGCACTTGAAATCTTTGAAGGATCTGGTTAGACAAAGAGCATGTCCTGAGGGTTTTATGGTAGAGGGATATATGGTATATCAAACCATGGTTTATATTATTCAATATAGTCTAACAATAGGAAAAAGTGTCAATGCATTGGATTGCATTTGGGATGTCAACTCCATGAAAAAATTTGAAGGGAAGCAGCTATTGGGGAAAGGTACAATGAGGAAAGTGAGATGTAAGTATATAGTGGAGATTTATAATACATTTGAATTATTATTTTTATTATTATTAAAAAAAAATTAATCGTACTTATTTAGTTTTTAGTCTTCATGCACAATCCAATATTATAGTGGTATAATCTGTTAACTAATTATATATACGCATGTGAACCATATTATTTTAATATAGCCATTCGAGAGTGGGATGCAATACATTTATACATTGTAAACAATGTTGATTGGATGTAGGTATGGATTGAATGATGCAAGCAAGCTAATACTGGTAGGTTATCATGGTATGGTGTGTGTACAATGGTCAAAGAAGATGAACATAGTGGAGATACCAATCTTACACAAAGGGAAATTGATTTAGCACATGGTTTAGTACATTACCAGGCTCGCATATAATTCACTTATACTATTTTTTTTTTTTACAATTACAATGATGATCATGATGCTGACATGGCCAACCCTTTGAACATGACTTCTGAACATGACGATACAGATGATGAGTTGGATGAAGAAGAAGATTAATGATATCAAAATGTTTATGTGTTATTGTTCAAACATATTTTTAATTTATATTGGCAGATCTGAAATGAGATTATTAGCAGATTCAATTTTTGGCTTACAAACAATGGCATAACTCACCTCTTCTTCTGTCATCTGTTGTAAGAACTCTTTTCCACCAAGTATTAGAGATTTTGGCTCACTCTTTGCAGCTCCATTCCCTTCTTGCAAAGACAAAAAATTATGTTGAATACCACCCATATCGAACTTATAACAATTATTTTTTCCATCATGAACTACTTTCCTGTCAAATTTCCAAGGTCTGCCCAACAACACATGACACACATCCATAAGCATGATATCACAAGTAACTTTGTCTTGATATCTTCTTATTTGGAAAGCCACTTCACTTTGCTCAATAACCAACAGTCGGTGTCCTTTATGCAACCATGACACCTTGTAGGGTGTTGGATGCTTGACCTTATTAAGGTTCAAATTTTCCACCATTTCAGTGGACACCAAATTTTTGGTGCTTCCATTATCAATAACTACTTTGCAACATTTCCCTTGGAATTTTCATGTAGTTCGAAACAAATCTTTCCTTTGTGAAGACTCTGCCACTTCCTTCTATGCTTTCAATAGCACCTTGTTCATGAGAATAGCTTCTCCAACCTCAAGTACATTCTCCACTACAGGATCTTGTGGTTCTTCCTGCTCTCCTTGTTCATCATAGTTTCCTCTTTGCCATGCATTCTCATTATCAGGACACTCATAGGATTGATGACCTAGTTTGTTACATTTGTAGCATATGTAAACTAACTCTTTGCCTCTACCTCTTCCTCTACCTCGCTGGTAGGGTCTTCCCCTCTAGGCTCATATCCTTTCCCTACTTGTTCTCGCTGGTTAGAACCACCAGCATCATCCTTTTAAGTTGGAGCCTTCCCTCTTCCAATTGTTTGCCCTCTTCCTTTGGTAGATCCTTTTCCTCTACTAAAGGTTTGTTTCCTGACTATCTTCTCTTCTACTCTTAAAGCATATTGATAGGCCCCCTCCATGGTGCTAGGAGATAACATGCTAATCTCCTCTTGAATTTCATCCTTAATCCATTGATGTACCTAGTTGTATTTTTAGAGTTATCTTCTATATAACCTGCTCTCAAGTTAACCTTATAGAAATATTTTGTATACTCTCTCACAGTCAACAACCTTATCTAAGGTTCTGCATATGTTTGTAAAGACTCAGCTGATAATACTTGGGTAAGAGTTTTCCTCTTGTTATCCATGATGACAATTAGGTTAGTATAGATTGGCCTTAAGTTGATTAGGTTGGGTCAATTAGGTTTGAATAAGGTCTTTGAAATTTAAATTTTCAAAAAAATGCACATGTGAGGGGTCTTGAAAGTCATTTTTCTAGTGAATAGATATCGACTTACAACAACCTCCACATTTATATATTTATATAAAAAAATAATGGGTACCCTCATATTTTTAAATTTTTCATGTCTAAATCCTTGTATTCATTTTTTCTCACAACTATTTATTTCAGTGTTAAAACCTTTACATTGATTTAATTTTCACACACACACACACACACACACACCTTTTTATATAATGTTGGGATCCTAGGCTTTGTGTGGTTCTCCTTGTGCTACAAAGTTTCAAGCCCAATAGCCTATCCACAATCACGTGCCTTAATAAAGCCTTTTTACATAAATTGACCCCCATTGTTTCGTTATCCGGGACCAAAAACCCTTGGTGATTTCATTAAATCAACATCACAAACCATTCAAGGTCCATGTTCCTGGGGTTCTAATGACGTTTGTCAATTGTAGTGAATTTTTCCAATGAACTACTAAAAATATTGTCGTCTCAATCCCTGGGTCCCCAGGCCATTCTTGTAATTGAATTTCACATAGATTTTAGGGTTGTGAGGCTAGGGATTAATGCATACCCCAATTGGCTTAACTTAAACCTTAATTAAGCAAATAATCATGATCAACAAGGTAAATAAACATCTTGCCTGCAAATCTTGCATTTGAATTTTAGTCTTTTCACATTGTAAATGTTCCATACTACGAAGCATAAACAAGATTTTCTCTCATGTAATTTCAATTTAGGATTCATAATATAATTATGTAGCTTCATCAAAGCACATTTACTCACTCAAATATTACATTATTTTTCTCAATTTCGCTTACTTCTTTCATTTTTTCTCATACGTCCCTGCACACGAGACCTGCTTCTACAACTAATACAATGACGTAGAAAGCAAGGAAAGCACAAAAGCCTAGGTAGAAAGGATGCCCAAATTGTTGAATTGAAAATGAAAATGAAAATCATGAGCAACAGTCTAATAACTGTAGAAATATTCAAGGAAGTTGAAGAGGGAAATGACCATCTCTTAAATGCACAAGTTAGATTTTTTGAAGAGTTGAGCATGGTACAAGCCCAACAAGACATAATTGATAACTCTTGGAGGAGGTATGTTGTTCCTTTGGAGACAATCTCTAGTTGTTAGGATATCAATGTCTAAGACATTCATTGTCACTTATAATTAAAATTGTTTGTTGTCCCTTCATATGGTAACCCCATAATTATAAATTAAAACCCTTTAATCTTTACTGATAACATAACTCTTCAAAGTTCCATTAAATGATAAATGTGCATGAATAGGAGAAGATCAAATGATAGATAAAACCATTAGCAATATGTTGTAAATCACATAAACTATTATCTCTGGTTTAGAAGAAAACAGTTGTAAGAAAAGACTTCAGAATAAAGGAGCGCATCATTAAGGAAATTTACTCTAACTCACAGATGTAAATTAGACACCACTGGCTACATTACTTTACTCCAACAGAAGAAACATACATAATATGGAACAAGAGGAACTCAACACATTCATCAATTGTTGGAAAATTCTCTAAATAGCTTTATTAATTCCATAAAGACAATGTACAAAATTGGTAAAACTTCCGAGGCCCAATGTCTGGAACCTCCTTTATTCTTTGAAAGAGTCTTAAATACATTATTACAAAATGGAAAATTATGGAAATGTCAACTTCCCAAACTATTTTCTTCAATCATTACAATAAAAGTAAAAAATAAAAACATCTGTAGTAAAACAAAGTAAAGTAAATGTGAAACACCATTCGATCATGAGGTGGCAACGGCCTGAGATCCTGGAATGGAAGAAGTTCCCGCATCTTCATCATTTTCTTGTGTGGACATCCATTCTTTGCATTTTTTCCACGGGTCTACATTCGAGCCGAGACAATTTGCAAGTTTGACTTGCACCATTCTAAAATCTATGATCCTGGAATGCGAGGGTCTTTCTGAAAACAAAGTTTTCATCATTCATAATTACTGAAAGTCTTTATGCAAAAATTTCACGATTGTGGCTCCCTTCAGAATAACAGTATTTTCATGTGTGTTGTCGATTTTACTCTTCGCCCTAACCAACAATGTTTCAAATGTCTCCCAAGGGAGGAGATTTCCTTGCTGGTCCCAACAGGATGGAAAACCAACTCTAGTTCTTTTATCAAACAACACATTGAACCATAACACTACTTCTTTGACTTCCTTCAACTTTTTTTTTTTTTTTTTGTATTCTTCCTGTATGAATTCTTGATGATCATGTTGTTAAACTCCAGCACACATCGAGTCATGTCTTCAATCCCGAAATTCTTCAACTCTTAAGTAGTTTTATAATTAATAAAATTAATTAATCTCTTGGCATATGAGGTCCTGTTTTTCAACTTCTCTTTATTGGAAACAATGAAATTTTCTAGGTCCCTCACAATACTCTTTTCTTCCCCAATAATGATCAACAAATCCCATATGTTCTGACAACATCAATAATTTCATTCCAAATAATCTCCTTGGCTTGAATAAGGGATACATTTCCCTTCACTTTCTCCTTTAGCTCTTTGATCTCGTAATAGGCATTCTGACAGTCCTACCTATATTTTTCTGCATTGTCCTTGGTCATATGCAACTCATTCTCTGTAACATTGAGCACTTTATAAGCTCCTTACAACTCCCTCTGAGATTTCTTTAAATCAATTTATACCAATATTAACTCAGTTGAGACTTGATTTAATTGGGAAGCAAGGTCTTCTGAATTAGATGAAACAACTACTGTACAAACATGAGAATCAATTTGTTTCTGCAACATCTCACCTGCTTCCTTCAGTGTTGCAATTTCTTGATCCTTGGCAAGCAGATCTTGCAACAGTTGCTCTTTCTCTGTTTCCACCCGGGCTACTTCAATAGCCATAGGATGCTTACCTGTTGGAAGCTTCAGTTTATTCTTCAAATTCTGAATTTCAGATTCAACAGACTGCAACAGTCTCTGAATTGTTGATCTGTCTTCAAGATCAACACCAACTTTAGCAATTATTTTCTTTAATTCCTCCTTCTATGTGGAATAAGCTCTTGAGTTATCTTTTTCCAACTTCAGTTGTTTGATCACTTTACTTAACATGTTTTCATCTTTAGCAGCAACTGAAGTAGTTTTATTCAAATCATTAATGATTAATTGTCTCGTTTGCATATGTAAATTAATATTGTCAGGAAGAGGAATTTTCTTAGCATCTACTGTTAAATTAACAGTTTTGAAAGAAGAAGTAGAAGTCACATTCATAGCTGAAGGGTGAGAGAAAGATATCTTCAGTTGATCCCTTTCTAAGTCCATTTCTTCCAGTAGCCTTGTCTTCTTAAGAGAAATTTGAGCCCTTAAGAGAAATTTGAGCCTCAAGTTGAGGCTCAATGTTTTTTCTTATCTTCTTATTTCTTTCTTCAATATGTGAGAAAACTTTCTTAATGTTTGACAAGGAGTCATGATTCAAACAATGTTACCGATGAAATAGGTAACCTGACCTCAAAATGAGAACTCTAGCCCAAAAAGACTAAAAAAACATGAAAAAAACACCCCAAAAACAAAAAAAAGTGTATTCCAGAACGCACTTGGTTTTTTTTGAAGGTCAAATTTCAACATTTTATAAAATTATGCTAAAAACAAAATTGTTTCTTGAAAAAAGGATTGAAAAAAAACCCTCAAAACAAAACCAGTTGATGCTGGAATAACAAAAAGAGAAAAAAAATGTGTCATATTTTTGACATTTTTAAAAATAGAAATAAATTTTTTTAATTTTTATAATTCAAACATTAAAAGAAAACCTAAAATTTAAGAAAAAAATAAATTTAAAAAATAAAAACATTTTAAAGCTTAAAATTTAAAAATATATAGGAATAAAAAATAAAAAATAAAAACAAAATAAAAATTTTAAATCAAACATTTAAAAAATTAAAAAAAAAAAATTTAAAGATTAAAATTTCAAAATATATAGAAATAAAAATAAAAATAAAAAAAATAAAAAATAAAAATAAAAATATTAAATTTAAAAAAAAAACAAGTTAAAAAAAAAATTATAAAAATTAAATTTAAAAAAGAAAAAGAAAATGTTTATTAAATTAAAAAATAAAAAATTAAATTTAAAGAAATATATTAAATTTTAATAAATTTAAAACTTAAAAAAAAAAAAAAAAAAACAAAAAACAAAAAAACATTATGGAAATTACAAGTAAAAAAATGAAAAATTAATTAAAAATAAAAAATGAAAAATAAAATACAATAAAAATATTAAATTTAAAAAAATATATATTAAAAAAAAATAGATTTTAAAAAATAAATTAAATTTAAATTATAAAAAATAATATATATATATATATATATATATATATATATATATATATATATATATATATATATAAACTTAAATTAAAATATATATATTAGATTTTATTAAATTTAAAAAAAATTGTTAATATTAAAATAACAAATTAAACTAAAAAATATTAAATTTCAATAAATAAATAAATAAACAAATAAATTTTGAAAAAAAAAAACATTGTTAAAATAAAAAGTTAAAAAACTTTAAAAATCAATTAAAATTGAAAAAAAAATATTAAATTCAAATAAATTAAAAAAAAAAATTCAAAATTTACTAAATTTTAAAAAATTAAATGAAAAAACTAAACATAAAATTTAATACTAATAATAATAATAATAATTAAAAAAAAAACAATTTATATATATATATATATATATATATATATATATATAATTCAAAATTTAATAAAAATTATTAACAAAATTTAGAAAAAAAAAAATTAAAATAAAAAGAATGAATAAAATTAAAAAAATAAATAAATAAAATTAAAACAAATTAGATTTCCCAAAAAAAAAAAATTCAAATTAAAAAAAAAATATTAAAAATTTAAAATAATAATAATAATAATTTTTTGATCGTGGTGGCACCGCCAATTGCCCTCTCGTCCAGGTGGCAGCGGAGGCTGGCCGCTGGGCGGGAGGCCGATTCCTGGAATCACCCTCCCGCGCCAGGAGGCCGATTCCGGGACTCGCCCTCTCATCGCGGGAGGGCGATTTCCGGAATCAGCCTCCCGCACAGGTCGCAGCAGAGGTCGGCCGCTGGGCGGGCGGGGGGCTGCATGTAGCCTCCCCACCCACCCAGCGGCCGGACTTCGCCGCCACCTATGCGAGAGACCAATTGGCGGTGCCACCACGATCATTTTTTTTTTTTAATAATTATTTTTTAATTTTTTTATAATTTTTTTATTTTAATTTTTTAATTCAAAAAATTTATTTATTTATTTTTAAATTCAAATTTTTTATTTTAAATTTAATTTGTTTTAATTTTTTTTTGTTTTTCTTTTTTAAATTTTGTTTTTAAATTTAATATTTTAGATTAATTATTTTTTAAAATTTAAAATTTATTTATTAAATTTATTAAATTTTAATTTAATTTAATTTAATTTTTTAATCTTTTAGTTTATTTAGTTTTTCATTTTTAAAATTTATAAATTGTTTCATTTAAAAAAAATATATATTTGTTTTTAATTATTTGCACGTGGTCTTTTTCTTTTTCTTTTTTTTGTTTTTTAATGATAGTTTTTATTTTTATTTTAATTCTTTTATTTTAATTTTCTTTTTCAATTTTAATTTTTTTATTTTAATTTTTAATTTGTTTTTTTTGTTAATTTTAAAATTTGTATTTTTTTTTCTTATTATTATTATTTTTTTAATTTAAATTTTTAAATTTAATTTTTTATTTTTTGTATTTTTTTTAATCTAAATTTTGATTTTGTAATTTAAATTATTTTTAAATTTTCTATTTTAATTTTTAAATTATATGGTTTTTTTTAATAACTTAGAAATAATGTTTTTGATGTTTTTTTTTTTTTTTTTTTTTGGGTTAATTTTTTTTTTTCTTTAAATTATGTGTTTTTTTTTTTCAAATTTTGTCATTTCTTTTGATATAATTTTTGAATATTTTTGTTTTGTTTTTTTTTATTTATTTTTGCTTAAATTTTTTATTTTTACGAGTTTTTTTTTTTTTTTTGGGCATTTTTTTTGGTTTTTTTTAATTGTATTTATATATATATTTTTTTATCTAAGTTTTGTGTTTTATTACCAACATGAAAATCACCACACTTAAAAAAAAAGGTTTATGCTACATCAATACGTTTCAAAATTAGCATGAAAATCACCTCTCTAAAAAAAAAAGTTGATGCTACATCAATACGTTTCAAAACTAGCATGAAAATCACTAACATTTTAAAACAAATATTCATACTTCATAAATAAAAATATTAGAGTGTCAAAAATGTGCTAAAAAAAAGGGGGGGGGGGGGATTCTGCATCACCACTTTTCAAAATCGGGTGTTTTTTATGCAACCAAAAAAAAGTAGGTAACAGTGCGGTTACCTATTTCATCAGTAACAGTGTTTGAATTGAACTCTCTGGAAGAGGAGATGAGAGAGTGCAAGAGATGCCCTCTTCCATGGCATTTTCCTTCTTGGCTGCTTTCCCTGTATAGGGTGAGGAGTTTCCACCTCCATCTACTCAGACACAAAAGTCTGTCCTCCATTTTCGAGCTTCTCCATCTGCTCTACCTTCAGCTAGACCTGCTGAAACAGTTACTAAAGGATCCTCATATTCATACGACGGTGATTATGGATATCGTGGGGCTGGATATTCTGAGAGCATGCCTCCACCCAGGCCTATATACCCTAAGGATAGCTAGAGTTTTTGCATGAATGGAATTTCAGATTATCATGGTGGCACAGGAGTATGTGGGTCCAAACACCTATATACCGATGTGGGTGATGATTTCCCATCTCCAGGTTGGCATTCCATGAGTCATTTGGATTATAGTGTAGGGGCTGCTGTGGATTCACGTTACAAAAGAGTGAGCAGGCATGGTAAAGATTCACAACAAGGTTATAGTGCAAGCAACAGAATTGGTGCAAGCTATTCAAATGACTACCTGCCCTGTGGCAATGATGTTGGAGGTGGACAATATGCATCTGGTGTTTATGGACGTCGCAATGGCTCAACATCATATTATTGAAAATTTAGGGTACAAACTGAGATGCAGAACATATTTATTTCGAGAAGAATTTAGGGTACAGACTGAGATGCAGAACATATTTAATTTGAGCATTGGTTCTATAATAAAACAATTTATTTATTTATTTATTTTTTTAATTTTTTTTAATTTATTTATTTATTTATTTATTTTTTTATTTTTTTAAGTAAATGTCACATCCCTAAGTCACTAGTGCTTTGTCTCTTGATGATTCCTAAACGATGTTCAAAGGTAGTTTGGGTGTTGTCAAGATGTCAAACCAAGGCAGTTTGGGTGTTAGTACATGATGCCTCAGCAGGAAAAATATAACTCTTCTCTTGTTGTTGGTTAGTAGACTACGTGACCAGGTTGCAACTTGTAATAAGACCATTAATCATTCCTTGATTTTTCGTGATTAAACTGATAGGTTTTTAGGATTAATGGGCAATTGGGATTTATGTCTATAGACAAATGAAAGATCAACTTATTAGTATAGGATTTTTTTGTAGCTTATTGTCTTTTAGTGAGTGGGTAGATGACAATATGAGAAAACATAAAAAATGAGCATACTTTATCGTTCAATCTACCATTACCACAATGACATTTTTTTCTTTGGATTTGGATAAAATTGTGATAAAATCCATTGAAACATCTTCCCAATGCCGGCTTGGTATAGCTAATGGTTGTAGGAGCCTTGGGGTCTTGATTGTTATTTTGTGGACATATTACACATTCAACTACAACTTTTGCACATTTTCTTTAAGAACTTCCCAATAAAATATTTCTTGATTTTATGGTAGGTATTCAAGAACCTTAAATGTCCTACCATAGAGAAGTATGTAATTCTAAAAGGACTTTTTATTTAAATGTCCTACCATAGAGAAGTATGTAATTCTAAAAGGACTTCTTGTTTTAATGTCCTATCTTATGAAAAGATGTTGAAAATTAAGGGCCATTATTCTCAATTATTGTAACCATTAGACACTTAATACAACATCAACACCACCCATTTGGATTGTAATCATGTGAACATCAACAACATCAACACCACCCATTTCGATGTAAATTCTGGTGTTGGATATTCAAAGCAATTAATAAGCTTTTCAAATTTGTTATTGATGAACTTATGGGTAATATTGTTACCCTTTTCTTTTCTATATATCCTTCTATCTTTAGGGTTTTTGGTGTACTGATGTTAGTTAATGCATGACAAGATATTGTTGGAATAGTCTCTTCTTCGTCTAGATATTATGACGATTTCACTTCTTGATCTTCGTCATTTTCATAGTCTATGTAGAATTAGGTGCATGAATAGATGTCTCTTTCAATTTCAGTAGTCCTTCGTCCTCCACTCTACTAAAGAAAACCATGTTCTCTAAAGCCTACCTTATTTCAATTTGTACATCAAATATATGAATGGAGCGATCTTACTATCGAATGTGCATAAGGGATAGAAATTTTTTTGAAGGTCTAAGACATGATTTATCTGCAAAATACAATATACCATCTACGTTTCCATTAAAAATATTCAAAGAGATCTCTCCAAGATTTCATGTGACATGTTTTACCTACGTCAGGTAGCCAAACATCTCTCCATAAGGCTACTCCAATATTGCAATTGGGAACAATGTAATGAGCATATTCAAGTTCTTTACCTTTCACTAGATCTCGAGTTTTACCTTTGAATTATTGATGATATTGTTTGTATTTAATTTTCTCCCAAGAGATTATGCATGTAGTCACATCATGTACATTTATTTCACAACAAATACAATGAATATCAATTCTATCTCTAAAATTGTGTCTACACCCCCCCTCCCATCTCTAAAATCATTTCTTATATGCTCTCTTTTACTTCTATTTCCTCTAAAAGAATCATGTGATTGCTTATCTCCTTTTTTAGTGAGGCACATGATCTCTCCAGTGGTATAAGTTGTTCTGAAACTTTCTCCACCAAGGAGTCAAATGTAATAGACAACAGTTGGTCACTAGCTTGCAATGATTCAAGGTTGTGAGAGAATGTAGGGTAAAGATTCATGATGAAGGCTATGAGAGGAAGGCATATTTTTACTCCAATTGAATCTATGCCATGCATGATGGCTATGATTTCAGGAGCTAAAGCCATGGAATCATCATCCTTGAACTATAGGTTTAAGATATTCACTAGTAGTTTTACTAATTCCAATTTTAAGTGTGACTTATATGGCTTTTATCTTCTTTAGAGAACCATAAGAATGTAAATGGTAAAACTATGATGGATCACTCTTTTACTTACTCAATGACAATTAGGGAATAAAATTTATTTTATTTGTTCTTCCATATGGCTAGCACCTTGTCAGATGTATGCTTGTTAGGTTTGTGTCCTCCTTTCCTTTTGTTGTGGCAACTTTTCCTTTATGGATGTCATTCCAAAAATCATTGAATATGAGAGTGTGATTGATATTTTTGGACCACTCTCAATAGTTCTCCTTGCTCTTATCCAAAGTGTAAAAATTAGTAATGTTATTTGAAAAATAAATTATTATGTCGATCCCTATGCTCCACTAAAATATTCCCTCTATTCCAAAAAGTATGTGTCTTATGTATAAGCCATAGAATTCATAGCATTCTTATGTATAAGCCATAAAATTCATAGCATTCATATCTTTTTGTGACTATTGTAAGGGTTTGATTCCCATTTGTAGAAAAAAATAGGAGAATATAAAATAATAAGTGCAATTCATTACCATGAAAAAAAATGAAGTTGTTAAATATATGCATGGAATATAGTAAGTGGGAAATATTATGATGCTCCCAATATGGGAGCTCATAAAATACGGGTGTCGAATAATTATAGATCATAAAAATTAGGCTCCCCATTTGAATCAAACCTTTCTACAAACTCATGCTCCTTCTCTCTCTCAATTCTCTAAGCCATTTAGTCGGTGTCATTATTGTAGGCCTTTGGGTTCTCTCTAGTTTACCATTGAAAGAGGATGTTGCTCTTTTGTAAGGGTGTTCTTCTAGGAGGAATACCTTGGAGCAATCATACACTAGCTTTCGTAAGTGGTCAGACTACTTAGCCTTCAGAGAAAGTCCACAACATTTACATCCATGATACCCTTTTGTTACAAGACTTGCGAAACTATTGTATACAATTTGGCATGTTAGCAACCATGAATATTTGAACAATTGCAACGAATTAAATCAATATGTGAAACAATATTGTTACGTATATAAACAAATCAATAAAAATGTAATTTACCAGAGCAAACTATGAATCCTGGATAACAATGTATGGTGTAAGAACATATTCCATACAACGTAAAACTCGTCTCTGTTGCGACGGGTCTTGATACATCATACACATGTATCCCTTCCCATAATTCCTTCACTTCATATTCCAATGGCTGTGTTATGCCACTAGCTCACAAAATAGAATAAAAGATAGATCGACTTGAGAAATAGCCTCGTCAAAGGGGAAACCTCCTTTACATCACATAAATGAAAATTGGATGATACAAATCGCAATACCTCCTTTGTATATATAGGAGTATAAGGGGTCAGAATATAATCAGAGCCTACATAACAACAATAATTTTAGGGTACAACAATAACAATAGTGGGCGTTTATGGGGCACAACAATAACAATAAGGGGGTTGCAATAACAATAACAATAAGGGAGTTACACTAGTATTATATGGACATAACATGCCCCTCTCCTTAAAAAAAATGGTGTCCTCAACGAATGAGTAGTTCTGGATGCTTCTATATAAAATTTTAATTCTCCCATGTGCAATATCCAGCAGGTAAGTTATTCCACTTAATGTTGACATTCAACAAGATGATGATCCTAGTGAAAATTAAGCACCTACATTAGATGGGGCCCGCAACCTATTTTTAGGTGTATGTCTACTTTTAGAATGTTGAGCAAATTCTATTTATAGTGGGAGTCTATTATTATAATGGTGAGAAAATTCTATTTATAGATGAGATTCTATTTTTAGATGCATGGGCGAAGTCTATTTATAGATTGCATGTCAGTTATTATTATCTCTTAAAAATAATTGTACAATAAATATTAATCTATTCTCTTGAAGCACTTGATTTCAGTTAAATGAAGTGGCAAACCAGTTAGCTGAAGGAATTTCGAGTTCTAAGGTTGGTTGGTGGGACATGCAAGTGGAATTAGTTGTAAATGATTAATTCGAAGTTGTAACAGAGTTGGATTTGTAGTTATGTGAGTTGTAAAGTATTTTAATTCAGTTAAGCGAGTTAAACTCAGTTGTGCTAGTTGTAACTAGGTGTAACTAAAGATACACTAGTGAGAGATCAGTGAATTAAATATTAAATTAATTCACATGGAGTGATATCACATGCAACTGAATATTTTTTACTGTTAACTACATGCATGTGTGGAGACCCAATTGAGAGATAGGTGAAAGGGACAATTTGACTATCTATTGTGACATTAGTGGGTGCACTCATGCAACCACACACACATTGGAGATGCTAATGAGGATTGCGCATTCAAGGCAAGGCATTATCTCATTCATTCAGGGATTGTCATCAACAGGGATTGCGCAATGGAGGCAAGATGTCAGGAGGCAGTAAATTTGTGCATGTATTAGCCAATTTTTGTATGACAATGTGAGACGATTGTATATTGTACTGAGAGCTCTTGGATTAGAGTTTTGTATGAGATTGTTTCATGATCCATGATATATACATAATATATGATAGCAGGGTTTTTAGCTTTATGCTTTCATGGTAAAAACATCTGTGTTATGTGTGATTGATCTTTCTTCATGTGTTTGCAATTGGCGATTAAATTTCCACAAAGATTTTAGTAGAAGGATTCTGTATTTAACAATGACATACAATTGTTAGATCAGGAGAATCCAGGCAATACATAATTGTATTAAAATTTCTACACTTAATGATATATTATGAAATTGATCGATTTTGTAGCTGTCGAGTTCTTATTTCCGTGACTTCTTCATGCTCCAATATGATTTTTCCTTCCTTGTCAAGTTTTGGCATTATTGTTTCAATTGGTATCTTGTCACTCATAACCTTCTTTAACCATGAAACATGGAAAAATTGGGTTTACTCGGGAAGATGCAGGAAGCACCAATTTGTATGCCATAGTACCAATATTTTTCAACACCTTGTAAGGACCATAGTGTTGAAAAGTGTAACTAGGTTTGGTCTTAATAATGACATATGAAATTGTGATTTTATGTAATTGATGAAAAGAAGAAAATGAAATTATTTTTCTAGTAATTGAATCATGGGTTTCATGATCAAGGAATTTTATTTTAGTTAAGGTTCCCATTGTGAACCTTTAGGTTTTATCATCTAGTCAATGTCATGTATAAATGACCCTTCTTCGGCATGTTACTTTTTTGTATGAGTCATTAAATAAGAAGGCCCTCCAAGACTAAGAAAAGACAACTCCTTCAATTCGACTTCAAAACAATGACGAAATCTCTCAAAAGGACATGCCAGTTCACATTCAACTAATGTCAGCTTATAAACATGGGAAAAAAACTATAAATAGGCAGCTTGGCCTCATTTCAGAAGGAAACATTTCAGTGAAGCAATTCAGCCAATGTCTGAAATAGGAGTGTGAAGTTCACAAGAAGGAATCCTACTAACCAACGAGTAAGGGAAGAGGAAGATCAAGATAATTTGGGATTGTTTTTTGGGTAAACACCTTCAGACGTGTGGCAGAAACTAGGGTTTCTGTAGTGGGTACATATGCTGTAATAAAGGACGAGAAAAGGATCTCCAAATTAATCCTATTTCTAGTCGAGTTCATCTAGAAAAGCCTCCAAATATAGTAAAGGAAGGAAACACCTCCAATCTTTTTCCTACTCACATTGTGGAATTACAACAGTATGAATTGAAGATCTATGGAAAAGAGGCCGAAGTTTCAGGGTGGCTGAGAAGTGCATAAGAAGGAGTAGTTTTACTTGCGTTGACTTGTGCAAGAAAGAGAAGCAATGAAGAAAGATCTTGGTGTCTTAGTCTCGGAGTGTCAAGTAGTTCAAGGGTCTTGGTCTTGGTATTCGTCAATTGAAAGTCTTTATGAGAAGAAGAATTTGTTCGGGTTTTCCACTCAAGTGGGAGAGGTTTTGGCCCTAGGGGGGACGAAATTTTCGGACAGTTAAATTTTCCACTAATGCCTAAATTTTGAATTTCGAACCATATTGTATATAGTCAAATAAAAAAAAAAATTAAATAATAATTTCAGCGGTCTTGCTAATCGTCAGCGGTTAGTGTTGGTCTGGTCACATGATTAGCATGATGGTGGAGGTTATATGCAGCTAGATTTATGCCCCCGGTCTCGAGCAAAGTTCATATGGTGACATAATGGGGGGGGGCAAGACTAAGCCCTGGCGCCTTTCCCCAAACCTCAGCCCACTATAGTTTAAATGTAGGTTTGCGTCCATAATTAATAAGTGATAACGATGGCCCAACGGTATGGTGGTGTGTTGTTTGGAGAGAGGTCAGCATGTCGAATCATACGGAGGCTAATTTGGATTTCCAACAAATTTTTGTTGGTTGCCGTGCTGCCATGTGGTGGCCTCTGGTTGGGCCACATGGCAACATGTGGTTGGTCATCTTACAACCAATAAAAATGTTCCCACACAGAACCAATAAGATTCAAACAAGTGGTGAGGCTAGATTGGACTAAAAAAATTACCTTTCAACTAACCAGAAGAGGCCACGTGGCAGCTTTCCATTGGCCCAAATTTTAGCCCTGTCAACTGCCATTTTTGGAAAATTTACCTGTTTGGGAAAATGAATAGATTGTGTTTTTGGGAGCATATGGTATCATTTTTCCATGAAATTAGTTGCGCTAGATTCAGAATGACGAGATCTACGCATTCATTCCAGTTCCACACCATTCTGACAACTATCATTTTTTAGCATAATTTTGAGCACCTGATCGCGAAGGAGCGGGGTAGCTTTACTTCAAGTATTTATGGGAATAAATAAGCTACTCCATTCCATGAACTGTGGTTATTATGAAAGGTTGAAGAATCTAGGCTAAAGGAAAAATCCGATATGGAATTAGGTGAGAAAAATCATGCATTAGGGGAATTTTGAGGTCTATAATGGACCTCGTAAGGAAATAATAAAATAATAGTTAAACCAATAAAATAATATTTATGAATTCACAATTCAGTTTTTGCACCAAAATCCATGTAACCATGGTTAAATTCAATTGAAAATTTGTACCAAAATAAAATTAATATAAAAAATTGTATTGATGTGACTATAAATAAAAATGAGACTTTCAAGAAAAAGTCATTATCATTTAACAACTAATACATTTGTAATTTGTACTTAAATAACTTAAAATAAATTATAAATATAAATTCATGAATTCTTAGTTGTACAACATACCATTAATTAAAATTTATATTATTTAAATTATACAATAACATGTAATTAATATACTATATAAAAATCAAATAATATAATAAAATAAATGTAATATATTATTTTACGTATTAATTTTATATTACATATTGAATTGATTTGATTTATAACATAAGAAGAAATAGTATATAATATAAAAATTAATATGATATATGAAAAGCGTGTAAATACATGAAGATTATATAGGGATATGTATTGTTTCTTTCAAAAAATATGAAATGAAAATAATAATATTTTATTCAAAAAGTGTGAAATGACATTTATTATGAATACTTTATTTTGTGACTTTAAAAGTACTTAGATTACTACGATGGTTAACCATCAGTTTTTATCCACCATTGAGAATGTGACAAGTAAGTACATTTAACTCAAGCAATGCCACCTCAACCGTGGGGGATGATGTCATTCCCTAAAATGTGATTGGTTCTCATAAAATGAGTTTTGATTGTACATTTTCCTTAGGAAGCCCATTTTTTACCTCAAAATTCCCCTAATGGATATTCTGCAATGACAAAAAGAAAGGGAAATTTTGGAAAGTTTGGTCCTTATGAAAAGAAGAAGAACATGGATAAAATTCAATTCTATGGGTGTCAGGAATATGGGCACTATAGGAGAGATTTTCCTAAGCTCAAGAAGGACAATAGAAAAAGAGGAAGAGAAGAAGCCCATATCACTGAGGAAGTGGAGGAAGTTGAAAAGAAGAAGTCCAAGAAAGAGGAAGTAAAAGATCTCTACTATGATTGAGATAATCTTCCTCACCTAGTTCTTTTCAATTTATCCCGCTGTAAAGTATAACTATCATGATAGGAATCATTAGAATAACATGATAGGATCCATCATGGCATCATAGAAGCATTAGAATTAAGATCTTGTGACATCATCATAGAGTAGCATGATTGAAAATTGAAATCTGTGGTAGTCAACTATGGAAGAATATAGCTTTTGGGTGCCTCATTAGAAGCATGAGTGGCACTTATGGGAAAAGGGAAAAAGTAATCCAGGACAAGGCTCATCATCTATCAGTCAAAAGGAAACATTTGATGGATGGGGATACTCAAGATCCTCAAGATTCTCTTATGGAATATTCATAAGAAGGTTCACTGATCTAGAGAAGAAGCAAGTGTTTCATCAACAATTCCAACTTGTGGAATTCATGGGATGATGGTATGAAAAGAGGTAAAGTAAATAAATGGATTGAAGTTCTTTCAATCAAGGAAGCTATTAAAGGAAGTCTATATGACCTAAAGAAAGATTGAGGTATGTATGCTTTTATTTAATTTGGAGTCATGTCATATGGTTGCAGACAATATGAATGAATGCTCTAATTTGAGAGCATGATCAAAGAAAAGGATCTCCTCCATTGAGAAGATGCAGAAAGGCATGGGTCAAACATTGACTGGATGAAATCAACATAATATTTCCTCATATGAAATATGAGGTGGTTGACAAAATTGGAGAAATTATGAGCAAAAGTTCATGGAATAATTTTTTTAAAGAAATAAAAGGAATATTGCGCAAATGTGAAACTATGAAGGAAATCAACATCCAAGGTCTGAAATATTTGACTATGATATCCCCAGGAAAGATATGAGGACTTAGATGGAAGTATGAAAAATAAGGAGACTCTTGACAGTGGATATTTGTTGGAGATGGGTCGATATGTATGCATGGTGTTGATGCAAACTGAAATATGTCATGATGAAATAACATCACAAAGGTAATTTGATTTAATGTTCATTTCCTATTTTTGAATGATACATGGATGGGCTTATGCAGGGCTGTCAAGGGAAGAGCTATTGATGTCTTCCACCACTGATGACCATGTAGTAGGATGAAAGATCCTTAAGGAAACATGGCATGAAGAAAGCATCATGGCATGAAGGAAGGCCAACTATGGACTAATGGATCACTTTATGATAAAATGAATAATTACATGGCTCAAGGATGAAATTGATGGATGGTATGTGCCCTACAAAGAAGTCCCAATGAATGTAAACTCCATGAAAAAAGAAACTCATGACATCGAAGGAAGGATTTCTACAAGCAGATGGTTGTTCCATCATCTCCACTTGAGAAGCTGATGTAAATTCCTAATTAAGAGGGAGCCTAGAAACAATTTTCTTACTTGGAAGAAACTTGGAAGAAAAAAATTGTAAGCAAAGAGGGACCTTAGGTACATTCCTTACGTAGGAATGGTTACATTCCTTTATTGGAATAGATATGTCCTCCATAATTAAGAGGGAAATATAGACACATCATTCTTGTCTTCACTTGGGAAGACATAGTAGAGGATTGGGTAAACATTTTGCATATGATGCTCTTTGAGGTTGTGTTAGGGAATCCGACACAAGAGTATTCATAGAGGACTGATGTTATTTGAGGACTGGGATTCCAAGCTAAGAATAGTCCTAGTGGAGGACACTCTAAGAACCTGGGTAGAGTATGTTCCAAGAGATACAATGATGAGGGTGTCTGTACATCATTGATCTCGTTGACACTGTGCTCTGATTTTGTGGAGAGATAGAGTTGTTAGTCAAGGCCTTTCTATGTGAAAATGTTGGTTGATATGATGCTAAAAAAATGGGTTACCAATCTAAATATTCTTATGAGAATTATTCAGATTGAGAATGACCAAGTATTATTATGAATACCTCTCTAGTTAAGAGGGAGCATTGAAAAGTATAACTAGTTTCTGTCTTCATAATGACATGTGTAATTGTGATTTTATGTAATTTGTGAAAATAAGAAAATAAAATTATTTTTGTAGTACTTGAATCATGGGTTTCATCATCAAGGAATTTTATTTTGGTTAATATTCCCATTGTGAACCTTTAGGTTTTGTCATCTAGTCATAAAAGTAAATTTGATTCAATGCCATATATGAAGGACCCTTCTTCGGCATGTTACATTTTTGTATGAATCATTAAATAAGAAGGCCCTCCAAGGCCAATAAAAGATGCCTCCTTCAAGTTGGCTTCAAACGAATGAATAAATCTCTCAAAAGGACATGTTGGTTACAATTCAACTCATATCGGCTTATATACATGGGAAAACAATTATAAATAGGCAGCTCAACCTCATTTCAGAAGGCAGGATTTTGGTGAAGCAATCCGGTCAAGGTCTCAAATAAGAGTGTGAAGTTCACAAGAAGGAAGCCTACTAACCAGCGAGTAAGGGAAGAGGAAGATAAAGCTCATTTAATATTTTTTATTGGGTAAACACCTTCACATGTGTAGCAGAAACTAGGGTTTCTGCAGTGGGTACATTTGATGTAATAAAGGGCAAGAAAAGGATCTCCAAATTAGTCTTGTTGCTAACCGAGTTCATCTAGAGAAGCCTCCAAATATAACGAGGGAAGAAAACACCTCCAATATTATTCCTATCCCTCACACATGTGGAATTATAGCCGTATGAATTGCATATATGTCGAAAAGAGGTTGAAGTTTCAGGGTAGCCGAGAAGTGTAGAAGAAGGAGAAGTTTGACTTGCGTTAACTTGTGCAAGAAATAGAAGCAAAGAAGAAGGATATTGGTGTCTTGGTCTTGGAATGGCAAGTAGGTCAAGGGTCTTGGTCTTAGTATTCTTCAATTGAAAGTCTCTATAAGAAGAAGAATTTTATTTGGGTTTTCCTCTCAAGTGGGCAAGGTTTTGGCCCTAGTTGATCGCCTATATTCTGTGTCTCGTCTCTTTATGGTTTATGCATTGGTAGTTGTTTGATGAAGAAGAACACTAATAACTTAAGTAAAATAAGATCTTAATCTAAGAAGTAAAAAACATTCACAAGCAGTTATTATAAGAAGATAAATCACCTAATACTTGATTCCATATATCTCTCAACACATAGTACTTGGGTGATAATTTATTATCCTTCTTAGCTTGTTTGAGGGGAATTTTTTTGTATGCTTGTAGCCATAAAAGTCACCTACATCAAAACTTGTTTCAAAGCGATGCTTATTTTCCCGTTGTTTCATTCGATTATGTGCCAGAGTGAGGTTATCCTTTAAGAGTTGGAGAACTTGTTGTTGATGGTCGATGTGATCTTCCACTGCTTGAATCTTAGAATTTTCTCTTAAAGATGATGTGATGGACAGTGGATAATATCCATAAAGTGCCATAAATGGGGTCATTTTTACTGCAGTGTTTAAGGAAGCATTATACCACCATTCAACCAGAGCTAACCACTTGACCCATTGTGTTTTTTTATGAGATACAAAGAAACACAGATATTATTCCAAACATTTGTTCACTATCTTAGTTTTCCCGTCAGATTGAAGATGATAATATGAGCTATGAGAAAATTGAGTACCAAGACAAGAAAATAATTATGTCCACAAATTTCTCGTGAAAATGGGATCTCTGTCATTGAAAATAATATTTGGGTTTCCATGTAGCTTTTGAATTTTTTCTATAAATGCAGTAGTAACTATATTAGCTTTAAAAGGATGCGATTATGCACAAAAGTTGCATACTTGGTACGTATCTCAACTACCACCATGATGACACTCTTTCCTTCAAACTTAGGTAAACTTTTTGTTGTGGTGGATTTGTCACACGGGTGTACGAAATCGCACTAGCTTAAAGAGTCTGATCTACTCTTTAAACTATTGGTAACAGGCAGAAAGTGGGGGAGCTCAAAAGCATAACATTTAATGAAAAACAGTATGCTAAAGTATGCTCTGGTTAAACTAAAACTAAAACACAAATATATAGAAGCTATAAAGAGAGTCAAAACGATAATAATGCAAATGATGGCTCGATGGCCTCTTCTTATTAAATGTTTGAAATGGAGAATAAACTTTACCCACTTGCCAAAGGGCCCCTATGCAATGGCTCTAGGTCCCGATGCAAGGATGTTGCCTTCCAAGCTCTGCCTCTGATGCAGTCTCCCTCTCTCTCTCTGCTGTGGTGGACTAAGATATTGGGTGGCCAACGATCGAGTCCTCTTTAGCTCCAGCTCCGAGTCACAAACTATTGGTTTTGCGTGGGAAAATTTGGCCAGCATAACAATGTGATCACATTTCTTCATCTCTTCGTGGCTTTATATAGGTGAGTTTAAAATCCTCCTTCCCTCCCTTGGTACATGATGGATAGTGACCCAAGGGAGAGGTATGATTCCATTGTGTGCTCATATATTCTTTTGTGTGCTCACATAGTGTGTAAGGAGGCACTGGTAGCTATCCTTAGGTGGATTTCACATAAGGAGTAACTGTCCTTTGCTTGGTGTGGTCTCGGAAAGCGAATTTTTTCCATTTTCAGGAATGTGCGCTTATTGAGCAAAAAGGCGTGCAATTCAGCATTTATGACTAGTTCAATTCTGATTTTCTCAAAACCTTAGAGATTTTAAATACTTCTTGATTCCATAATGTGTTCCTGCCCTATAAATATTTAGGCTTGACATTAATTGACGTCGTCTTCTGTTGTACGATTTTACAGTGTTAACAGTTTCCCCCTAATGTGTGAGGTCTAGGAAGAACTGTATAGCCGAAATACATTATAGTTTCTTTTCTGTATCGTACACAAAGAGAGAGAGAGAGAGAGAGAGAGAGAGAGAGAGGCCTGCGTGAATTTTGGAATTGACAACACCTTGCACCATTTCCGAGATAACCATGGCCTAAGGGACCCCCTGTAAGCAGACAAAATATACAACATATTTACAAAATTTCAACGAGTTGGGCATGTCCCATGCTTGTGATGCTATGGCTAGTTAAACAAAATTGACAGATACATGTGTTGTCTGTGCCACTACTGTGGTAGTGATGCTGGTGGTTGTTGAAGACGACTGCTGACGCCCTTAAGGGATTTTTTTCTTTGATGATAGGTGGAATGTGGTACCCATATGCGTAATCTTGGTATGGAATATCACTGCGCAATGTACGTATATGTACTGGTTGGGACCTTCTTGTGTAAGCATTGTTGTCAGAGACGCTTATGGAGGCACAGGTCTTTGACGGATCTGATCAAAGTGCAATGATTGTAAGGTAAAATACCATCGTGACATGAAAGCTTTTGCTGTAGTTGAATTTCAGGAGGATCGATGACATCTGTGGACAATGATGTCTCCCACAGTGCCACTCGAGGATACCCCTATGCATGGGGAGGGCTAATCCAAGGTACCGCTTCCTTTTTGGAAAAGAGATGTCGAGGTCGACAAAAAGGAAGCCTTAACCGAACCATGGGTCGCTGACCTGAGGGATCGGGGACCTAGGTGTGATGGGTTTAACATAGGCATGTTGGTGAGAGGTGACTAAAAACGGATGATGGGGATTCAGTGGCCCTAGGTCAAAGTATACTTTAGCAGCTTGGCAGTAGTCATAGTTATTTCTAAAGGGAAAAATCCTTGGAGTCGGTAGGACTTCCAGGGCGGGTGTGAACCGGCTATGTTTGTCATGATGGTGCGTGCGTGGGGGGTGAAATACTTCAACCAAGGGGAATGAGGGACTGTTTCCATGAGAGAAAAGGTGAAATATGAGGGCGAAGTGGCGAAGGGCATCATTTGTGGTCTTTGTACACTTACCAAAAGAATAAAATAATGAGGTTTGGTTAGTACAAAACACAGAGATGGGTACCCCAAAACATGAAAAGGGGTCGCTCACTGAAGGTGTGAGGACGGTGTTTTGCTGGGGGTGGGGGTCCCATTGGTTGGCCTCATGTGCGAGGTTGATGAAGCATAAAATGTCGCAGATGGGATTATGCTGATGGAGGTATGGTGGGCCAAATGCGATGCATGGAGGTGCGCTTTCAATCTACTTGTACAACCTGGTCGTCCGGGAAGGGGGTTTTGAGTTTGAATGGTAAACTTGACCTTATGCATGATAGATGGACGGGCATGAGGTGCTTCCCAGACTGAAATGGTATGGCCATGGCATCACTTGTGCGGTGATATATGGTCTACTTTGGGTGATGAGCGCCATGGAGGGGAGGCTCTATCGACCAACACGAAAGTGTATTATGCAGGTTGAGGTGATGATAAACGTGGTCGGTATGAGGATCCTATGGTTTATTTCTTATGGAGAAATGATGTCAGGATATGAAAAGTTTTCTGGGACTCTATCATGTTGAGGGTAGAATGATACCTGCTCCGAAACTTTCAGTGGACAGTGTTGTGAACAGTTTGCGGGTTCTTCCTGCAAAAAACAACTTCCTCAAGTGAAAGCATCTTCTTTTCATCAAATATTATTGAAAAACATGAACTTTAGAAAGGAAGATGAGAGGGTGCATACCTGTCGGCGCTGAAATTTTTTTTTTTTTTTCTGGAAAGCGAATGTGTGGCATCGCTTTCGTTCTTCATGGCATACTGATGATGGTGCAACTTACGGTTTGCGGAATGGACCTTCTGATCTCCTGTTATGGACCTCCTAAGTTCTGGAAAAGGGTGATAAATATGGGATTATAGCCCTAATCCTATTCATTTGTACTTGCTGAGTTTTGGGAGATCATAGGTGATTGCAGAGCCTTTCTTGTCGTTGCGGTCAGCCCGTGTACCAGGGATAAGTGATATTATTCCTAGGTAACTTCCATGACATCCTGCATTTCAGTTTTTTTAGTTTGATAATGTCGGGGGCCATACAAATTGGGTTTGTACGGCCTCAAAGGGAATTTTTTCCCTAGATTGCATAGGCGATCTAATCAAAGAGGTGCCCCCCTTGCGCGCATTTCTAAGGGACAGGCACGTGAGGGTGCGATGTTCCCTCCTTTTTGCGCACAAGGGCACGCCTGTGAAGAAAACATGTGCGCAAAGGACGGGGTGATAGAAAAACTTGGGTTTTTTTGTCTATTTTGATGTTTTTCTCTGTACTGATGGATGCCTATGTTGCTTGGTAGGTTGGTGTGGACAGAGCGAGATTGGCTCGAGATCAGGACTGCTCTAGCTGTTGATGTTGGGGCGCGTCGTTAGTTGGATGCATGGGGCCTTCTGAAGTTTGCTGAGAACAAGTTTCTTCAGTCTCAGGACTGACTGTTACGTTATATTATATAGCATTGGTACAAGAGGCGCAATATGTTCGTACTGAGGGGGATGAACTTGATTATCTGTCAAGGTGAGGCTCTGAGGTATCCACTCCCTGCTGGGAGAGTGAACCTAGACAGATTCCAGAGGAGGCATTGCGGTGGTGCACCTCTTACTGAGCGGTGCATTAATATTGCATTAGTGACAGATGTGGTTGAGCGGTGTGCTCTGGCTATTATTGTGCAACTGGCAAGGTTGTTTGCTCCACATCAAGCATCGGGCCCACAGGTGGGATTTTTTCGCCATTTGAGGGGCGGGCATTTTTTCGATTTTTCTCACTTTTGTTCTGATGGTATGGTGTCCCAACTGAACAGGGTCCAACGTGGATCCAAGTCATTTGTGTACACTAGCATCTTGTGCAGCATTATGTATGAGAGGGTGGTGCTGTTGAGGCCCGTTGTGGCGGTGCCTATTGGGGGGCCGCAGGAGCCACGGATGAGGAGGTGGGCTTCGACGATGTTGCAAGGCGGTGGTGGCATGGTGGGTCGTTATTGGAACGACACGAAAAAGAATTGGTTTGATGCCAACCCGTAGATGTTCTTGCCATACCCGTATGCGGGGATGGACTTTCAGGGTGATCCAGATATCAGTCTCCCTTTCGGTTATGTTTGGGGTCCTGCAGGTATGAGTTATGTTTTTTTACATTTGTTCGAGTTTTGATGTACTTGTGTGTTTTTTTATTGACACTGAAATTATTTTGGTTACTCGTGCAGATGTTGGCAAGGTAGGTCGCCCAGTGGCCCGTTTGGTGGGTCATGATCCTCCGCTACGACCTCGTGGTGGTCAGGGGGAGGTGGTGCAGGTAGACCGGGTGGTGGTGCTGGTGGACCTGGCGGGGATGGTGTTGGCCCTTATGGTGAGGGTAGTAGCTCGGTTGTAGCTCAGATTGCAGCCGAGCGAGCTCGTGCAGATGCGGCTGAGGCATGCATTGCAGTACTGACGGCTCAGGTGGCCGCTCTAGAGGACTTCCAGGGTCAAGTGGACCGCTTGACCCAGGGGATGCCTACTCGAGGTTTCATGGACGACTTCGAGGAGGTTTGGCTAGAGACAGTGATGGCCCATGAGAGGGATTATCGGCCCACTCTATGACGGGTATTATTGCAGTGGCGATAGCAGCTCTGGTGGTGGCACCAGGAGCAGTGGTGGGCCAAGGTGCTCCTCTTGAGGGGGCACCCCCCTAGATTAGTTTTTGTACGCAGGGAAAGCACTCGTTATGAGGATGCTTCCCTTGTTTTTGACAACCTTTGTGTCTTCGGGCTGGCCAGTGGACCAGCGACACTATTTTTTGTACTCAAATACACATATTTTTTGATATATATATGAGAGATATTTTTTGCGGCTCTTCATGGTGTGCTATCTATTTCGGTTTATATATTTTGTGTTATGCTGATGGATATCTATGTTTTTGGTTTTTTATGTATGATGGTTTATTCGCGATGCATTCCAGTCTAGGATATTGTTAGCTATGCGATCAGCTGCTTGGTTTTGATTCCTTGATACATGTGAAAATGTAGTGTAATCAAATTGTCTGCTTAATCTTTTGGCGCGCAAATATTTTCTAAACAGGTGTGTGTCTCTGGTCTCAAATGTTTGGTTCAACTGCGATACTACTAACTGGGAATCGAGGTAGATATGCATATGGCAGATTCCCTAATGGAGGGCCTCGCACATAAGTCCGATGAAAGCATCCTATTCTACCTGATTGTTTGTTATTGATCTGATGCACACACCGTTTGAACACAGTGGTGAATGGTTAGCGTGGTAAATGACCCAGGCGGCTGCAGCTAAGTTTTGCGACCATCTCGATGCTCCATCAACAAATTCAAAATAGGGTTCAAGTTGGTGATCCATGGTGGCACTTTGAGCGCGTTTTTTACATAAGTCTTTGGGTCAAAAATATTTTGGTGTTGGGGTTTTTGTGTACTCTAACTCTAGGAGAAAAGGGCTGCTGGGGCCCTTAGGGGTAGAACTTCTTAAGGTAAAGGCTGTTGACAGGGTTAGTGAGGTAGGTCCCGTCCGATTCCGTCAAGATGTATGCCCCTTGTCGGAGGAAATGTTTGATGATATAGGTTCCTTTCCACAAGGTTTCGAACTTTCCTGGCCCTAAGGCCTCTTTTGCGACATCGTAGCGAAGGAATAACTCTCCCTCGATAAATGAGCGAGGGGTGATGTGGCGGTCGAATGATTCTTTCACCCTTCTCTTATGGGCCTCATTGTGTTGCAGCGATTGTCGCTGACTTTCGTCAACTAGCTCTAGTTATACTAGGCGTTATTCTAAAGGCTGGGTGTCATCAAGGATTTCGATGGTGGCATGAAAGTTTGGGATCTTGCGGAAATCAATGCAAAAGAATAAGGTACCTTGGTCTTTTGCGACAAGAATCAAGTGGAAATCCTAAGGCGAGGGGGCGGTTGTAATCCTGTCTTGGGCGTGTGATGAAACAAGTCGTATGTGGTGAATTGTGTCACTGGCATGCGACGGGGGAAGGATCTCAGTAATGGAGTCCTGGTTGAGCATAAAGTCGGGTCTCTCGCCAAGGTATTCAATTTCCAATAGGTGGAATTTGTTCTTATCACAGAGTTTCCTGAATGCTTTTAGCAATGGGCATGCCTCTAGCGTGTGTTCTTAACCGGTGCAAACGGTGCATGATACCACAGTGCTGACAGAGTATATAGTGTGAGATTCTACGCTACTCGTTGTCCCCAATGTGGATGCTTGGAAAGGGTCGGTTGTAGAAGAGGTCGTCTTCTGCTTCCATTTCCGTGTCGTTGGTTTAGACTTGTCTTCCTCTTTAGTGGATGGTGGACTTAACGCTGCTCGAGCCTCTCTTAACTTAGGGAAATGCACACACTTAAACGTATGATGAAAGTGTGAGAAAATTAGGTAATAAGTGTGTGTGATCTTCTCTTGATTGGAGAGAATTTTCTGAGGGAGAGAAGAGACTATGCAGAGACTGTTTGCAAGGGGCTTGAGTTCTCTGCATTGGTTGACTCGGTGATCGTTCAGATCACATAGGCCGCATGTTATCCTAGGCTTTTCTGGGGGTATACGTGGTTGGTATGTAGTCTTATCAGGCTTGACACAGCATTGCGATGGTGGGGCTGTTGAGCCTGCGATGTATCTTTTATGCCATTCCTGGAGATCGTCCTGTCTTTTTTCTACGGCATTAATCATGTCGATAGTGGGACGGATCTGCGAGGCATAAGTAAAATGTCGCTCGTAATGATTACCCTAACATATCAAGCAAAATATCCATGATATGGGGGTCCCATCGTGCTTGGTCTGAGGCCAGGCAGGGAACCAACATCACAATGCTGCTAAGTCAGGGCAATGGACGACTATGTGGTCTATCTTTTTGCATAACGTACATGCTGGCTATTGTTGTGAAGTGTCGTTGGAGGTAACTAGGGGTTTCCTTCTAGGCCATTCTTCGACTGACAAGAATATTATAGACCCGCTCATCTCCTCTGCTTCGGTCATGGTGCTGCCTGTGGACTCGACATCCTTATCGTCTTCTTGGGAAAGGCGAACTATGGCTGAGTGGAGGCTAGCAAGGGCTAGCTAGAAGCGAGGTATGTAGTGACAATCCTCCAAAAGGTGATTGTCGGTGCATAACGGGCATGTGAATTGCGCTATGCGTAGCCCCATGTAGTAAACCCTTTCGATTGGATACCATCTGTGAATGAGCTCCAATGCGGCACACTCTTCGAGATAATGGCCACGTTCATCGCATAACGTACAACGTATAATGGGCATTACTGGGGGCCACTCTACAAATCTATGTTACTCTTGTAAATATAGGATGGTACACGGCTCATCATTGATAGACTGGAGGGAGGGATCCTCTTGATAGTATCGCTTGATTGTGTGTAAGGCATCCCTATATCGTGATATTTTCAGACAATGGCGGGTATAATTCCTATAGGTTTCACAATGAGCGCATGCATGATTGGTACGCAGCGGTTTGCCTGTAATTTTTGAGGTAGGTTCCTTTTTGCGGGAACACAGCATCGAGATATCTGCTTCAGAGCCAAGGAGTGGTTTTAACTCGTCCAACTCTAGACATATATGGGTAGGGTGTCCTATGACATCACATATAGCGCAGGCTGATGAGTCCCTTTGCATGGTGGGGGCCACTGCTTTCTTTCCTCTTTTTGCAATTTTCTTGGTCGTGATAATCGGTTTCGTAATGGGAACTTCCTTTGCGGGGGCAGTTTCAACCATTTCTTGGGTAAGTTGGGGATCCTCGAGACTGAGGGGCTTTAAACCGACAGCGGTAACATTGGTGGATTCTGTTTTGGAAGGGGGAACAAGGTACCAAACTGGGAACGCCAACTATATGTTGGGTAACACCAGTGTTGCCAAAACCTGCTAGGAGACAAAGCCAGCTGGAGGTTAGAGGAAAGGGGTTTGGGAGGCGGTGTAGGCTAGAGAGACTGTTGTAACTGATGCCTCAGTGTTGTTACTGCTTGATTCCATGTCCTGACTAACCTTGGTGCTTGATGTGGACATCATGCACACCGGGGCCCCTGTGGCATCGAGCGATACCTCAAGGATAATGGGAGGATCTCCTAGGAATTACCTTAGGATGGACAATGGTTTGAATTGGCCATGGCCGTATTCTTGGTACCGTGAAAGACCATCTGCGGCTGTATCTACGTAGGGTAGAATTACATCTGTGTTGGTTAAGGGATGCTTTTCACTATGCGTCAGCTAGTCTACCATAATGATTCGATCCTCGTGGGGGAACATCATGATGCAGAAGATGGAGGATGCTATGGCAGACATGGCATACATGTAACCCCGCCCAAGGAGTTTGTTGTAATCCAAGTGAGTGTCCAAGACTTCAATGTCTATGTGGACCGTCTTGCCAGCCAAGAAGACCTGTACATTTTGGTAGAGGCCGACGGGATTCGAGGGACGACCGTTGTATACTCTGAGCGTGATGACAGAAGGTTTGAGTTTGGGGGAATCCTAACTTCTGGCACAAATTTTTGACATGATGCATGTCGATGCACCCTCATCAATGACACATCGGTGAATAGTGATATTCTATACCGATACTGGTATCTGAAAGGCGACCATGGAAGGAAGCCTAGGGGTTGCTTTGTCTAAGTCAAAATTCATCATGCGCATATCGGCAGGGTCAATAGTACCTAAAGCGAAAATTAGGGCTTTCTGTTGCTTTGGGCACGACTGCAATACCTCCAATGCAGACATAAAAACTGGTGATTGAGCTAAATATTCCACGATGCTATAATTATGGGATGCTTTGGAGTAGTTACTAGCTCGCCTATTAGGCCCTTTTACCATTTTTGGAAATAGTTCCGTAGGAATCTTTGGAATGGTCAAAGGTGCAGTCGGTGCTCTCGTACTATCCCCTGATGTATTGTTGTCTGGTGGGATGTCGTAGCTGCGATTCTGAGTCTGGAAAAACATTTCTTCCCCTGTCATGTAGATCTGATGGTTGTTTTTCCTGGAATCGACTGGGTTTTGCTGCTAAGTGTTGACCGTCCCTTGATGGGGGAAAGGTTCTTGCATCACCGTAGTTTTCTGGGAAGACCCTCCTTGTCCTTGGTTACTCTGTAGCTTTTTAAGCTCAGGGAGTTCGGGACAGTGGTGAGTATAGTGCCTGTGCTCACCACATATTGAACAAGAATGGTTTGTTCGTAGAGGTGGCCTTTTGCCTTGCCTTGGGACAGTGCTTGGCTCCTGGTTCTAATTCTAGTTGGAGTTACCTCTAGCCTGGGATCGCAGTGGGCGCTGTTGGTTGCTACCCCCTTGTCCAAGGTTTCCTTTGGGGTTGTTTTTCGTCTTTTTCTTAGCCACGTTAGAAGGGTAGTTCTCCTGATCAAACTGGTGTGGTTGATTTTGGGACGGATGCACAAAGTTCACCTATGCATTGGTTTGCATAGGTGGGTTGTGTGCTTGGGACTGAGCATAATGTCGTCCCGTGTTTTCACCTGGCCATTAGGGGGGAGCTCTTCCGTCATTGTTTCTTCCTGCGTACTGGGTCCCCTCAACCGGAGAATAAGGTCCTCCTTGGTGATATGCTTGCACCCTATTAGTCAAATTTTATTGCGGCATATAATGACTTTGAAATCCGGGTTGAGACATATTCTGGGTAGAATCATGTGTGTAACCGGGATTTTCATTACTTCTACCTAGGTACCCTTGGGTCATTGACCCAATTAGTCCGTCTCCAGAGTTAGACGTGCCTAGAAATTCTTGATAAGATTTCAGGTGCGGGGTGTTAGGCAGGATATTATAGATGTATCCTGACTACGTATAGATCAGTTCAAGCTACTGGGAATTACTAATTGAGTCCTCTTTGGATGTGGGGTTGCGTTGCACCACATCCTTTGAAATCTCCATCGTCAAAGTTTTCAAGAATAAATCTAAGAGGACTAGGTCGTCGAGTTTGGCTTTGCATAAACTGCGACGTTGCCTCCATTCATGGAGATGTTCTGAGATATGGATGGAGGGGGATTGTCTGAAATGAGTCAGTAACTCCATTCCCGAATTGTGGTGAATTTGCAGCTGAAATTATGTGAGGAACGCGGTAGCGAGGGGGCTAAAGGTTCCATGTGAAGTAGGCAGTTGCTCCACGTACAATTTCGCGACCACTCTCGTAAGAGTGCGTTGAAATAGCCTCAACTGAATAGTATCGTCAATGATGTTATTCGATGAGCACCACAGGTGAAAGGTTATTACATGATTACCTAGGTCTTCTGCTTTCTTACCTTCGAATTTTGGTATATCCTAAGGGAGCTTTGTGGGCATGGGAGGCCAATTGGGGTCATGTGCAATGGGGTCATTTGTGAGCTTGGTTAAATCGAGTAGATTCAACGCGGCTAAGAAGGGTGACTGAGAGGTTGACACCATGGCAACGTGTGAAGACATGAATTTCTGGTTAGAACGAGGGTTGGTCTGTGATATACCTTTTTGTGAATTCAGCTGGCTTCCCGTATGGGATGTGCTCCTCTGCCCCCTAGGGGACGAGGGGGGAGTGGTGTGCGGTGTGGTGTTGGGAGACCGACTAGGGTTCCCAACTAAAGTTTCTCCAGGAAAGGATGAACCAATGACGTTGGCAATGTTCTATATTTGACGCCTAAATGGCGAAAGACCTGGAACCCCTCCCTGTAATGGGGGGAGATCCAAAAGATGTCTAGATCGACGAGGTTTCGTTGGGACTGTTTAAGTGTCGACCAGGTTAGGTTTTGGAAAACTTTGAGGGGATTGAGTCTATGATCACGAAAAATTTATGGCCACATACATAAAACAAAGCGAAAATGAAATGGATTTTCCCTTTAACTTAATCTATGTGATCAATCAAGCAACAAAGATGGTTTTGTTTGTTTGTGCATGATACTCAAAATCCTAGAAGAAATATTTCATCCTTACACACTCAAAAGTAACTGGGCCTCGAGAATATTTCTTACGAGTGTTGGCACAACGTCCCGTGAGAGCTGGCGACGCCCCCAGTCAGCCGGAGAGAATCCACCAAGGTAAGGGTAAAGGGTCTGGTGCTTGCCTGCACCGTCACCTATAGGGTAAAGGATGCCCTAGTTTTTGGGCACTAAGAACCACCGTCCCACGTGAGCATTCGAGTCTTGGGCTTCTTGGTAATCAGCTAACAGTACCAAGTATCATCCGGGTCAGGTAGCCCAAACTGATACTGCACGCACTACACCTAAGCCTAACCCCCTCTGAATCAGGTCTCTACCGTGCTCGGGCTTTCTTTTCCATGGGCTGATAGGTGGATTTTAAAGCTCCCTAAATGCACAACTTCTATGTTTCAATATGAAGTGTGATCAAGGCAGCTTATTGGATGTCTACCCCCTTGATCCTAACTTAAACTATAAATTATTTTGTGGCCCCTGTGGGGAGAATTTAGTGAGTTGTTTTAAGTTAGTTTTAGGTGGCTTTCTTTGCTTAGTGGGTGAGTGTGTGTGAGTGTATGGTGAACAATCTCATAGTTTGAACATATGTATATCGGTGATCCTTTAAAAAATTCCCCTAGTTAAACTATGTGACGTTGTTCCTTGCTCAAATGGAGAACATTTGCAGATAATGGGCCGCTTCCAAATCTTCCTAGTTAATCTATGTGACTTAACTAAAGGGAGATGGAGAATCACAAATGTAGAGTGTTCATATGCTTGCCTAGGGTCACCAAATGGTGCAAAGGCAGCAGAGATTACCTGCTCTAATCGGCGATTCAATCCTAGTCCCACAATTTCCTAAATGCAAAAATTGAATTTAAGCTAAATAATTTCTACACTAGCTTATGCATGTGTGGTCTTGGGCCACTTACTTGGACTAGTTAAACTAAGTGTGCATACCAGAATTTGCAAAAACATAAATTGTTTGGAAAGAAATGGTTAATTCGCCCCCTACTTAAACTATGTGAAGATTTTTTTGCAAAATACCAACTTAAATGAAAACTAACTCAATGCCTATAGAAATCAGCAAAAAGTGAGTTCTCAGAAGTTGTGGGGTATCAACACAAGTGCTGGAAAATACATTAGGGGCTGCCCAACACATTACAAGCAAAAAAATGTAGAATATAGGGAGAAAAATATCAGTCTGCAATTTGTGCGCAAAAATCCTTGACAAGTGCGCCTTCCTGCATGCAGGTCAGTCCTAAACGTGCACAATGTGCCTCTATGAGGAAAAATTGTGCACAAAAATCCTGCAAGTAAAAATATTGGGAGCTACCTTCTTCAGTCTGTCACTTCAGTGAGTCTAGGAACTGTAAGATGGATTAGAGGACTGTCAGCTCCACTCCAGCATAGACAAAGGTCTCCTGCAAAAGATGGCATAACCACATAAACTTGGAACACGTCAGTGGAGTAGCCAATCCTGTTGTGGTGGATTTGTCGCATGGGTGTACGAAATCGCACCAGCTTAAAGAGTGTGGTCTACTCTTTAAACTATTGGTAACAGGTAGAAAGTGGGGGAGCTGAAAGGCATAAAATTTAATGAAAAACAGTATGCTAAAGTATGCTCTGGTTAAACTAAAACTAAAACACAAATATACAGAAGCTATAAAGAGATTCAAAACGATAATAATGCAAACGATGGCTCGATGACCTCTTCTTATTAAACATTTGAAATGGAAAATAAATTTTACCCACTTGCCAAAGGGCCCCTAGGCAATGGCTCTAGGTCCCGATGCAAGGATGTTGCCTTCCAAGCTCTGCCTCTGATGCAGTCTCGCTTTCTCTCTCTGCTGTGGTGGACTAAGATGTTGGGTGGCCAACGATCGAGTCCTCTTTAGCTCCAGCTCCGGGTCACACACCGCTGATGTTGCTTGGGAAACTTTGGCCAGCATAACAATGTGATCACCATTTCTTCATCTCTTGGTGGCTTTATATAGGTGAGTTTCAAATCCTCCTTCCCTCCCTTGGTACATGATGGATAGTGACCCAAGGGAGAGGTATGATTCCATTGTGTGCTCAAATATTCTTTTGTGTGCTCACATAGTGTTTAAGGAGGCGATGTTGGCTATCATTAGGCGGCTTTCACATAAGGAGTAATTGTCCTTTTCTTGGTGTGGTCCCGGAAAGTGAATTTTTTCCATTTCCAAGAATGCGTATTTATCAGGCAAGAAGGCGCGCAGAAGGCGCTCTTCTCGAAGGATAAAGCGTGCAATTCAGCATGTATGACTAGTTCAAATCTGATTTTCTCAAAACCTTATAGATTTTAAATACTTCTTGATTCCATAATGTGTTCCTGCCCTGTAAATCCTTAGGCTTGACATTAATTGATGTCATCTTCTGTTGTACGATTTTCCAGTGTCAACACTTGTCATAAAATCCATTGAGACATCTTCCCAACGCTGAATTGGAATGGCTAAAGGTTGTAACGGACTAGGGGTCTTAATTATTTCAACTTTATTTTTTGGAAAACAAAACATTATGCCACAAAATTTCGAATATCATATTTAAGGTCATCCCAAAAAAATCCTTCTTGACCCTGTGGTATGTTTTTAAAAATCCTGAGTGCCCTCTTAAAGGACAGGTGTGCAATTTTAAAAGAATATTTTGTTTGAGTTGGGAACTGTTACATAGATATAAGCAATCTTTGTACCATAATGAGTTATTTTTCTAGATAAATGTATCTGATATATTTGGATCTTGTTGCAACTTTTGAATGAATTTCCACACCTTTTCGTCATTATTCCATTCCTCCCTTGCTTCATATATCTTGTTAGATTATATAATTGAAATGGCATAGAGAAATTCTTCCACATCCTCATCCATTCTTGAGAGTGAATCTGCAACAAAAAATTTATTCCCTTTTTTGTACATAATTTCAAAGTCATAACCCAACATCTTAGTGACTAATTTTTTCTTCTCTTCTAAGGATAATATTCGTTCAAAAAATTATTTAAGACTATCATGATCTATTTTTACCTTGAAGTGTCTTCCCATTTTGTAAGGGAATCATTTCTTCAGGGAATGTAGTATTTCCCACATTTCCTTCTCATAAATAGGTCCATTTGAATACTTTCTCTTGATTGGAGGAATTTAAAAAGAAATGGATCTTCCTTCTTGCTTTAAAACAACACCAATTCCATTTTCTGAGGCATCACACTCCACCATAAAAAAAATTGTGAAGTCTGGAGTAGCTAAAATTTGAGCTTGGCATATTTTCTCTTGAAGATGTTCAAAGGACTTAGTTGCTTCTGGAGTCTAAGAAAATGCATCTTTCTTTAGTAATGTTGTTAGAGGTGTTGTTATTTTCCCGTAATTCTTAACAAGCTTGTGATAATACCCTGTCGACTTCAGAAATCCTTGAAGATGCTTTAGGGTTGTGGGAATTTTCCATTGTTTGATGGATTTAATTTTATTAATATATACCTTAACACCCTCATGAGATACAATATGACCCAAATATTCCACCTCTTGTACTCAAAATAAACATTTGGAGGTTTTTTCATACAATTATTTCTCCTCCAATAGTTTGAGAACCCTGTCGTAATGTTGAACGTGATCCTTCCCATACTTGTTTTAGATTAGTATATCATTAAAAAATACTAACACAAATATTCTAAGGAAGGGTTTTAAAATGGAATTCATGAAACCTTGAAATATGGAAGGTGCATTAGTAAGGCCAAAAGGCATGACCCAAAATTCATAATGAACTTCATGAGTTCTGAATGTTGTTTTCGAAATATCTTCAGTCTTCATTTTAATTTGATGATATCCTGAACAAATATCCAACTTGGTGAAGTAAATAGCTCCATGTAATTCATCAATGACAGGGATGGGAAATTTATATTTAATATTGAGATTTTTGAACTCCCTCTAATCCAGACACATGCGCCATGATCCATACTTATTGTGTTACAATACTACTGGAGCAGAGAAAGAACTGTGGCTAGGTTGAATTATACTTTCCTCTAGCATTTATGTGGCCATACGTTCAATTTCACTCTTTTGGGCATATAGATATATGTAAGGTCTGACGTTTGGGGAATGCTTCCTAGAATCAAGTGAATAGCATGATCATCATCATGAATAGGTGGGAGGCCTTTGGGAGTCTCAAATACTTTGGAATGATTGTCCAAAATTCTTTGGAGATCTAGAGAAATAGATGATTTCGATGTTTGAAAATCTAGTGAGAATAATTGTGCAATTATGCCATGCTATTCTTTCTTGAAAATATTTTTCATGCCATTATAGTTGATTATCTTCCCTATTTTCCCTGTGATGCCCCTTAATTCAAATTCCTTTCCTTCACATGAAATTTCAAGAAAATTTCTTGAAAACTAAAGTCCATTGTCCCCAAAGATTGTAACCATTCAACTTCTAATACAACATCAACTCCACCCATTGGAATGGAAAGCATTGGACTATTCAATACATATTTCTCTATGGTTATATTGATAATATGAAACTTCCTTGAGAAATTTTTAGTTCAACTGTTTCTTAGCCACCTATAAAATTTGTTATACCAAAAGGTGGCTAAATCATTTTTTGGAGCCTTCAAGGAAAAAATTGTATTGCAAAAAGTGTTAGCTCTTGAAGACTCTTGAAGGCCTCATGCCTCTGTCCAAAATCTTCCCTACTGTGCCCATTTTACACTCTGGAATTCTATTGATTTCATAGGAAGAAACCGCTACAAAATCACCTTTTTTCCCTTTCCTCACTTATCCCCCTTCTTCCATTTATGAAAATCATTTTTACAAAGTTTAAAACTCGTTTTGAACTATATCGAAAACCCCAAAATCCATCTGAACATCTTGAAAATGTCCTAAAAAACAGGTATCTTGACTATGGGTTTAAGCCGCTTTGGGCTAAATCCAAACCATTTACCCTCCATGTGCCCCAGCGCTAGAACCAAGTGCTAAGGTCCTAAGTGCTTATCGCGTCGGAGCAACTCACGGAGCACATTTTTTTGGGCGTTAAACAAAAACTCCGATGCCGATTAGCCCTGTATATTATAGCCCCCGATCATATTGCATTTCATATAGACCAAGGCCCCGTAGTTGGGCGCCTATCCACTTCGTATATATAAAACCATCCCGACACATGAAACCTTTGTTTATATTAATTTTTGTATTTTTTGCAAGGTTTGAAAAGGTTTCCACTGGTGCAAAGCTTAATTCACTCCCCACCGTCAATCTGATCTGCAGATTGACAACCCACAAATCAATCGCCCCGATGGTCCCCATGGTCAATCACTGTGCAAAACCGGAGAAGTTTTGATCGCACCGCCTTTATGGGGTAAGTGGTATTTCCAATTCGAGCGTGACACATGCTAGGAGCCGACACGTGGCCTTCAGTGGTTTGGAGATACCGCCCTCCCCGCGCGTTAAAAGTTGAATGTGGGCTCAGCGCGATATTGGCGTATGCCGTCCGATCTGAGGCCGGCTCATCGGACGGTGATCGCACTCAAAAGGAGCTCGAGGGATGAACTAAGGTACGACGCATTTATCAAAACATCTCCGCCGTCGATCTGATCTGCAGATCGACGACCCACAATCAGTCACCTTGGTCCCCACTGCCATGACAACAGTCAGGGGTCCCACAGAACCGGTGGTCCCAACACCTAGTCAGCATACCCATCAGCACACACGCGGCAGCATCTGATTGGAGCGGGTTTTTGTTTGGTTGCTCCCATGGTCATGAAATCTGGACCCGATACGCTTTATAGGGCGGCATTCATATAAATTTTGGTTCACAAACATCTTGACATCAGCAAGCCCCAAATCGGACCCGGGGAACTTTATATGGCGGATTTCATAAAAATTTCGGGTCACAAACACCGTGACATCAGCAAGTTCCTTTTGTGACCCGAAATGGTTATATAGCTTGATTTTATCAAAATTTTTGGAGTCCGGATATATTATTTGGTAAAGGGTGATTAAATGGTTTGTTCCATTATACTAAAGAAGGGGGTGAAGGCTGGGGTTTCAATTCTCACACCTTCGATCCTTTAAAAGGAAGCCATCCATGGGTTCAAATTTCCGTGCCTCGTCAATACTCCAAAGGCACTGATGCCTCACGATCCCTGCGCAACACTGCACACCAACAGAACACAGTAAATGAATAAAAAAATCAAAGAGTATCAGTGTCGGAGACAAAACGCACCATAATGGAAGATTGAAGACAAATTTGTGGGGGATTGCGGCTAAGATTGATTATCAAAAGCCTAATCCTCCCAATTAAGACACAGTTAAAATAAAATCATAAGTGTTTTATTCGACAGGAAAACCTCCACTACCACATTTGAGGCAAATTGATTCCTCCTAGCTACCACAGTACCACTTGTCCTCAAATCATTCAAATAGAGGCTGAAGTTATTGATCAAGATCAGATATTTGTCTTAGCGCAGCCAGAGAGTTAATTCTTCAAATAAAATTAATGACAAAATATCAGTAGAGTTACTTTAACATAACAAAGAGCCTCAAATGTAAAAAAGAGCTCCCACTGAGCTTAATCTTAAATGAAAAAACATTAATACAGTCGAAACACCTGTAAACTTCTTCATCGAGCCCCCCAAAGGCCGAAAAGCCATTAAGACTATATTAATTATCTTTGGAGATTTTTTATCAGATCTCACCTCCTCATTCTTCTATAAAAGCTACTGGAGAAGATGAGAGAGGGGTTGGTTGAGTTGGTTGTTGAACTTTGAAATATACTTGAGCTTGAGACTTCTACTTGTAAATAGTGTTCACTGGCTCTTGGAGCTCTGCTTGTGATAGATAAGTTAGTCTGGAAGGTGTAGATGATTTCTAAACTAAATCATTGGACTTAGAGTTGTAACTGGTTTGGAGCATCAATACAAGATGATTTATGGGATCCTGGTCTATGTCGACGGTGATGTTATTTCTTATTATGAATTGTTGTTTTATTTTTGTTTTCACTGTGTTCATCTTCTGTTATAAAGAACAACATGTATAGAGTTAAGACCTACTGTATATCAGTACCTTTCTCTGACTGAAAATCTTTATCTACATGTTTTCTTCCAATTAGTGTTATTTAGGAATGATTTAATTTAGTTCTAAGCATAGGAATGTCGGCGTTCCCTCATCCTATTGCCTTAGCTAATTTTTATTCTTAAATTTTATTTTCAGCATATGTTAAGTAGAGATGAGCTAAGGAAGATATGGTGTGCCCTGGTCCTAGTTTTATCCCCAAAGTCTGTCTGAAGGTTTCCCTTGGAATGAGTCAAAAGCTGGCTAGTTTCAAAGTACTTACCAGATCTTAGGCCATTCTGTGTTATCTTTGTGCTCATCTTGAAAGTAACCAAGTAAAGCAGAGCTAGGAGAGGATTTGTGGTGAGCCCGGCCTGCTAGTTTCTACTCCAAAAGTTGCCTTCAAGTTTCCCTATGTTTTTATATGTTTTATATTGAAAGTGTATCAAAGGCTGGCTAGTTTCGAAGTACTTCCTAGATCCTGGATTGATTTTATGTTTTTCTTGAGTGTTTATCAAAGGCTAGCTAGTTTCAAAGTACTTACCAGATCCTGGGCTACTCTTTGTTCTTCATTTGTTTGATTCCCCTTCTTTTTGTATCATTTCATTCCATAAATCAAATTTCAAAGAGATCCTTAGAAATAGATGACTTGCCCCATGGACCACTCTTGAACCTGATTGTTTCAATTAAACCCTATTATGACTCCATAGCCCAATGGACTAAAACCTGCAATTATCTATCTTTCTGGCCAAAGCTTGTTCTATTTGCTTGCAACTTCACACCTTTGAAACTCCTTGCATTTAGAAATTTCCCCTCAAACAATAGTCATGCTCAACCATCCAAAAACAAACAGAACCCTCGGCCTTCATAACTAGCCTAATATCATTACCCAAGACATCAAAGACAAATCCATCTTTGCACTTATTGGAGAGATCCCTCTCCGGATTCAGGAGGGCTAGATCCTAGAATCCCAAAGTGGTTGAAATAATGTTCTCCCTGTTGTTGGAATTTTGCCAATCTTGCTAATTACAGGGTGCCAACATTTCTGGCGACTTCGCTAGGGATCGAACCCATAATCTCTGGTTCCCCTTAAAATTTCATACAAACATTGTTTAGTGAGTAAAAATTAGCCTTTTCAAGCACTACCAAGTAATGGTAATCATGATAAAACTTGTTTGAATCAGTGACAAACTAGGAAAACGCTAGGACTCTCATAAGGCTTTATCTAACCTTGAAAAATCAGCTAGCTTAGCCATAAGAGTAGACTGTCTTTGTCTCATAACCGTAGCTAAGTTTTGAAACAGAGTTAGGACATTCTTAGAAACCACACAACTGAAAATAACTCAAAAAACCCAAAAATATTTCAAATTGGTATCCAATAAACATGGTAGTGGACCATAAAACCTTTTACCTCTGAAAAAGAGCTAAAGACTTCCACTTGGCGACTCCACAATCCCTAACAGACCTTAATACTCCACTGGGAAGAACCCTTATCATTGTAATATCATTCAAACTCAGTTAGAGGACTGTAGGATTAAAATTTGTGTAAACAGATTAGTCGACCTCTTAAAGACTGTCATACCTGGTCGAACTTTCCTGGTTTATTTGGGTCTGAAAAACACAGCATAGTGGCTCCTAGAAAGATTCACACTAGAGCCTATCCTGACCCTGATCCACCTGAGATAGTTGATAACCCAAAAAGTATCCTTCGAAAGTCTCCTAGGATTAAATTATCAACTGTTTTCAGATTAACCTGTAGAGCTAATTCAGTTCCTGAAAATCTTTCAGCTCTACAACAATCACAAGTTGACTTAGTAAATCCCTTTAGAACTAGGTCATTTGGTGATATAAATCAGCTAGATTCTGAGTCTTCACTTTCATCTCCTGAAACAAGTGAATATCCTGGTAGTAGAGAAGCAACACTTCCTGATTTAAATTTCCTTCACAATTTAGGTGTCTCTCATCCAAGATCAGCTCAGAAATCTACTGTTGTTCCATCCACATCCCTTCATCCTCCATTCACTGTCCAAACCACTCCACTTCGGCTCACTTTTCCTTTTGTTAATCCACCCCCACCACATATCATGGCAGCATGGTATGCTCCGTTAGTCCTTCCTGTACCATTAGTCAATCTTCCACAGGACTATCAGTCCAAAATTCCATTGTATGATGCTAGTAATGCTACAACTGCATCACAACATGTGGACAAGATGAATGACTACTTCGACAGAAATGAAATTGATGATGATTCTATCAAGCTTAGATTATTTGCTCAGAGTCTTGGGGGAGAAGTAAGAAAATGGTTTAAAGGCTTAACCCCCCATAGTATCAATGATCTCCAAGCCTTCCATCAGAAATTCTTGAACAAATGGGAAGTAAAGAAAAATCCTCTCCAAGTCTTTTTTGATTACAAGAACCTCCATAGAAACACTGGGGAAAGTGTGCAAGCTTATTGCACTAGATGTAATAGTGTGTATAATTCCCTTTCCCCAGATCTAAAACCTCCAAAAGGCTAAGCTTTAAACAAGTTTCCTGAAGGGTTCGACCCCGAGATGGCCTATCAGTTGAGAGAGAGAGATCCTGCAACTCTTGAATAGATGCAAAAAGGAGCTCTTGCAGTGGAAGTAAACTTAATGGAAAAGAGAGAAAGAATGAAAAATGAGAAGAGAGTGTCCTTTAGAGAAGAAAATAAACCCTCTACTTCCAACTCAAAGATGGAGAGAATGATGGAGGAGATGATGAAGAAAATGAGCATCCTTGAGAAAGCATAAGCCAATCAAAACCAAACTGCTCCTCAAAATAGAAACCAGAACCAAAATCAGAATTTTAGAAGGAACCAACCTACAAACAGACCTAGGGAAGATGATCAACAAATCACTCCTCCCTTTCGTCAAAACTATGTAAGTGAGGTTGAGGAAACAAATGAAATAACATAGGAAGATGATATCGACATGCTGGGGGTAGATAATGAGGACTTTGAGATTCATTATGATAGAAAACAAGGTCTATATACACCTTATGATGACAAAAGAGATGATGATGAAAATTATTATCAAGACATGGAAAATGTTATTATAGAGTCTCAAAGAGAATATGACCTTAGAATCAAAACCAGTCAACAAACCCCCAACAACAAAACCTCTGACAAATCTTCACAAAACAACACTGCAACTAAGCCTAAAGTTGTCAAAAAAAAGGATAAAACAGTAGCTGTGAATTCTGATAATGGTAAAGAGAAAGGCACTCAAAACAATGAAAAACAGAGTGCAGACCTTAGCAGTACTAACACTTCAGCTAGTACTCCCGTTAAAACAATTTCGTCAAATGTAAATAGGACTAATCAGCAAGCTGATGTTGCTAATAGACTAGCGGCTAGTAAGGCTGAGACAAGTGCTTCAAAGAACCAAATTCCTTTCAGCCTAGAGTAGGAAATTTCAAAGATCAAAATCTCTGTTCCCCTGACTGAGTTAGCTTCCCATAATATATATAGAACCCAAAATTTGAAGGCTTTAAACATAGAGGACCATAATGACACAGTCAATCTTAACGATGACCAGCCATAGCTCATTTTTGGTCCTAAGATTGAAGGTAGATATCAAGAGGGACATGTTCCTCCCTTTTATGTGAGTTTGAATGTTCATGACAAAATTTTACACAACGCTATGCATGATTCTGGGGCTTCTCATAATTTAATGCCTAAAGCTGTGATGGAGAGCCTTGGTTTAGAAATCACCAGACCTTATAAAGACCTTTACTCCTTTGATTCCAGCAGAGTAAAATGTTTAGGATTAATCAAAGACCTCTGCGTTAACTTAGCCCAAATTCCAGCCAAATGCTTAGTAATGGATATTGTTGTGGCTAATGTGCCCTCAAAGTATGGAATGCTATTATCTAGGTCTTGGGGGGCTAAGTTACAAGGAACTATGCAGATGGACATGACCTATACGACCATCGCTTTTTTCAATCAGACCAGAAGACTTTACAGGGAGTCCCATATGCAATACATAGTTACAAGCCAAGACAGACCACAGAACTCTCCCCTTTATTCTGTAAACACAGGCCTAGATTCATTTATCCTTTTCAATGATGAAACTCTCAGTGAACAAGTGACCTTGTCTGATTTAATGACAGATAGAGAGGAGGAAGAAGATAATGTAGGAGCGTCAGAACAGTTTGTTGAACCTGTAAACTCTAGCAAACAAAACATATGTCTTGAACTAAAAATCATGCATCCATCGATGTTTAACCTTAGCAGTCAAGAGCTTGTTCCTCAAAATATTGAAAAAGTTGAGGAATTAAAACGAGTCTAGCTAAGTGCTGATATTCAACAACAATCAGAAAGCACGTTAGTTGAAGAGGAAAGTAACCAGGACGAAACCGAAAATACTCCTCTGTGGAGTATGTATTTTCATGGGTCATGCACTAAAACTAACGCTGGTGCAGGTGTCTGGATCTGCAACACTGAAAACAACCACACGGAAAGCATTTCCTGCAAATTAAACTTTCAGTGTTCTAACAACATAGCGGAATATGAATCCCTACTTTTAGGCTTACATCTATTGAAAAAGTTAGGAGCCAAAAGAATTAAAGCATACGGGGATTCAGAGTTAGTCATTAGGCAAGTCAATGGAGAGTATAACGCAAATCATCCCAGACTTCGGGCCTACCGAAACGATGTCATGGACCTTTTAAAATCTTTTGAGGAGTCCAAGTTGATTTTTGTCCCAAGAAAAAGAAATATTGCCGCCCACAATTTAGCCTTCACAGCTAGAACATGCTTAACGCCATATGAAACCAAAGACTGCACAACTCAGATAAAATTTAGACCAGTCGTGCCTGGTAATGAAAAGTATTGGTAGGTGTTTGACGGAGACAAACAAATAGAAGACTTCATGCAATTCAGAAATGAATTTGAACTAAACAGTTCGGACTCAGATTATGATACAGACTGCAGCGAAGAAAATTTTCTTGGTGAAGAAGAGTCGTCTCCTGAGCTTGTCAATATTAATCGTCTGACTAGCAAACTTAAAAATGAAACAGAACAGATTGCAGAGTTACAAACAGAGGAGTTAGAAACTCTGCACTCTAAAGATCAGAGTTTGCCTAAGGGTCTGGCCCCTTTAGAAGAGTTGTTCGATTTTAACGATGTGGCCAAGAAACCAAAACTAGAACCTGTAGAGACTGAAGTGGAAGAGTGCAATATAGGCAGTGAACTTAAACCGAAAATGATCAAACTGTCTAAAACTTTACCAGCTCACATTAAACTCAAATACATAGAGTTGTTCAAAGAATTTTCTGATGTTTTTGAGTGGAGTTATGAAGATCTTTAATCTTATGACACTGAAATAATATAGCACAAAATTCCTCTCAAAGAAAACCAAAAACCATTCAAACATAAACTACGTAGAATAAACCCTGTTCAGAGGCCGAAGTTATTGATCAAGATCAGATACTTGTCTCAACGTAGCCAGAGAGTTAATTCTGCAAATAAACTTAATGACAAAATATCAGCAGAGTTACTTTAACATAACAGAGAGCCTCAAAAGTCAAAAAGAGCCCCCACTGAGCTTAATCTTAAATGAAAAAAAATTAATACAGTTGGAACACCTGTAAACTTCTTCATCGAGCCCCCCAAAGGCCGAAAAGCCATTAGTACTGTATTAATTATCTTTGGAGATTTTTTATCAGATCTCACCTCCTCATTCTTCTATAAAAGCTACTGGAGAAGATGAGAGAGGGGTTGGTTGAATTGGTTGGTGAACTTTGAAATATACTTGAGCTTGAGACTTCTACTTGTAAATAGTGTTCACTGGCTCTTGGAGCTTTGCTTGTGATAGACAAGTTAGTCTGGAAGGTGTAGATGATTTCTAAACTAAAGCATTGGACTTAGAGTTGTAACTGGTTTGGAGCATCAATACAAGATGATTTATGGGATCCTAGTCTATGTCGACGGTGATGTTATTTCTTATTGTGAATTGTTGTTTTATTTATGTTTTCACTGTGTTCATCTTCTCTTATAAAGAACATCATGCATAGATTTAAGACCTACTGTATATCAGTACCTTTCTTTGACTGAAAATCTTTATCTACATGTTTTCTTCAAATGAGTGTTATTTAGGAATGATTTAATTCAGTTCTAAGCATAGGAATGTTGGCGTTCCCTCATCCTATTGCCTTAGCTAATTGTTATTCTTAAATGTTATTTTCAGTATATGTTAAGTAGAGATGAACTAAGGAAGATATGGTGTGCCCTGGTCCTAGTTTTATCCCCAAAGACTGTCTGAAGGTTTCCCTTGGAATGTGTCAAAAGCTGGCTAGTTTCAAAGTACTTACCAGATCTTAGGCCATTCTGTGTTATCTTTGTGCTCGTCTTGAAAGTAACCAAGAAAAGAGAGTTAGGAGAGGATTTAAGGTGAGCCTTGCCCGCTAGTTTCTACTCCAAAAGTTGCCTTCAAGTTTCCCTATGTTTTTATATGTTTTCTATTGAAAGTGTATCAAAGGCTGGCTAGTTTCAAAGTACTTACCAGATCTTGGATTGCTTTTATGTTTTTCTTGAGTGTTTGTCAAAGGCTGGCTAGTTTCAAAGTACTTACCAGATCCTGGGCTACTCTTTGTTCTTCATTTGTTTGATTCCCCTTCTTTTTGTATCATTTCATTCCATAAATAAAATTTCAAAGAGATCCTTAGACATAGATGACTTGCCCCATGGACCACTCTTGAACCTGATTGTTTCAATTAAACCCTATTATGACTCCATAGCCCAATGGACTAAAACCTGCAATTATCTATCTTTCTGGCCAAAGCTTGTTCTATTTGCTTGCAACTTCACACCTTTGAAACTCCTTGCATTTAGAACTTTCCCCTCAAACAATAGTCATGCTCAACCATCCAAAAACAAACAAAACCCTCGGCCTTCATAACTAGCCTAATATCATTACCCAAGACTTCAAAGACAAATCCATCTTTGCACTTATTGGAGAGATCCCTCTCCGGATTCAGGAGGGCTAGATCCTAGAATCCCAAAGTGGTTGAAATAATGTTCTCCCTGCAGTTGGACTTTTGCCAATATTGCTAATTACAGGGTGCCAACACCGTTTTCAACCATCACTTGAAACTTTGGTGTTGGATATAGAAATAAATTCAATTCCTTGGCTATCTTACAGTGAATAAAATTATGGGCACTACCAGAATCGATTATCACTATTACCTTTTTATTTTTGATAATTCATTCTATATTGATAATTTGAGGAGTGGTAAGTCCTTCAAATGCATTACAAGATATGGTCATATTCGTTTCTTCATTCTTTGGGGTTGGTTCTTGGTGTATATCCTCTTATTTTGATGTTTCTAGTTCATTTTCCTCCTCTTCACAGGACCATCAAATAGCGCTTCACCCGGAAGGACCTCAAGTAGGACGTACTGAGGCATGTGCAGGAGTGTGATACTTGTCAAAGGAATAAGGGAGAGCTGACAAAACCGATTGGATTACTTCAGCCCCTTCTCATTCTTGAAGGGAAGTGGGAGAACGTGTCTATCGATTTTATCACCTGATTGTCAGCAATACACAGACAGGATTTAATTTATGTAGTAATTGATATGCTGAACAAGTACGCCCATTTATTCACCATACCTTTTAGTTACTAAGCCTCACAGGTGATCGAGTTGTTTTTCAGGCAGATGTTCCAGCTCCATGGTCTCCCCAAGCCCATAGTTAGTGACAAAGATAGAAAGTTCATGGGGGGATTTTCGCAGGAGTTGTTTCGCCTTGTGGGGACTGAGCTCACATCTAATACCAGCTACCACCCACAAACAGATGGACAAACCGAGATTTTGAACAAGTGGCTGGAGGGGTACCTACACAATTATGTGACTGGGAAACAACACTTGTGGGTGAGATGGCTTCATCTTGGAGAGTACTGCTACAAAACTTCATACCACATGTCAATAGGTATGTCTCTGTTCCGTGATTTATATGGTTATGATACTTTGACCTTTTCTAATATGGTTTTTGGAGACAGTGGCGCCCCAGGGGCCAAGGATTGGATACAAAAAAGCCAATACATCCTTAGAGCTCTCAAGGATAATATTTAGGTAGCCCAGAACCAAAAAAAAATATATGAAGACATGCACAAGATTGAGAGACACTTTGAGGTTGGGGACTTGGTTTTCCTAAGGCTCCAACCATACAGGCAGTCCATCGTGACGCAGAAGGGAGCTAAAAATATCAAGTTGCACTTCTATGGACCTTATAGGGTGACTATACGAGTTGGGGAGTTGGCATATGCGATGGAACTCCCACCTGGGAGTTAAGTGCACAACTTATTTCATGTTTCATGCATGAAGAAGGTGTTGGGGAAATAGGTGACAGCTACCATGGAGTTACCACCTCTAGATGATGAGGGGCATTTAGTGCTACTGCCGGAATCCATACTGGAGGTAAGGGAAAGGAATTTCAAGAGCAGGACTATTAGAGAATTCTTGGTCAAGTGGAAGGAACTACCTGAGGAGGATGACATGTGGGAAGGAGAACAGGTTCTTCAACACCCATCACTACAGTTGCTTGAGGGAAAGAAACATCTAGGCAGGGAGGATTTTGATGTTCTCACTTATCAATTTTTCTAAGTAAATATATTTTTACACAATTTTTGTATTTTGACTTGATGGACTTAGGAAAAGTGGGTTAGGATGACCCCACTTTGAAATTTTGATTAAAAAAGGCTCAAACATTGGAAAAAGGAGGCAAATCGAATTCCAAGTGGAAAGTGGGGGCCACTCCAAGAGGGAATTCACACTCCTTGGAGAAATTAGCATTTGTGGAGAGTAAGGGAAGAAAGGGGGAACGAACTATGGGTCTCACATGGAGAGAGAAGGAGCCAAAGGATAAATAGGAGGAGCTTACATAATTTTGGGACTTTTGCTAAACAAAGAAATGAGCCTCTTTTACGCTAGATATGTTTAGTCTAGTCTACTAGTGTTGTTGAGCACAAGGGATTTCCAAGGGAAAATATCACCTCCTTCTTCAGTGGACTTTGAGTGACACCCTAGGGGAGTTACTTGTTGTGAAAGTTTCAAAACATAAACCCTACTGCAGTGTCTTGATCTACTTCACCTACTTGTTTAATTTACAAGTTATTAATCTGAATATTAAAAAAAAAAAACTAAAGCAAATGCAAACTACAGTCTACACATCTACAAATCATTTACTAAACAACATGCACATGTGACAAAATTACACACAGATTTTTCGGAAAAATCCAATGCGGTAAAACCAGTGCAATAGCTCTAGAGGGTTTTATTATTATGCAGAATCTGAATACAGCTATATAGGCACCAGAAGACGATTTTCCTTAAGAGAAATTACACAACGGTTGTACCTTTCACTCAGAGATAAAATATGGCTAATCCAACCCTCTCCGGGGAATTACGAATTCGAGCCCTTTCTGGCCCACTGGAACCCTCAGAGCTACCTCTGCAGCCTTTGCATTAGCCCCTTCTGGCTAGCATCCCCACTGCGTCACCCTCACTGGTATTGCGCTGCCCTGGCTGGGCCTGCGTCACCCTGACTAGTGTTGTGCTGCCCCTATGTTGCGCTGGCTGGGTCTCCATCGCCCTAGCTGGGCTTACGCAGTCCTCTGCGTGGTGTTGGCTGAACTACGTCCTCTTGGCTGGCTCTGCGCTTTCTAGTACAAGCTGCCTTTCTGCTGCTGTATTCTCATCCTCGGATCAGATCATCCCTTGCCGATCTATGCCCCTCACTACACTGCAAACTCACTTCGAATTCCTCAGCAAACCCTGCCCCAGAAATTCGACTTGGCTTGAGTGCTCTGCCTATGTGTGTGTTCTCCAACTAACCCCTGTGAAAATTTACAAACAGTTGCAGTGATAGATTTATTTCTCCTACTTATTATTCCAATAAGTTATTATTCATAAATCTTCTGGCAAATATCGAAATAAATACTACTGCAACATTCACAATTATATATGTAGAGAAATAAACAGTAGAGAACATAAGCACAAGAATCAGTCACATGTCCATAGTTATTTTTAGACAATTGTCCCTGGAAAAACCCAATGTGGGAAAACTGGTGCAGCAGATGAGGGTTTTATTAATTCTTCAGCAAATGATATATTTACAGGGAAAATATTCTGCAGATAAATTCTGAACCACCTAAGACTGAATACCCAACTTACTTTGACAAATTTATGATACTCAGAACAACCCTTGCAAGCCCCTAGGTCAATCTGCGTGATTCTTTGTGCAGTCCCAGCACTGGACTTTGTGAATCTACATGGAGACTCTGTGTTGTACCCTCAATCTACCTCCAGTGATCCACTGCTACTCTCCAACCCTAATCTCGATCACCCCTGACCTCCTCCTGCTTCTGCAACTTCTTGCCCTGCAACTCTCCCACTGAGATCGAATTCTACATCAGAATGGATCTCCTTTGGGTACTGAGTGTGTGCCCGACTTATCTTCCAAGTGACCCTCAAGCCTTCTCTTATAATCTTCCTGTTGGAGTACCAAAAACCCAGATTATAAGATTAATCAATGGCTAAGATTAAATCTTGACTTGATCCATGTTTACTAGAAGATTCACACTCTGACTTATTAATTCCTTTTAATTATTTCCTTTTCCTAAGTTTGGACTTAGGGTTTAAAATAATTAATTATTTTAATAAGTCTTGAACCAAGTGGGATTTCCACAAACTGTTTCTGGGTTCTTTGGAATATTTTTGTCCAAGCCTCCCTGCAAAGTTTGAGACTTGGAACACTTTCGGATGCTACAAAAATCAACACTCCCTCTTAGCGAAGAAAGTGTTCCAACAATATGCCTGTTGCATGCTGCTTTGATTCTGAAGCACCCTCTGCGCTGTTGCCCCCTGTACTGTTGTCTTTGACAATGTCACTATCACGTGTTGCATCTATACCACAGCTCCCTATGAATACTGAATCCTCCATTCCTGCTACTGGAATGGATTCTTCATCATCCCCATCTTCTCTCTGAAGTAGACAAACTTTGTCTTTCCTAGAGCCTTGGTGAGGATGTCTGCCACCTGTTCCCCTGTTGGAGTGTACTGCAACTAAACAGCTCCACGTTGTACCCAGTCTCTGATGAAGTGACATTGAATGTCAATATGTTTTGACCTATCATGAAACACATGATTCTCAGAGAGCTTTATACAACTCTGATTATCACATAAGATGTTGGTCGCTTCCATTTTCTCCTTGAGTATATTTACTAATAGTTTCCTAAGCCATATGGCTTCGCATGAAGTTGTGCTAGCTGCCATATAGTCTACCTCTGCTTAAGTTAGTGCCACGGACTTATGTTTCCTACTGCACCAGGAAGTCATTCCTGATCTCAGACTGAAACAATACCCTCTGGTACTCTTCCAATCAACTGAACTTCTACCCAATCTGCATCAGTAAAACCACTCAACCTGACATCATTATCATGAGTGTACTTCAATCCAAGCTTGATTGTTCCTCGAAGGTACCTGAGAACATGTTTGGTTGCTTCCCAATGTGCCCTCTTCAGTTCCACCATGAACTAACTTAGGGTATTAACAACATAACATATGTCTGGCCTTGTATTTACCAGATACATCAATGACCCTATGAGCTGTCTGTATAGCGTAGGATCAGCTTCATCATCATCAGACGTGTCGACTTTCCTCCAGTTGGTAATCTTTGGAGTAGTCATGGGTCTACAATCCTCCATCTGAAATATCTTCAGAATCTCTGTAGTGTATCTTCCTTGACCAAGGAAGATCTCCCCATTCTGTTGCCAATCTTCCAACCACAATTAAGAGTGCATCCATCCCAGATCCTTCATGTCAAACTCTTCAAATAAATTCTTCTTGCAATCTATGATGAGCCTTGATGATCCTGTCAAGAACAGATCATCCACATACAATACCAGTATCAATGGCTCACTCCTTACTCTAAGATAGTAGAGATTGGGATCTGCATCACTCTTGATGAATCCCATCTTCTGCAGATAGATGTCAATCCGACCATACCAGACTCTGGGAGCTTGCTTCAGTCCATATAATGCTTTCTTCAATTTGCACACGAGTTTTCTGATCATGTGTCTCAAAGCCCTCCGGTTGTTATATATACACTTCTTCTTCTATCACACCATTGAAGAATGTCGTCTTGACATCCATCTGGTGAATTTCCCATCCCAGCTATGCTGCAGTGGATATCAAGGACCTGATAGATGTGTATTTGGCTACTGGGGCGAAGGTTTCTTCATAGTCTATTCCTTCCTTCTAAGCATACCCCTTAGCCACGAACCTGGGTTTAAATTTGTCGATTGTCGTCTGCAGCATGCTTGATCTTGTAGATCCACCTCGATCCTACAACAGATCTCTCCTGTGGTCTAGGTAACACTTTCCAGACATCATTTGTCATGATGGAACTATACTCTTCCACCATTGCATCAACCCATACTTGGTGCTGAGAAGCTTCTCGAAAATTAGAAGGTTCTCCGACTTGAGAAACCAAGGCTTGATACCTCTCAGACTGCTTACGCTGTCTCTTCTCATTCCGAGGATTTCCGAAAAAATCCTCTGCATCCTTCAGAATCTTTCAAAGTTCCTTGCTCGTTCTTCCACTGGTGGTGGGTGGATTTACAGGTTCTCCTTCTTGCAAACCCTCAGGAGACTGATTTTTCTACTGCTGGTTGTTGGGGCTAGACCAGAGGCTCCTCTGACTGCATAGCGGAAGGCAATTCTCGTGATCTTTTGAAGGCTTTCTCCTCCATGAATTTCACATCTCTTCGTACCACTACTTTCCTGCTCTCAGGAACATAGATGTGATAAGCCTTTGCATTCTCGTTGTATCCTACTAAATACCCCCTTTCAGCAGTCGTCTCCAACTTCTTCCTCTTCTCACTGGGTACATGACGGTAAGCTATATTGTCGAAGATCCTAAAGTGACTCTCTTCGGGCTTGCTGCCAGTGAAGTCACTTTCTGGCGTGATCTTTTCCAATGCAGTGTTAGGAGTTCTGTTTTGAATGTAGACAGTGTATTACATGCTTCAGCCCATAGAAATTTGGGCATGCCTTGGTCGTACATCATAGCTTTGGTTGCGTCAACAATAGTCTGGTTCTTCCTTTTTGCCACTCCATTCTGTTCCAGATTATATGGAGTTGTCCATTCTCTTTTGATGCCTTCCCTTGCGCAGAATCCGGTGAATTCTTTATCTATATATTCACCTCCATTATCGGATCGTAATACCTTGATCTGCTTCCCTATCAGATTTTCTACCAGAGTTTTAAAATCTTTAAATCAACGAAAGACTTCATCTTTGGTCTTCAAGAAGTAGATCCAGGTTTTCCTGGAATGGTCATCAATGAAGGTGACAAAATATTCGACACCACTAAGAGCTCTAGTGCACATTGGCCCGCAGATATCTAAGTGTATTAAATCCAACACACCCTTGGCCCTATTGTTGCTTCTCTGATATGTTGCCTAGGAATATTTCCCTAATATGCACCCTTTGCAGACATCATCCCATTTGGTGCTCAGTTCTAGAAAACCTATTACAGTCTTCTGGAGAGTTCTCAACGCTCCATGATGCAAGTGCCATAGCTCATCCAAATTTGTTTCATCTGCGCTGCCAACTAGTGTCGTTGGGGAATCAAGTTACATTTTGTATAGCTAGTTGCTTCTTACCCCGGTTTCTGCCTTCTTCTTGCAACTGGGGTGCTTGATGTAGACTGTATTTCCAATAAAGTCGACATCATATCCTCGGTTTCGAAGCTGTGACACTGAGAGTAGATTCATCCCCAAACCCGACACATGCAGTGCATTAGTGGAACGGATTCTGTTCCCTACCTCGATCTGAAAAGCTACGGTACCTCTCCCAATGGGAGTGCACTTTGGTTTATTACCCATGGTTATCTTGAAATTCATTTGCTCTTCTTGATAGTCAAAAAAATAGTCTCATACTCCCGTCATGTGAGCAAAGGCTTCGCTGTCAATATACCAGACATCTGAGGACGTAGTGCTTGATACACAAGCAAAGTCTTCCTCTAGTCTGGATGCCAATACAGATACATCGTGATCCGTCTGTTCTACCATGCTTCTTCCCCCTCCTGAATATTTGCGTGAACCCTTCTGCGTTGTTGCTGCAACAGTAGATCTGCCTTCACTGATAGATGCCTCCTCTCTATTATTCATCTCTGGCTCTGATACCATGTGAAAATTTACAAACAGTTGCAGTGATAGATTTATTTCTCCTACTTATTATTCCAATAAGTTATTATTCAGAAATATTCTGGCAAATATCGAAATAAATACTACTGTAACATTCACAATTATATATGCAAAGAAATAAACCGTAGAGAACATAAGCACAAGAATCAATCATATGTACACGGTTATTTTTGGAAAATTGTCCCCGGAAAAACCCAATGTGGGAAAATCGGTGCAGCAGATGAGGTTTTTATTAATTCTTCAGCAAATGATATCTTTACAGGGAAATTATTTAGCAGATAAATTACGAACCACTTGAGACTAAATACCCAGCTTACTCTGTAAAGTTTCTGATACTCAGAACAACCCCTGCAAGCCCCTACGTCAGTCTGCGTGATTCTCTGTGCAGTCCCAGCCCTGGACTGCGTGAATCTGCATGGAGATTGTGTGGGGTCTCTGCGTTGTGGCCTCAAGCCACCTCCAGTGACCCACTACTTCTCTCTGACCCTGATCTCGATCACCCCTGACCACCTCCTGCTTCTACAACTTCTCACCTTTCAACTCTACCACTGAGATCGAATTCTACATCAGAATGGATCTCCTTCGGGTACTGAGTGTGTGCCTGACTTATCTTCCAAGTGACCCCCAAGCCTTCTCTTATAATCTTCCTGTTGGAGAACCAATGACCCAGATTATAAGATTAATCAATGGCTAAGATTAAATCTTGTATTGATCCAAATTTTCTAGAAGATTCACACTCTGACTTATTAATGCCTTTTAATTATTTCCTTTTCCTAAGTTTGGACTTAGGGTCTCCATTAAAATAGTTAATTATTTTAGTAAGTCTTGAACCAAGTGGAATTTCCACAAACTGTTTCTGGGTTCTTTAAAATGTTGTTGTCCAAACCTCCCTGCAAAGTTTGAGACTTGGAACACTTCCAGATGATACAAAAATCAACACTCCCTCTTAGCGAGGAAAGTGTTTGCTGCATGCTGCTCTGATTCTGAAGCACCCTCTGCGCTGCTGCCCCCTGTACTGTTGCCTTTGACATTGCCACTGTCACATGTTGCATCTGTACCACAGCTCCCTCTGAATACTGAAACCTCCATTCCTTGATCCATGTTTTTTAGAAGATTCACACTCTGACTTATTAATGCCTCTTAATTATTTCCTTTTCCTAAGTTTGGAGTTGGACTTACGGTCTTCATTAAAATAATTAATTATTTTAATAAGTCTTGAACCGAGTGGAATTTTCACAAACTGTTTCTGGGTTCTTTGGAATGCTGTTGTCCAAGCCTCCCTGCAAAGTTTGAGACTTGGAACACTTTCGGATGCTACAAAATTCAACAACCCCAAGCCCTTCCTTTATACTTTTCTCGTTGGGAAACCAACGACCGTGATCTAATCTCTAATCGACGACTCATTAAAAGAATGCTTGATCCACGTAACTTAGAAAATTTCATCACATGTGTTAATTAGTTCACTGTAATTTTTCTATTTCCCTAAGTTAGACTTAGGGTCCTCATTAAAAAAAATTATTTGAATAACTCATACACCAGATGAAATTTCTCCAAATGCTTTTTGGGTCTTGGATATCTCGTGTGTCTTAGCCCTTCCACAAAATGTTGGAGCTAGAGGACACCCGATGCTACCCCAAGATCTCAACACTTGCTCTTAGCGAGGAGTGTGCTCTACCAATACTTCCACACCGAAACATTGCCCTGATCTCGACATCAGTCTCTGCATTGCTGATGCTTGGACTGCTGCCCTCCATCCATTGCGTTGTTGCCACTGTACGGCTGCCTATGTCACTGCCACTGACACTACTGCATCCATACTGTAGCTCCCTCTCAAATTGTGCATGGTGCTGCCAACTGCTGCACAGCAAGTTAGTTGCTGAGAGGTAAGCAACTGAGGTACCATTACCTAGTCACTGACAAACAAGTCAGTCGAGTTGCATCTCATCACTGATGCTCCCTCGGCTACTGCACTACGCTATCTATATGAAGCCACTGCGCTGCTACTGATATGCACTGCGTGATCACTTCCTATCTGCGCTGCTAAAGTCCCATCAGCCTCTGCGTTGTTGCTTCTATGCTGCTGCTACCTCTGCATTGTATAGTTGGTGCAGCATCAGGTGTGCTCTAGCCCTGAAATTTTGTGGAGGGGCTAGGACACACTTGAACTCCAAAACCCAGAAAGTATTTTGAGAAATTTTAGTTGGTGTTCAAGTTATTCAAATAATTAATTATTTTAATGGATTTCCTAAGTCTAAACTTAGGAAAATTAAATAATTAAAGTGAATTAATTAACACATGTGTTGAAATGTTCTAAAAGGCACGGATCAAGCAGTCTTTTAATCTCAGTCATTGATGAATGTTTTAATCTCGGCCGTTGAAGGGTTCAACAAAAAAGTATAAGAGAAAATCTTGAGGGTCGGTTGGAGATAGACACACAGCTGCAGAGCTAAGAAATAGATCTGGAATTATAGGGCAGGGTTTGCTAAGAATTTCCGGAGGAATTTTCTGCAGCGAGGGGTAGTATTGGCTAAGGGGATGATTTGATCCCGGAGCCAAGAGTCAGTAAGAGACAAATGAGCAACAATAAGGATAATGAAGAGAAGCATAGAAGTAGCTACGCAGGACAGCGCAGAGGCTCCAGAGGGCTTCGGAAATTACATAGAGGGTCTCTAGGGCTAGCGTAAGGCCTACGTCACCCTCTCAGGGGTTACGCAGTCCCTCTCTGGGCAGCGCAGTGGCACTCTAAGGCTAGCAGGGCTGATGTTGGGGCTTCAAGGGCAGTGCTGGGGTTTCTAGGGCCAGATCGGGGCTGAATCTTGTAAATCCCATTTGAGGGTGTGGACCAGTCAGATATTTGGTACTAGAACTTCAGGTTAGATGCAGATTTCTTTTATTCTCTGTCAGGTTTTCTAGACCTGGAACCTAAATTTATTGTACTCAAAATCTACTTAATAAAATAAACCCTCATATTTGCTGCACCGATTTTCCCGCTTCGGGTTTTTCTGGGGACTTATGTCCAAAAATCCATGTGTCACTTTGTTGGATGAGCTTATTATTCAGTAAATGATCTGAATGTGTAGACTGTAGTTGTGTTTATTTCAGTATTTTCTGAATCTAATTTCTGGAAATTACTTGTAATAATTTAAATCAAGTAGGAGAAATAAACCATGATACTGCAGTATATTTTTCACACGCACTGCGTTGCTCCCATCTATAGCATCCTAGCTCTGCCCTCTGCTTCATTGTGATCTTCTGCACCCACTGCTCCAGTCTTGTCGCAACTATCTTAAGACTCCTGTAGCACGTATGTGATCCAAGAGTCTGAGCACCTCAAGGATCCTGCCTACCATCTGTAGCTGATCTACAGATCAATGTCGCCCCACCTCTTCTCTCGGGGCGCATGATCACTCATAGACACATCATCCTCACTACCAATGTCGCCTCTAGCTGCAGGTGCCATGGAATCAAGAGATTCCTTGTCCTTCCTCTTAGGACCAGTGCTGGAGAAGTGTCTAAGTTCACGACATTTAAAGCATCGGACCTTTGATAGGTCCCTCTTCTTCTTCCCTTGCTATCGTCGTTCCTTCGATGCAAGGGTTGTGTCCTCTTCCTCCTCATTCTTCACTTTGCTGCTTATGGTGCTGAATTACCTCTTTATCATCCGCCGGATCTCCTCTTGTCGAAGGATGGCCCAAATGTCACCCCAATTAGGGAGTTGTGTCCTACCCAAAATGCTTTGGATAAAGGTTCCCCACTCATCAGTGACAAAATTTAGGGTTGTCCTTACCAATATTCCTTCATCTGGAGTTGACCCCATGGCAATTAGTTGATTCTGAATAGTCTGCAACCTGGAAAGGAATGGATCGATCTCTTCCCCTTTGTGAATCTAGAACATCCTCATCTGGTTCTCCAGAAGCATCTTACGTTGGACGGAGCTCCCCTTATACAGCATGGTCAGAGTTTTCCACACCTCATTTACCGTCTTTTTATCGACAATGTGTGGGATCACGTGATCCTTCACCCCATCCATTATCAAGCACTTTGTCCGCACCCCATTCTCGTTAAAATTCTGAAGAGTGTTTTTCATCGGTTGGCACTACTACGACATTTTTTGTGTGTTCCCTGATGTTGTACTCCTCTAGGACTAACAAGATTATGGCCTTCCAAATCGAAAATTTGGACACACCGTCCAACATATCCTGATCACGCAGTCTGTACGAGGCCATCTAGCTCAACTCTGTCGAAACAGGTACACCTCTCCCTCTTCTTGCTGCAACACTCAACAGAAAACTGGATCTGGTTTTTTTTGGCGATAGAAACCCTCTATAGTAGCTGCTCCCTCTGACAACTGATTTCCCTCCCAGAAATCCTTCACCAAATCACCTGAATCAGTCCTCTACGATCACCCTCCTGATCGAATCTCAGATTTGTTTGGCACAAATTTGTTGAGCGACCATTCTCCTCTCGCTTTTGTCACCTTTGCTAGGCACTGTTATGCACTGAAAAAACCTATGCCACACCAGAAAATTCTGAAGATCGGAAGCTCCGCTTCTATAATTTGGCAAACTGCATAGCATTTCTCCACACGGACTACATCCCCCTTGTTGGCCTTTGCGTGAGCGGACTGGCTCTGCGCAACCTAGGCTATCCCTGCGTCTCTCTGGAAGGCTCTGCACTGCCTTTGCGTGGCCTCTGCGTCAGCCTGGCTGGGTTGTGTCCCTCCTAGTGTTGCACTGCCCTCTTCTGGATCTCTGTTGCTTTAGCTGCCCTTCCTGCAGCAATTTATCTTCAGCCGCTCTTCTAGTGGATCAGATTGATCTGCAATGCTCTAATACCATGTGAAAGTTTCATGTGAAAAATCCTAGATCTGGATTCCTATTGCAACAAATCTGAATTACTTCTCCTATTATTTGATAATTATTTCATTACAATGAAATACCGAAGTAATCACTGAAGTATTCTACACAAATAATACTGCAGAATAGATCTAAGTGCTGAAACAATCTGAACAAAACTCAATGAAAAACAACCACATTGACACAGTTATTTTTGGACTAAGTCCCCGGAAAAACCCAACTTGGGAAAACCGGTGCAGCAAATCTGAGGGTTTGTATTATTAAGCAGCAGAATCTTGAATACAACTAGGGTGCCAACATCTGGCAAACCCTTTAGATAAATCTAGACAACAAAAATGACTGCGAGATATACCTCACTCAGCAAGTCTCTCGCTGATCAAAACAGCGTTGATGAAGACCTCACTGCCTCTGCATGATTGCTTACGATGGATCTGCGTAAGCCTGCATAGGCAAGCTAGAGGGACTGTGTCACCCCTTCCTATACCTAATCTGGCTGATCTGAAGCTGGATCTTGGCCCTCCTGGCTCAGAACCCCAGCCTGTATCTTTCTCTAGACTGACTCCAAGAGACACTGCGCTGGCTCTGCATGATTCTCTGTAGTAATTGTGTCACCCTAGACAGAAACTGCACTGTCTCTCTCCTACGTTAATGTTTCCTCTCTCTAAAATGTATTCTTGGCCCTCCTGACCAATCTCTACTTCTATCCCTCTTCGGATCTGATCACTAAATCAAATCACTTAGCAAACCCAGTCCGAGTGATTTGTTCATGATCAAAAGTTGTGTCTTCTCACACAAATTCGAAAGTGCTCGATGGCCCAAGTGTCAAGTGTATTTTCCATAGGCCCCTCACCCTCCTTCTTATAATCTTTCATTGACTCTTCAACAACCAAGATTAAAACATAATCAAGCACTAAGATTAGCTTGGAGATGATCCATGACTTTATCTAGAAGATCCACACTTGATTTAAATAATACACTTTAATTAATCAAATTCCCTAAGTTTAGACTTAGGAAAACATTAAAAAATTATTAATTAATTTAATTAAATCATCTCTAAGTGGAATTTTCCAAAACCATTTTTGGGTTTTATGGAATACATGTGTCTTAGCCTATATAAAAAATTACAAGGCTAGAGCACATCTGATGCTACCATAAATCAACACTCCCTCTTAGCGAGGAAAGTTCTCTAGCAAAACACCTCAATGTGCTACTAATCTGACTTCTGGAACATCTCTGTTGTGTTTTTGATGCTGCTCACCAACACTACACAAAAATGCTGCAACTGTACTGCTAGTGACTCTGCATACTGCTGCCAACTGCCACTGTACTGCAACTCCCTCTAAATTCTGCAACCATGCTACTGCACTGCGCGAGCACCATTCTGCACTGTGTTGCCTCTCTGTGCACTGCGCTGCTACTTCTCATCTGCTGCTGCTGCTGCTCATCTATGTCACTGCTGCATGACTACTACTATTGCTAATTGCAACAGAAAAACATCTGAAATTGGACAAGTAAATCTGCAACTGAAAAATAAGACTGATTGCTGCTAGTTTCTACACTAGCTCTCTAAAAAAATATTGCGTTGTTTCTGCTTCTGCACTGCGTGAGAACTGCTCTGCATTGCACTGCACCAGTGTGCACTGCGCTGCTACTGCTACTGCCTCTTCTCTGCGTTTATTAGGCTCTAGTACTGCTAGCCACTGCATCATCTCATCTTCTTCTGTTGTTGCTGTCCATCTTGCTACTGTCTTTAGGTTGCCATAGCTCACATGTGATCCAAGAGTTTCGGAAATACTCAAGGATCTCGCCTACTTGTTGATTTTGGATCTACAAATCCAAATCAGCCCACTTTTCTCCTTTTGGAATATGAGCTAACATAGCACAATCTTTCTCTGCCTCAATATTGGCAGCTCCTGCATGTGGATCTTCCTTCTCCTCTTTATCCTTTTTCTTAAGAGGGCATTGTGTGGCATAATGCCCCATTTCTCCACACCGGAAGCACTTGATCTTGGATAGATATTTCTTCTTCTGCTTCCATTTTCCTTTTGATGCAGGGGCGGTGTTATCTTCTTCCTCCTTCTTGACCTTTGAACTACTACTGCCATCCTCCAAGTGGATTTTTAGGAGATCTCTCCTCAACTCCTCTTGCTGTAATGCTGCCCACATTGCTTCCGATCCTGGAAGCCTTTCTATGCCCAATATACTTTGAACGAAGACTTGATAATCTTCTGAAAGAGAGTTCAGCGTGAGCCTTGCTAGCTCTGAGTCTTTAGGAGCAGATCCTACTGTAGACAGTTGATCTCGGTTCTCCTGAATCCGAGACAAGGAGTCAAAACGCTCTCCCTTCTTCATCTTGATATTATGCATCTTCTCTTCAAGGTACATCTTCCGTTGCTCGGAAGATCCTTGGTACAACTTTTCTAGCCCTACCCACATTTATCTAGTAGTGTTTTTGGTTGCTATGTGAGGTACAATGTGATCCTTCACTCCATCTAGGATCAATCTCTTGGCTCTAGCCATGTTCTTCTTGAACTGCCTCAAGTGTGCTGCATCAAGAGGTTCTGAAACTGTGTTGTCTATGAGGGCTTTCAGATCGTGTTCATCAAGGATAAATTATATCCTTGATTTCCAGATAACATAGTTGGAGGCACCCTCCAATCTATCTTGGTCACGCAGTCCGTTGCTTGCCATCTCCTCAACTGTCGATACCTTGCTCTAACCCTCTACTCAGCTTTGAATTACGCACTCCTTGTGGAGTAAGTCACTTCTTCTGTTGCTGCACGGGAAAAACTGAGTTTCGTTGAGTAAGAAACCCTCTGAGATCAAGAAATCCCCAACTGTGTTTTTTAGAATTTTCTGACGCTTATGCACCAGCTCTTACTATTGTGTAGTAACTGCATCCTTCAGCTACGCTGCTCTACTACGTTGCCTCTTCTGAAACTGAAAAGCTTACCCCTCTGTCAACTCTCTCAGAGGGAGCCTTTTTTGCACTGGAATGCCCTCCTGGCCTGGACAACGTAATTTTCTGGGAGGGTCTCCTGCTACTTATGCAGATCCCAGACTCTACAGTGTTGATCTACTAGTTCTCTTCGTTTATCCTGCACTTCAGCTTAAATAAGCTCTGATACCACGTGAAAAATCCTAGATCTGGATTCCTACTGCAACAAATCTGAATTACTTCTCCTATTATTTGATAATTATTTCATTACATTGAAATACCATAGTAATTACTGAAGCAGTCTACATAAATAATACTAAAAAATAGGTCTAAGTGTTGAAACAATCTTAAAAAAAACTCAATGAAAAACAACCACATTGACACAGTTATTTTTGGACTAAGTCCCCGACAAAACCAAACTTGGGAAAACTAGTGCAACAGATCTGAGGGTTTGTATTATTAAGCAACACAATCTTGAATACAACTAGGGTGCCAACATCTGGCAAACCCTTTAGATAAATCTAGATAGCAAAAATGACTATGAGATATACCTCACTCAGCTAGTCTCCGACTGATCAAAACAGTGTTGATGAAGCCCTCACTACCTTTATGTGATTTCTTACACTAAATCTGCGTAAGCCTGCATAGGTAAGCTAGAGGGACCGCATCTCCCCATCTTGTAGCTGATATAGCTGATTTGAAGCTGGATCTTGGCCCTCCTAGCTCAGAAACCCAGCCTCTATCTTTCTCTGGACTGACTCCAAGAGACACCGCGCTGGCTCTGCATGATTCTTTGCAGTAACTGCATCACCCTAGCCAGAAACTGTGCTGTCTCTCTCCTACATTGATGCTACCTCTCTCTAAAATGTATTCTTGGCCCTCTTGAGCAATCTTTGCTTCTGCCCCTCTCCGGATCTGACCACTGAATCAAATCACTTAGCAAACCCAGCCCTAGTTATTTGTTCTTGATCAAAAGATGTCTCCTCACACAAATTCCAAAATGCTCAATGGCTCAAGTATCAAGTGTATTTTCCATAGGCCCCTCACCATCCTTCTTATAATCTTTCATTGGCTCTTCAATGGCCAAGATTAAAACATAATCAAGGGCTAAGATTAAATTGGAGGTGATCCATTACTTTATTTAGAAGATTCACACTTGATTTAATTAATACACTTTAATTAATTAAATTCCCTAAGTTTAGACTTAGGAAAACTTTTAAAATTTATTAATTAATTTAATTAAATCATCTCTAAGTGGAATTTTCCAAAACCATTTCTGGGTTTTATGGAATACATGTGTCTTAGCCTATTTACAAAATTAAAAGGCTAGAGCACATCCGATGCTACCATAAATCAACATTTCAAAACAGAAACCCTACTGCAGTGTCTTTATCTACTTCACCTACTTGTTTGATTAACTTACAAGTTATTAATCTAAATATTTAGAAAAACACTAAAGAAAATACAAACTGCAGTCTACACATCTACAGATCATTTACTGAACAACATGCACATATGACAAAATTACATAGATTTTTCGCACAAATGTCCCCGGAAATACCCAATGCGAGAAAACCGGTGCAGTAGCTCTAGAGGGTTTTATTATTATGCAGACTCTGAATATAGTTATATAGGCACCAGAAAATGGTCTGCCTTACAGAGAACTTACACGGTAGTTGTACCTTTCACTCAGAGACAACAAATATGGCTGATCCAACCCTCTCCAAGGAATTACAAACTTGAGCCCTTTCTGGCCCACTGGAAACCTCAGCGCTGCCTTTGCAGCCTCTGCGTCAACCCCTACTGGCCAGCGCCCCCACTGTGTCACCCTCACTAGTATTGCGCTGCCCTGGTTTAGCCTACGTCACCCTGGCTGGTGTTGCACTGCCCCTGCACTGCGCTGGTTGGGTCTGCATCACCCTGGCTGGGCTTATGCACCCTCTACACAAACCTCTGCGTGGTGTTGGTTGAACTGTGTCCTCTTGGCTGGCTCTGTGCTGTCTAGTACAAGTTGTCGTTCTGCTGCTGTATTCTCGGCCTTAGGTCAGGTCATACATTACCGATCTTTGCCCCTCACTGCACTGCAAACTCATTTCGAATTCTTCAGGAAACCCCGCCCCAGAAATTTGACTTAGCTTTAGTGCTCTGCTTGTGTGTGTGTTCTCCAACTGACCCCAAGCCCTTCCTTTATACTTTTCTCATTGGGAAACCAACGGCCATGATCTAATCTCTAATCAACAACTCAGATTAAAAGACTGCTTGATCCACGTCACTTAGAGCATTTCATCACATGTGTTAATTAATTCACTTTAATTTTTCTATTTCCCCTAAGTTAGACTTAGGGTCCTCATTAAAAAAATTAATTTTTTGAATAACTCATACACCAGATGAAATTTCTCCAAACACTTTCCGGGTCTTGGAGATCTCGTGTGTCTTAGCCCCTCCACAAAATTTTGGAGCTAGAGCACACCTGATGCTACCCTAAGATCTCAACACTTGTTGCATTTTGGGAGTTGATCCGAAGGATTTTCTAGGGGATACGAACTTATTTTGTAAATCATAAAAACCATTTTTCTAGGGTTCCACTCTTTTGAGAAATCTTGTAGTTATGATGTTTGGAGACATCCTGTTTGAACTCTAGCCCTGATTAATCTAAGAAACCGAGTGATCCTATCTTCCGCCTAAGCCCCAAATGATTAGATCATTTGATTGGTGAAATATGAAGTAGAAGCTTTGGAGTGTGTTTGAATTGTTAAGACGCTAGATCTCTAGGATCTACCAGGAGAACATCCCCCGTCAGCCGAAGGGTTAATCAAAAGAAAGAAGAGGGTTGGTGAGGTGACAGTGTCCCCCTCTTAGGTGCAGTATTTCTCGCACTTGAGCCTTTGGAATTTATCTCTAGAAGTGAAAAGTTTTGTTGTAGAGATCCCTATTGATGGTTTTGATGGCACATTTCATTGTGTCCAACAGTTTGATGATGAAATGGTGCTATTATCGATTAGGAAGATGTGCATCACAATAAACCTCCTTGTTATTTGAGTATCAGCATCACTTTTACATGCTTCAACTCTCATATGGTGTTATTGCTACATTATGTCGTGGTCTTAAATACATGTCTGAATTTTCTAACAAATATGATATGTATTCATACTTTATTCATTTTATTATCATATCTACTAATTTTATTAGGAGATTTAACTATTCATGCACACATGTTAAGGATGTCTTAAATGGTTTAAAGACTAACTGTGTATTATGGGGGTGCTTGGGCACTCTACATTGACACCCTAGCACATATGGTGTATTTTCACTTGGATATGATATTATATGTTTTTTTCATGAGGCTAGAGGGAGCACACCCTTTTGGCACATTTGTGGAGGTGGGTGTATTAGTTATTTATTCTTTTGGCATTTGGGGCAGAGTCATACATTCTTATAGACACATGGCATCATGGATCATATTATTTGACACACTTACATTCATTTCATTGATATCCTGACCATTGGCTAGCTGTTAGCATTTTTTCACTCACTTTTGGACTTGGAAAATTTACCCTTGTGTAACATCCCAAGATGGGAACAAACAGTAATACAAAGCACACAAGACTAAAAACTACAACAAAATAGGAAACGACATTAAAACACAGTAAATGAAGCCAAAATCATCTGAGTCATTTTATTAATCTCTGTGGGAAAGAGTACAATGGGAGGTGCTTAGAAAGAAGGAACCTGGGCTTGCACAAGACAGGCTAAAGTATAGCTCAAACCCAGACATAAACTTTGGCTAGAAATAATGCTCTGCATGGCTCCCTCTCTGCACTGACAGTGCTAGACTATCGCTGCTAGCTAGAATCAGACTGTGAGTTGGGCTTGCTCCTATGCTCAAAAAATTTTGGGCTTTTAACCCCGAGCTCTACTCACAATACCCACAAAACCCGCGAAGGGTTTCCAGAAACTCTGACGCCGGAAAATAGCCCCCTTAGGCTCGGCACATTGATCTGCTAGGGAAATCAGTCTCCTGGCTGAACTGCTGGAAAGATAACCTCAAAAATCTGAAGAAATCCCTAGTAGGAGGTGGCTAGCCTCCCCTCTAAATCCTTCAGTTGAAGCTTCACTGCTCCCCTACTTCCTGACACCTTCACTCAACTGAACTGTGCAATCCCCGCGCTGTCTGTGCAGCCTCTACGCAGCCTCTACGTTGTCCTGGAAGATTGCGTGACTCCTGCTAGTATGGTTCATTAATCTGCTCACAAAATGGGTAGAAATCCTCTCCTGAATGGGCACTCGAATTCCCTCGAGGTAGAGATTGAGATCTCTGTTCGAAAATCTTTGTGCTAAATAGAACTGCAGACTCGGCTAAATAGCTAAAGCATGCTATAGTCAATCAGACAGAAAATAGATGGATGAATGAATGAGGAATTAGCTTCTCTCATTCTCTTTTGTCCAATTTGAGCCTCCAACGTTCCCTTGGGCCCACATGGACTGTGTTGTCCCTCCTCCAGCCTATCTCTGAGCTGCTCACTACATTGCCTCTCCCACGCTGCCACTAGGACACTACTCCATTCGTGTGAGTGGCCCCATGGACCCCACTTCAGTCTCAATATTTGCCTCTAGTTACTTTAGGAAAACACCTTAGTTTCATAGTTTTATTTTTGGGTCCCCTTACCCACTTTATTTTTGCTGAACATTAGAAAAAGGAAACATTAATCAAAATTAATATTTCAATTTTTTGATTGCTAATTTGGAATATTATAGTCCTCCCTGCCAAAATTTTACTTGTCCTCAAGCAACTAAAAAGATGGATGCTGAAGGATATTCTCCCCCTCCCAAGTGGCATCCTCATCTGGAAGGTTCCTCCACTCGATCAAATACTCTTTCACCACCCTTATCCTCAATTGTCTCTCCCTGGTATCTAGGATGGCCTTAGGTTGTAGCACCAAATGCCCCTCATCATCTGTAGGAGGGAGCTCTATAGCAACTATCACTTGTTGTCCCAAAGCCTTCTTCAGGCATGATACATGGAAGATCTTATGAATCCTACTCCCCTGTGGCAACACTAGCTCATATGCCACCTCTCCAACCCGCCAGATAATTCTGTATGGCCCATAGAAATGCGGCTTGAGTTTCTCAGCCCCCTTATGCTTCAGCATGGACTGTCTGTATGGCTAAAGCCGAAGATACACTAAGTCACCCTCCTCAAACTGTCTCTCCATGCGGCCTCTTTCTACATATGTTTTTTGTTGATTTTGTGTCGTCCTCAAGTTATCCTTGAGAGCCATGAGGATGTCATGGCTCTCTTGGATCCAATATTTGGCTCTAGGGGCCTTACTTGCCCCAAACATAGCATCAGCAAAAGATAAGGTGTCATAACTGTATAAAGCACGGAAAGGGGACATGCCAATAGACATGTGGAAGGTGGTGTTGTAGCATTACTTCCCAAGTGCAGCCAACACAGCCATGCCTTCTGTTGCCCCGTGGCATAGTTTCGCAAGTCGCCTTCTAGCCACTTGTTCACTATCTCCATCTACCCATCTGTCTGTGGGTGGAAACTTGTACTCGGTGTTAATTTGTGCCCACCAAACAAAACAACTCCTTCGAGAATCCTCCCATGAATATGTTGTCCCTGTCACTGACTATGGTCTTTGGGAGACCATGTAGTCGGAAGATGTCCCTGAAAATATCTCAGCTACTTATGAGGCCGTGTACCGAGCTGAAATGGCAAAGAAGTGGGCATACTTCATTAACTAGTCAACAACAACGAAGATGCAATCTTTGCTCTGTACCATGGCTAGCCCTATGATAAAATCCATAGAGTTGCTTTCCCATTTCCCCTCTGGAATGGGAAGTGGCTGTAACAACCCTGCCGGATGGTTCAGCTCCCCCTTGTTCCTCTAGTAGACTACGCACTCCCTGACATGCCGGAGTACGTCCTCCTTGAGGCCCTTCCAACTGAACCTCTCTCTGATGGCCCCATATGTTTTTGTGAAACCCTGGAGCCTTGAAAGTGGAGTCATGTGCGGCCTGCAAGATCTTCTCCCTCAACGGGGAGTTGGTCGTCAAAAATATCTGGTCATGGTAATAAATGACCTCATCCATCACCCGAAACTGTTCATCTTTCACCTACCCATCCAACACCTCACATGCAAATCGATCTTTCGAGTACTCCACCAACAACTGTGCCCTCCAGTCTGAGTCAATGCTCATCAAGGAGAGGAACGCTGGTCTCTGGGATAATGCATCGGCTACTATGTTGTTCTTCCCTTTGACATACTCAATGTCAAAGTCATATGCCTTGATCTTGCTGACCCATTTTTGTTGCCTCTCCTGTAGCTGCTTCTACTCAAGGAAAAATCTAAGGTTGTTGTGTTCGGTTCTCACCCGGAATCTGTTCCCCACTAGGTACCGTCGGAACTTAGCCACCGCATGCCTGATGGCCAGCATCTCCTTATCATATATGGGGTATAGTCTCTCATGCAGCAATAGATTCCAACTCTCGAAAGCTATGGGATGTCCCCCCTGCATCAATACTGCACCTACTCCTTCCCCTGAAGCATCGCATTCCAGCACAAATGGCTGCATGAAGTCTGGCAAGGCTAGTACTGGATAGCTTCACATCACCTCCATGAGCCTGTCAAAAGTCCTCTGCGTTGTCTCAGTCCAAATGAAAGCCCCCTTAATGGTGAAATCTGTGAGGGGTGCTGCAAGTTGTGAGGATCCCTTAACGAACTTCCTGTAGTAGGTACAGATACCCACAAACCCTGAAGTTCCATCACATTCTTCAGAGCTGGCCAATCCTAGATGGCCCTAATCTTCTCCTCATGAAATCTCACTCCATCCACTCCAATGATATTCCCCAAATAGAGCATCTCTGTCAAGCCAAACTTGCACTTGGACAGCTTGGCATAGAACTGTTTCTCCTCCAGGATATGCATAACTGTCTCTATGTGCTATAAGTTTTCCTCCCATGGGCGGTTGTATATCAAGATACCGTCAAAGAACACCAGCAGAAACTTCCTTAACTTACCATGGAAGATGTGGTTCATGCAAGACAGGAATGTCGTCGGAGCATTGGTTAGCCCAAAGGGCATCACCAAAAACTCGAAGTGGCCATAATGACATCGAAACACAGTCTTGGGGACATCCTTTTCCCTCACCCGGATCTGATGGTACCCCGAACTCAGATCTATCTTCGAGAAGAACGTCACTCCCCTCGGCTCATCCATCAACTCATCGATACTAGGAATAGGGTAGCGGTTCTTCATAGTCTTCTTGTTCAGGGCCCTGTAGTCTGGTGTAATTTCTAGCCTCCTTTCTTTGCTCCTATACCTCTATCTCCAGTGAGTGACATTCTGCCTATCCGCCGATGTCATAGACTGTGTGCTCCACAGGTTGAGCCAAGTCTATGAGCTCTGATTCCACTGTAATATCCCAAATTGGGAACAAACAGTAATACAAAGCACACAGGACTAAAAATTACAGAAAAATAGGAAATGACATTAAAACACAATAAATGAAGCCAAAATCATCTGAGCCATTTTATTAATCTTTGTGACAAAGAGTAGAATGGAAGGTTCTCAGAAATAAGGTACCTTGGTATGCAAAAGACGGGCTAAAGTATAGTTCAAACCCGAACATAAACTTGGCTGGAAATACTGCTCTGTGTGGCTCCCTCTTTGCACTACCAGTGCTAGACTGCTGCTACTGGCTGGAATCGGACTGTGAGTTGGGCCTGCTCCTATGGTTAAAAAATTCCGGGCTTTTAACCTCAAGCTCTACTCACAGTACCCACAAAACCCGCGAAGGGTTTCCAGAAACTACGACCCCGGAAAATAGCCCCCTTGGGATTGGCTTGCTGCTCTACTGGGGAAATCGGTCTCCTGGCTGAATATCTAGAAAGATGCCCTCAAAACTTTGTAGAAATCCCTGGTAAGAGGTGGCTAGCCTCCCCTCCAAATCCTTCTCCTGAAGCTTCACTGCTCCCCTACTTCGAGACATTAGCACATGCCAACGCCCACTATGGAAGGGCATGCCATTACGAAGTGCCCACCTATTGTCGATGGTTGGTAAGCTATTTAACTTGATTTATTTAAATGACTTGTTTTACTAGAAGGCAAGTAGACACATTGGATCTTATGCAGGATAGCAGATGGTCTCCATTTTGGCTTTGGTCTTCCTATACGGGGTCCTAACCCTCATAGGGCTACATTGGCACATGTAGTGTGTGTGTAGAGAGCCATGGGCCACCACAGCAGTAGAAAAAATTCCACGGATGTTCAGAGATTGCTCTAGATTCACTTATTGGATGAGGAAGATGCACCTGGTTCACCATGCCCAGCCGGCCCCACAGTTGTACCATGCACTTGGCATATGACCACAGACCTGTACGATGAGGTGACATCACCTATACCGTCATTTCAATCCTTTTAAATGGTCTACAAGAATCTTCAATTTTTTTGGAGACCCATGAGGACACTTGTGTACCCCCACACCCATTGAGAGCACCACAGGATTACTATTTGGAGAACAAGGGGCCAACCCCTTGTCCACTGCTTTTGGGAGTCCTATTTTACATTATGGCACCTATGGACTTCATCGAGACTCATACAAGGCCCAACAACATCTATTGTTGATCATTTGAACTCTTGAGAAGCTTAATCTTTCGTTTATAAGCTAGTTTAGTGGGCTTATCACCAAGAGTTTGTCATCTTGTACAATATTTTACTCTAGGGGCTAAAGTAGGCCTAATTAGCTAAATCAAACTCATTAGAATTGTATAAATACAAGTGATGTGATTTCACTTTAGCATGATCACTTGGATTAGACTTGTATCTCTTTAGAGAACTTTGCTATCCTTCTTGGAGGACGAATTTTTGGAGCATGGAATGAATTTTAATGTTTGGATCATTTTCTCTTGTCTTGGAACTTCTTGATTGGCAAAGTTTTGATGGTTGGATATACTCTTAATCCATGTAAGTGAAATTTAATGATATTATTTCTTTCTATTTTTGTCACATAAATTGTTGTTTGGATTTCGCTATACTAGGGATAATTTACTACATCCATTTATTCGAAGTTGTGGAAATCTTGTTTCCCGATAGCGATGCTTGATCTATGGGCCATGTATTATGAGTGAATGTTCCTAGAGATGCTTTGTCATTGAAATTCATCTTGGTAAGCCATATATTTTTCAAAAGGAAGTATAAAGTCCTTGAAGCTACTTTTGTTGCTGCCCTAATGCTATGTGAAGCTGCCTTTGAGGCCTCCTTGACATAGAAAATTCAATATCCATAGTCATAATTACTCTTGACTCCAAATCTCCCCAAAAGATTAGGCACTGGTCCCCCATAGGTGATCACCTCAAAGCTTATTTCTTTCACATTCCCCTATTTTCTCGGCCTAGCCTACATAGTTCACCTAGGGCATCAATTTTCTCACAATCTAGCCATCCAAACACTTCGATTTTTTGTCGACAACTGCGGTGGTGTGTCCTCAAGGATCCCTCCAAAGTTCATGAGATTCTGACATTGGGAGCATGAGATATCGCAAGCCCTAGCTCGAATACCAATTTTTGCCATTAGTTTCCTTAGGCTAGAAACCTCATTGGGATCCTTACATTGCCTTGTATTGAAAATTCATTCTTTGGTCCCTTTCTCCCTCCTGATTCGGTCAAGTATATCATTGGTTGCTAAACCCTACCCCCTTGACCTAACCCCGGGTCCACTTGTAGCCTGTGTGGTCCCATACACTATTAAGGATAATTCTTCAAAGAACACTTGGAATCCAAGCCTTCACAATAATTTTAGGGTTTGAGGAAATCCATTATAAGATACATACCTAAACTTAAACCTTGAAATTCTCCTTGAGCCCTTCCTTGAGAGCCTTAAACCTTGCCTTCCAAAGCAAGCAAACTACACATTTGAGCCTCTCTTGTGAATAGGCCCAACGATCACCCCTCACCCTATCATTGACCTATTCATTTCGCAGTCCTTATTATATCGGGCCTCCTCCCATCAGTGAAAGTCCGTAAAGAGTAGGGAGCCATAGCCGAGGTGATAATAGGCTATTGCTCCCTTGTTGCCTTGATCCGATAGTGGCCTTCCAAGGATCCCCATTTAGGACCCCTGATCGTTTGAGCGGTAACATTTCCTTCGCCGTTGTTGGGGACACGAAAATTTGTTTTCTCAAGATTCACTTATTGGACAAAGAAGATGCACCTGATTCACCATGCCCAGTCGGCCCCATAGTTGTACCATGCACTTGGCAGATGACCAAGGACTTGTATGATGATGTGACATCACCTATACCATCATTTGTGCCCTTTCAAATGGTCTACATGAATCTTCAATCTATTTGGATACCCATGAGGACACTTCTGTTCCCCCACACCCATTGAGAGCACCACAGGATCACTATTTGGAGAAAAAGGGGCCAACCCCTTGTCCACTGCTTTTGGGAGTCCTATTTTACATTATGGCACCTATGGACTTCATCAGGCCTCATACAAGGCTCAACGACATCTATTATTGATCATTCGACCTCTGGAGAGGCTTATTATTTTGTTTATAAGCTAGTTTGGTGGGCTTGTCACCAAGAGTTAGTTATCTTGTACATTATTTTATTCTAGAGGCTAAAGTAGGCCTAATTAGCTAAATCAAACTCATTAGAAGTGTATAAATAAAAGTGATGTGATTTCGTTTTAGCATCATCACTTGGATTGGAGGATGAATTTTTGGAGCATGGAATGAATTTTGATGTTTGGATCATTTTCTCTTGTCTTGGAACTTCTTGATTGGAAAAGTTTTGATGGTTGGATATACTCTTAATACATGTAAGTGTGATTTAATGCTATTCTTTCTTTCTATTTTTGTCACATACATTGTTGTTGAGAATTTGCTATACTAGTGCTAATTTACTGCATCCATTTATGCGAAGTTGTGGAAATTTTGTTTCTAGATAATGATGCTTCATGTATTGGCCATGTATTATGAGTGAATGTTCATAGATATGCTTCATCATTGAAATTCATCTTAATAAGCCACATATTTTTCAAAACGAAGTATAAAGTCCTTGAAGTTGCTTTTTTTGCTACCTTAATGCTATGCGAAGTTGTCTTTGAGGCCTCCTTGACATAGAAAATTCAATATCCATAGTCATAATTACTCTTGACTCCAAATCTCCCCAAGGGATTAGGCACTAGTCCTCTATAGGTGATCACCTCAAAGCTTATTTCTTTCACTTTCCCATCTTTTCTAGGCCTAGCCTACATAGGTCACCTAGGGCATCAATTTTCTCACAATATAGCCATCCAAACACCTCGATTTATGGTCCACAACTGCTTTGGTGTATTCTCAAGAAGCCCTCCAAATTTCATGACATTCCTATAGTGGGATCTTGAGATATCGCAAGCCCTAGCTTGAAGACTGATTCTTGCCCTTGGTTTCCTTACGCTAGTAACCTCATTGGGATCCTTACATTGCCTTGTATTAAAAATTCATTCTTTGGTCGCTTTCTCCCTTCGGATTAGCTCAATTATATCATTGGTTTCTAAACTTTACCCCCTTGACCTAACCCTGGGTCCACTTGGTCTTGTGTGGTCCGATACTCTATTAAGGATAATTATTCAAAGATCACTTGGAATCCAAGCCTTCACAAGAATTTTAAGGTTTGAGGACCTCCATTATAAGATACATACCCTAAACCTAAACCTTGAAATTATCCTTGAGCCCTTCCTTGAGAGCCTTCAACCTTGCCTTCCAAAGCAAGCAAGCTATACATTTGAGCCTCTCTTGTGAATAGGCTCCCAGGATCACCCCTCACCCTATCATTGACCAATTAATTTCATGGTATTTATTATATCGGGTCTCCTCCCATCGGTAAAATTCAGTAAAGAGTAGGGAGCCATAGTCGAGGTGATAGTGTGCTATTGCTCCATTGTTGCCCTTGATATGGTAGTGGCCCTCCAAGGATCCCATTTTAGGACCCCTACTAGTTTGAGCGATAAAATTTCTTGCGCCGTTGTCAGGGACACGAAACTTTGGTTTTGTTCCCCACATGACATATTGACATCATTATTGGTGACTCCATTGGAAGAACGAAGCGCTATTTCTTCATTAAGCTTCAAAGTTAATGCTTGTAGGGTGAAGCAAGCATCTATCAAGGCACTTTAAATTCACCATAGAGACTCCTACATATTTTTCGTGAATATCTCAAATAGGTTGTCTTTCTTTGATAATTCTCTCGCTTTGGACATCGCAAGCATCCCTGGGCACCCTAACCATGTTGCAAGAAGGATAGTACGTGGGGTGCCCGTGTTTGATGGTGATCCACTCTCCGCAATGGACCATGTAGAAATATTTAATGCACATGCTTCAAGAGAGAAAGTGGTTCACCAAGATGTCCTTATGTTGTTTTTCATGGGATCTCTCAGTGGTCTTCCCCTTCTCCTAGACACTATTTATGATGACATATCTATTGATACCTTGGGGAAGGGGAATCTTAATTTTCCCTTGCATAAAGAGGGGCAGTTGGAAGTGATCAATTTTCCTTTTAGGAGAGACCCAATATTTCATACTAAGGAAATCGAGAAGGCTCTAACCTCTCCTGAGTATGATTCTATGTTCAAATCACTTGAGCCTTTAGGTTATGATTTTGGGGAAGAAAAACCCGTCGAATACAATACTTCATCCTCCCTTTTTCCTTTTCCTATTGGTCATCACCTTGAGTATTCATCAAGTGAATCCCTCACCCCTTGTCATATGATCTCAAGTGGCAGTGAGCCCTTGGCCCCTTTCAAGTATAATGTCAAGGAAGATCCTCTCATTGACTATACTTTACCTCCTTGGACACACCCTCAGGGTTTTGATCACTCCATGACCTCCCCTCTCCAATGTGACCATGAGAAACCTATTTGTTGCACTTCTTCTTTCCCTCACCCTTCAGTCCCCTCTGATCACAACCTTGTCGCATCTACAAAAACAATAATATGAGCCTATACGTTCTCAAAAGGAGAATCACTAGGAGTAATATCCTTGAGAAAGGCAAGGTTAGTCTCAACTTTACCATCCATAGAATCATCCTTCGCAACACAGGTGTTCTCAAAATCATCCTTTCATCATGTGGACCTCAGGAGGACTCTTCTACCTGCTCATTACTTATATTCTTAATGTCATGATGATGCTCAATGAAGGCTTCCTCTTTGATGCTTAATGCAGCATATACTTGAAAACGTCTAAGAAAGCCATCAACGAACTCTTCTATAGATGAGATGCTCTTAGGTTCATGACCATGCAACCATGAGCTATGACCACCAAGAGATCCCATGAAAAACAACATAAGGACATCTTGGTGAACCACTTTCTCTCTTGAAGCATGTGCATTAAATATTTCTACATAGTCAATTGCGGAGAGTGGATCATCATCAAACGTAGGCACCCCACGTACCATCCTTCCCGCAACATGATTAGGGTGCCCAGGGATGCTAGCGATGTCCAAAGCAGGAAAATTATCAAATAAAGACAACCTATTTGAGATATACATGAAAAATAAGTAGGAGTCGCCATGGTGAATTTAAAGTGCCTTGGTAGATGCTTGCTTCACCCTACAAGCATTAACTTTGAAGCTTAATGAAGAAATAGGGCTTCGCTCTTCTAATGGAGTCACCAATAATGATGTCAATATGTAGTGTGGGGAACAAAACACAAATTTCGTGTCCTTGACAACTACGCGATAAATTTTATTGCTCAAACTAGTAGGGGTCCTAAAAGGCGATTCTTGGAGGACCACTACCATATCAAGGGCAACAATGGAGCAATAGCCCACTGTCACCTCGGATATGGCTCCCTACTCTTTACCAACTTTCACTGATGGGAGGAGACCCGATATAATAAATACCACAAAATTAATTGGTCAATGATAGGGTGAGGGGTGATCCTAGGAGCCTATTCACAAGAGAGGCTCAAATGTATAGCTTGCTTTGGAAGGAAAGGTTGAAGGCTTTCAAGGAAGGGATCAAGGAGAATTCAAAGGTTTAGGTTTAGGGTATGTAACTTATAATGGAGGCCCTAAAACCCTAAAATTCTTGTGAAGGCTTGGATTCCAAGTGATCTTTGAAGAATTATCCTTAATAGAGTATGGGACCACACAAGACCAAGTGGACCTGGGATTAGGTCACGGGGTAAGGTTTAGCAACCAATAATATAATTTACCTAATCCGAAGGGAGAAAGGGACCAAAGAATGAATTTTTAATACAAGGAAATGTAAGGATCCCAATTAGTTCTCTAGCCTAAGGAAATCAAGGGCAAGAATCAGTCTTCAAGCTAGGGCTTGCGATATCTCAAGATCCCACTGTCGAAATCTCATGAAATTTGGAGGGCTTCTTGAGAGCATACCAATGCGGTTGTGGACCATAAATCGAGGTGTTTAGATGGCTATATTGTGAGAAAATTGATGCCCTAGGTGACCTATGTAAGCTAGGCCTAGAAAATATGGGAAAGTGAAAGAAATAAGCTTAGAGGTGATCACCAACGGAGGACCAGTGCCTAATCCTTTGGGGAGATTTGGAGTCAAGAGTAATTATGACTATGGATATTGAATTTTCTATGTCAAGGAGGCCTCAAAGACATCTTCGCATAGCATTAGGGTAGCAACAAAAGCAACTTCAAGGAATTTATGCTTTTTTAAAAAAAATAGATGGCTTATTAAGATGAATTTCAATGATGAAGCATCTCTAGGAACATTCACTCATAATACATGGCCAATACATGAAGCATCACTATCTAGTATCTAGAAACAAAATTTCCACAACTTCGCATAAATGGATGCAGTAAATTAGCATTAGTATAGCAAAATCTCAATAACAATATATGTGAAAAAAATAGAAAGAAATAATAGCATTAAATTGCACTTACATGTATTAAGAGTATATCCAACCATCAAAACTTTTCCAATAAAGAAGTTCCAAGACAAAAGAAAATGATCCAAACATCAAAATTCATTCCATGCTCCAAAAATTCGTCCTCCAAGAAGGATAGTGAAGATCTCTAAAGATATACAAGTTCAATCCAAGTGATGATTCTAAAATTAAATCACATCACTTTTATTTATACACTTCTAATGAGTTTGATTTAGCTAATTAGACCTACTTTAGCCTCTAGAGTAAAATAATGTACAAGATAACTAACTCTTGATGACAAGCCCACCAAACTAGCTGATAAACAAAATAATAAGCCTCTCAAGAGGTTGAATGATCAATAATAGATGTCATTGAGCCTTGTATGAGGCTTGATGAAGTCCATAGGTGCCATAATGTTAAATAGGACTCCCAAAATCAGTGGACAAGGGGTTGGCCCCTTGTTCTCCAAATAGTGATCCTATGGTGCTCTCAATGGGTGTGGGGGGACAAAAGTGTCCTCATGGGTCTCCAAATAGATCGAAGTTTCATGTAGACCATATGATAGGGCTCAGATGATGGTGTAGGTGATATCACATCATCATACAGGTCTTTGGTCATTTTCCAAGTGCATGGTACAACTGTGGGGCCAGTTGGGCATGGTGAATCGGGTGCATCTTCCTCGTCCGATAAGTGAATATTAAGAAATATTTGAACGTCTATGGAGATCCATGGAATGTTGTCTACTGTTGTGGAGGCCCATGGCTTTGTACACACACCCTACATGTGCTAATGTAACCCTTTGGAGGGCTAGGACCCCGTATAGGGAGACCAAACCCAAAATGGAGACCATCTGCAAACCTGCGTATGATCCAATGTGTCCCCTTTCCTTCCAGTACAAAAACCCATTTAAATAAATTGAGTTAAAGAGCTTACAAGCCATGGAAAACAGGTGGGAACTTCATAATGGCACGCCCTTCCATAGTGGTCTTTGGCATGTGCTAATGTATCCAAGCTCCAAGGGGGGTTAACCAAGTACCCTATTAGGTGGTTTATACTTTTAAAGGGGACAATATGTCCAAGGTACATCCTTCAAATGGTGGTGGCATGTGATAAAGAGATGAACGAAATGGGGAATGAAAAGGGGCAATCCTGGGCCACGTGTCGGGGTACAACGGTAGCTAACAAAGGGAATTCCACACTTGGGTATATGATGTATAGGAGGGAGAAATCGTGGTACATGAGTTACCCTGGCCTTGTTTTTACCACTCTTCTTCATATGTCTTTTTCCTTTTATCATTTTTCTTTGACTAAATTATCGAGGCTCAAGGGATAAGAGCATGACGTGTAAAGTATAGCATTGTATACCCCCTTTAAGGTAGGGAATTTCAATTCCCACCAGGAGTTGGGACAATCATGGGTTGCTGAATGATAAAGGAGGATCATCTAGGGCCTATAGGAACCAAGATGATGGCCATGGGTATGGGGTAGAGCTCATGCATTGGATTTTTCCCACGTGCTAAATGTGTTTGTCCCATTCGTCTTTTGCATTTTGTGGTACATTTTCCTGTTGAATGTGGCCAATTATGCTTTTACTTTTCTTTTTAGCTGCATCAACCTGCGAGGCATCATTTCAGGCCCGACCCGAGGTGTGTACAAGGGGAAGGGGAGGCGAACCCTATGTGGAGCTAGTGGAGGGATGTGGACCCAGGTGGTAGAAATGATGAATGAGGTTTTAATGAAAGAAAGGGGGGTGATATATGTGGATGAGAGAGTGGTACTGCGCTGTTGATTTTTGGTAGCATCGGAAGTGCTCTATGCCCCAAATTTTGTGGAGAGGCTTGGACATTGGTATTCCAAAGAGCCCAGAAGCTGTTTGTGAAATTTAAATAATTAAAGGGTATTAATAAAATAGAGTGAGAATGATCTAGAAAGTGAAGATCAAGACATGTTATAATCTTAGCTGTTGATTAGAGATCTAATCTTGGCAATTGATTTTTCAACAAGAAGACTATAAAGGAAGTCTCGAGGGTCATTTGGAAAGACACACCGAGTGAATCTAGAGATCGAATTCTTTTGACGAAGCAAGTGCTCGAACAAAGATCAGTTCTAAGTGATTCAGTGCAGTGAGGGGCAGAGGCAGTTACTGGTCGGAGGATCTTCTCCGGGACCAAGAGTACATAGTAGAGAGGCAGCAGAACTAGCAGAGCAAGTAGCACAGCCACCAGGATGTGTGAAGAATTCCCCAGAAGGGGTGACGCAGGCCCATGCAAGGCCCATGCAGGGACTGGATAGTGTTTCCAAGAGACAATCCGAGAATTTTCTAGAGATAGGGGTTTCTGAGCCGGGAGGGCTGAAACTTGATTTTTCGAGAGGCATATTGATTCAGAGAGGAGGTGATGTAGTCCACAGCCATCCCCACGTAGGCCTACGCATATACTACACAGAGGGACCTGTGGTTTTGCCAGTTCAGATTCGGATCAGTCGGGATTTGCAGTGTGATGTAGAACTCACTATATTTTTGTCTATCGTGATTTCTCTGTATTGGATAGCCAACAAGGCATCCAAAGATTGTATTAAAAAAACTACTTCTTAATAATACAAACCCTCATATCTATTGCATCGGTTTTCCCACATTGGGTTTTTTCGGGGAGTTAGTCCAAAATAAAGGTGTCCTATGTGTGATTGATTTCTTGTTCAGTTTCCTTGTTTCATAATCATATTTAATTAAGTGTAGGTTGCTTCACTAGTTTACTTCAATAATTCATGATGCATTCTGAATTAATTCTGTAAATGTAATTTACATAATAGGAGAAGTAAACTTAGATAGTTGCAGTAGGATTCCTAAGATTGCCAGATCTAGGAATTTTCTCATGTAGTACCATCCTTAATTCCCAACGGTCAATAAAATAGATCCCATGGGACTAAGATCCAAGGGTAACATCCAAAATAGGTCTAGGCGACAAGAGCCCACTCTTTCCACCAAATCCCCCCATTAATCCATGCCCAAAAGTTTCCATGATAAGTAAACTACAACACTCAATTACCAAATGACAAGGCATACCTTTAGGTTTGGGAGGCCCACCTTCAAACATACGATCATGACAGATGGGTGAGGGACCACATGGCTGGCTCAGGTGGCGGAGAAATGGCACAGCGAACTAGTTGGTGGTTGCAAGGTATTGTTGACCGTTGGCTGAGGACCATCTTGGAGAAAATTTTCTCCAAGGGATATCACCCACAAAATGGTGGGTAATAGGGTAGAAACCTCATTGGGATCCTTACATTGCCTAGTATTGAAAACTCATTCTTTGGTCCCTTTCTCCCTTTAAATTAGGTCAAGTATATCATTGGTTTCTAAACCCTACCCCCTTGACCAAACCCTAGGTCCACTTGGTCCTGTATGGTCCCATATGATATTAAGGTTAATTCTTCAAAGATCACTTGGAATCCAAGCCTTCACAAGAATTTTAGGGTTTGAGGACCTCCATTATAAGATACATACCCTAAACCTAAACCTTGAAATTCTCCTTGAGCCCTTCCTTGAGAGTCTTCAACCTTGCATTCCAAAGCAAGAATTATATACATTTGAGCCTCTCGTGTATATAGGCCCCCAGGATCACCCCTCACCCTATAATTGACCTATTCATTTCGCGGTCCTTATTATATCGGGTTTCCTCCCATCGGCAAAAGTATGTAAAGAGTAGGGATCCATAGCCGAGGTGACAGTGGGCTATTTCTCCATTTTTTCCCTTGATCTAGTAGTGTCCCTCCAAGGATCCCTTTTAGGACCCCTAATAGTTTGAGCAGTAACAGTTCCCCAAGTGGATTTTAGGAACCATAGAGAGCCATTGACAGAGATTTGAGGGCCAATCCTTAAAGGATGATTTCTAGGTTCTTCTACATCACACTTAGCACTCTAAAGAATCAATGCTTGGATTTTGGAGCATCTTCTATGGATGATGTCAGCCTAGAAGGCCTCACGATTCACACGTGTGGAATTTATTTTGCTATTATGTTGAGAGATAGTGGGTTGGCTTGTAACCCAGTGCATCATTATGATTTTACTTGTCATTTAGGGGCTTTTAGGAAAAATTATAATTCATACTCATCATATACATAGAGGAGAGGATCATTTGTAAAAGATCATCATCACTTAATTTTTCCTCTCTTAGGAGAACTTCAGCCTCTTTTATCTTTGGCAAGATGTGACCTATGGAGTATACATGGCTATTGGAGCTCGTTCTTGACATTAGAGAAGTTGTCTTGGATTGATAATGGAATGTTCATGCATTTTCATCTTGCAAGTGTACCTATTTTTGAATAATTTTTATGCGTATGTCTAATGTGTGGAATGTATTGATGATATAAGGTTTTTTCTATTGTGCCCTAATTTATTGAAAATCAATATTATAGAATCTATATGTCAGAATTGCATGCATTACTAAATTATGAAATGTAAATTACATTTCCCTTGGTGAATTTTGATTATAGCTCTCCCAAGTAACTTCAAGCCCTCACAAAGGAAATAGTTAGTGTTTGTGTTAGGGCATCAAACATCCTTACTGCTTTGCAATAATTGGCTAATATATCACCTCAATAGACTCCATCAAACCAAGGGCTAGGCACTGGCCATGTCTTGTTGGTAATCAAGTCATATTTTATCCATAAATTTGATTTTTTTTTCTCTTTCTCTAATTTGTCCCTCTTAAGGCCAAGCAGTGAAACTAGGGCTTAGTGCGAATTCCCTAGGAAGAGGAATTTTCGGTCTTAGAAGGTCTCAACATCAAGGGTTGTTGTTGTTGCCTCAAAATCATTCCCCTTGGTGGCCATTCTTTCCATTTTCATCCATAATTTCTCTTGCCATATTTATTTTCCCTAAGATAAAACCCTAGCTTGGTTATAGGCATAGCTTCAACTCAAGGGCTCGTTGAAGGTTTTATATGCCTTTACCTTGCTATACTGATTACTAGGAACCTTTTATTGTCATCTTCACCTTAGATCGTCACAACTCACAACATATCAATCAAACCCTAGGTCTTTTGTTGCCACAAAGTGGCCTCTATATGATATGTGAATTGCATTTTCTCATAGTTTGAGCCTTGTTCTTAAGTTGAGCCATCCCTAAGTAGGATATGTCACCTTGAAAAATCTAAAATTAGAATATCTAGTAGGTTACCTACCTATCGGGACTCCTACCATTGGTGAAAATACATAAAGAGTAGGGGGTAGTAGTTGTGGTGACAATGGGCTACTACCTTAGTGTTGTCACTTGGTATAGTGATTACCTTGTAGGGTACCCCTCAACATGGCTTGCTTGATTTTGCGGAAACAGGTAGGACACAGGGCATAACAGGGGAAAATCTTTACTAAATGCAATATGTCAAAATTAGTCTACAAAAGAAGAAGAACAAAACCCCATGTCTTAGTTTCTCCAAATTCACAAGGATGTTAGAGATCCAACACAAGGCATGATGACTTTAAAAACAAAGATTTTATGACAACATAGGGAAAAATTTGGTCAAACGAAGAAAGACTTAGCTGAAATCAGACCATGTTAGAACAAATCTAGGTGGAAAAATTGGAAAATTCAGCTAGATGTAGGGGATCTCGAAAAAGGTGGTCAAGTTCAAGTTACTATGCATGGAAAAGTCAAGTCAAGAGGTGAGTTAGTTGTTGGAAGGGTCAAGGAGAATGTTGGAGCACTAAAGGTTACTATTCCCCATCTTGATTACTTTTGAATCCTTTGCAAGTGGAACGTTGGGCTTCCTTAGGTTTTGTGAGAGTCAATTCGACCCCTTAGTGGGAAAATTGATGAATTTAATGTAATATTTATAAAACAATTACTAAGTATCCAACATGTGGATGATTAGTATATTTTATTTTCTAGAGGAAGTCAAAATAGTTGTTAGCTAACTGTTAGATATTTTTTATAAAAGAATAGTCTCTCCTCTAAAGAAGTTGTTGACTGTGAGATCATTTGATGCCATAATACAATTAAACCATTTGCGAAAAACATTTTTCAAGTGGATTTTTCTATTCTTTTCCTTCCTATTTTTTACCTCTATCATTGTGCCTTTACAAGATTATTTTGCAAGTATATTTCTTCCATCACAAGATCAATATAGCAATTTATTAAGGAATAGACGGTGTAATATTCCAAATGGAAAAATATCATAGATAAGAGAAGCAATGAACTAGATACAACTACTAAATTCATAAATGCATAACCATACACATTTGAACAGGAAAATATGGGAAAAACTCTGAGTCATTGCATTAATTTTGATAAATATGAGTACAATAAATGAGATCAGAGGAACCTAGGCTTGCTACAACATGCTAGGTGAAACCCAGGTTGGAATTGAGATGCCCAAGTGTTGGAATGACTCCACCAAAAACCTCTGCGCTGGCCTAGTAAATTACTGCCACTTCTGTTGTAGGTGAACTGAGATTTTGACCCTCAAATATACTCCAAAAATTCTGCAAAATTAAATGTAAGCTCTCCACACTAGCTCCAACAAATCCCAGAAATACCTCATGGACCCAAGTGGTGGAAATGGTTCCAGGGTAAACTGCACCCTCCTCCAACAATTTTCTATTGATGATTATTGAATGGAACTAGGAATTCAGCCCTCGAAAGTACTCAAAAAATCATGTAAAATTAATCCTAGCCTCCTCTCACCAAACCCACAAAATCCCAGAAAGTGTTTGGGTTGAATCCAACATGCCTCAGTGACCCCCAAGAAGTTTGTGTGGCTCCAACTGGCTGGAAAAACACCATGTAGAAAGAATCCTATTATAGGAGGCCATATCAATTCTTGGAAAATATCCTCCAACCCCTGCAAATCACTCCTCCTCAAAATGTCTGCGCAGTAGCTATCTAGATTCTAGAAAAGCCTACATAGGCCTTGAAATAGATAAATTCGACCCTCCAAATGCAACACTCTCAGCCCTGCAAATCACCAAGGAAAATCTTGTCCTCCCTATGGATAAATATTTGCAAATTATCCGGCCAAAACTCCAGAGTTTGCTAACTTCTCGAAACTCCTATGAATTTCCTTCTACGCCCGAAGAGAAGCACGTTCCCGCTAGAAATACTCTGCAATGTAGCTCCTAGAGAAGCACTGAGATGGAATCCTTCTTACTCCTCTAGGGTGATATCTGAAGTTCACTAAAGGTAGAGGTGGAATTTTGGCTAGGAAATTCCTTGTGTTGAACAACATAGTTGTCTTGGCTAAGCAGCTCAAGAGAACTAATGTTGAAACTCTTAAAACAAACAAAGATGCCAAAAGTGAGGCCCTCAAGCTATATTTATAATTTTTTGGCCTCTTCTTCCCTTGTGGTCCCCACTCTCTCTCTCCTAATTCACACTTCTTTTTATTTTCTCTCTCCTCCAAGAGCGCGAGTTCCCTCCTTGAGTCGAATTTCTCTTTCTTATGGCCCCCACATTCCATTAGAGCTGCAATTTTCCCTTTTTCTCCTATGTTCCAAAACTAGAAATGTCCCCTCTTTCCAAAATTGCCTCTAATGCAAAAAATAAAAATTGGGGGCATGACAGTCCTCCCAACTAAAAATTGCTTGTCCTCAAGCAATGCCTGAACAAGTACCCTCTCCGAATTTCGATCACCATTATCACCACCAATAATAGCCGGGTCTGAAATGTGCCACTGAGTCATCTCCGATCTCTGCACTGTCGTCTCATGAGGGAATCTCTCAATACCAAGATCCCAAGCCATCCTGATCAATGTGAATCACCCCTTGATCCACTCACCATCCAACTAGGTATAAGCTCCAGAAGCCCTCCATGTAATATTAATAGGTAGAGCATCATGATAATGTAGGACTTTGTCCAACTCTCCATGAAGCTGCCCTACCAAGTAGTCCAACTCATGCACACCAAGGGTAAACTCCTGAAAATACAACCCAATCCCTGAGGGGACGAAGTCTCTCCTGCATGAGATCCTCCTGATATCCTCCTACTGGCCAACCTGCCATGCTGATGAAGTTCCCCATGCCATAAGTGAGTCACTGAATCCTAATGGAATATTTGAGTGATCTCCCCCTGTAGTAGCCAACATATCCCTAAATTTCGTTGAAGTGTCAAGTGTTGTGATGCTCAGGTCCCATGCTAGTCTCAAAAGGGTGCCACCATATTATTGTTGTGCCATTCTAACTTTAACAAACTTCCCATTGTGCACACACTGTATCCTCCTCCCCTAAAACTTGATGGAAAAATATCGATGAAGGCTAAGTGCATCTTGCCCAGGTATCTTTATGATGTCAATATATACCCAGCCATGGCTAATCCCAATCCCAACATGCAATTGGAAAATCCTTCCTCTCCATACAATGGAGGCCTCAATGATCCCCCATGTGTCAACCCCAAAGTGAGCTAGATCACCCTCTACTATGGTCCTACACCTCACGAAATGGAGTGTCTTGTCGGCCAACTGAATCCCTAGATCCCATAACCATATCTGCTATGGCGTAGTCCTGATGACTACTGGAATCCATCTGCCCCACGTCTCTGCTCCCTTCATGAAATCGATATATAGACTCTATACATCACGAATCAACCTAGTGCATACAAAGTTTCCCTACACCCACCACACTGTGGGATCTACTATCCTATTTCTTGGAAGTGCACCTCGATACTACATGGAAACTAAACATCAGCTCGTAAGAAAGGACAACCACTTGATGTATATGCTCCAGTGACACCTCAGAGTGCCTCGCCCAAAATGTGTCATGCATCCCATTAAGTGTGAACTCAAGGGTGGAACATACGCTACCTCCACAGCAAACCATGCACTCCCCAAACTTGTACCTGTCAGCTCGTGCCCTGACCCAATGCCACCGCTGAGAGGTCTCTCCCCTAGTGCATTGAGTTGCATCCAAATATCTCGCACCCTGTTTCTCATGCCTAGAGTGTCAAAGGACAACAACCAAATCATTTGTGCTTGCAAGCGATGTAGAGGAGGGATAGGCTTGTGAGTCCCCATGGATACCATCAAATGTCACTCATATATGTCCTGATTGATCCTAGGTGAAATACACCCAAAGGTGTGCCTGGTGTCCCTGTCCATAAGTCTCCTGGGAGGCAACACTCCAATACCCTGTTGTGCATCACCATACGCCCCTACATACCACCGAGTATCCCTATACTCCTCGATATGCCACTGTACCCTGTGGCCTATCCCTGTACACCACTGGATACCTCGTGCTATGATGTAACATCTTGTACCGTCTCGTATCCTTCCCGTGTCACTGTACCTAGCACTCCCCGCATGTACTCAATGCAATGTAAGTCGCTCCTACTCCACAATGAAAACCAACATGCTAAAACAAACAATCACGCATCTCCATGCTCCTCTGCAGGCCACTTCTCATCACTGCATGCCCCTATACAATACTAGATGTTAGGGTCTAAAAGTGGATTTGTATGCATCAGGTCACATCCCTCTATATAACACTGGAATTTGTGGCATATCTCTGTGCACCCCTGGGTACCACTTCCTACTGTTGTACCACCTTGTATCATATGCCATCCTACATGTGCCAAGGCATCCACCACTCTGCTAGTAAGCCCTCCACGATGTGAGTTATATCTCCTCATTTTCCCAGATAGACCTGAGTCGCCTAACTCCTCACATGCTAATGTGAATGACAATATTGAGCCTATCCTCAATAGCTCTTGTTTTTTAGTACATGAGATCTGCAAGAACCAGAAAGCATTTGGACAAATTCCATCTGGTTTAAGAGATATTCAAATAATTAATCTTTTAATTAAGAACCCTAAGTTTAACTTAGGAAAATTAAAGGATTAAAGAGAATTAAACTAAACGTGTGATGAGAATGTTCTAAATGGCGTAGATCAAGCAGCTTCTAATCTTAGTCATTGATTGGAGATTAGAGATTAGATCACGGCCGTTGGTTTGCTAATGAAAAAAGTATAAGAGAAGGGCTTGAGGTCAGTTGGAGGACACACACATTGGCGAAGCACTAAAGCTAAGCTGGAATTCTAGGGCGTAGTTTGCTAAGAATTTCAAGAAGAGTTTTCAATGCTGCGAGGGGTAGTATTGGCAAGGGGATGATCTGATCCTAGGCCAAGAATACAATGAAAGAAGAGAGGCAGCATATCCAGCAGCGCAGAGCCAGCGAAGTGCTACGCAGTACAACCAGAGCCTAATCAAGGGCAACGCAAAGGCAGCAGGAGCCACGCAGGGCTGATGTAGGCCCAGTCAGGGCAGCGTAAGCCCTTTAGGAGTGACGTAGGCCCTTCCAAAGCAGTGCAGAGGCTGACACAGACCAGTAAGGATGACGCAAAGGGCTAAGGAGTAGCGCTAGGGTTTTTGGTGGGCCAGAAAGGGCTCGAGTTCTGTAAATCCCATTTGAGGGTGTGAATTAGCCATATGATTAGTCTCCGAGTGAAAGAGGTATTGTTGCCGTGATTTTCTCTATAGGGCCAACCATGTCTGGTGCCCAGAAAATGATGTATTCAGATTCTACTTAATATTAAAACCCTCCAAAGCTAGTTGCACCGGTTTTCCCGCATTAGGTTTTTCTGGGGAAATTTATCCCAAAAATCTGTGTGTCACTTTGTCATATGAGTGTGTTATTCAGTAAATGATTTGTATGTGTAGGCTGCTATTTGTATTTACTTCGCTGATTTTCTGAATAATCAAATTAATAACTTTTGTAATTAATCAAGTAGGAGAATTAAATCGATAGTTAGCAATAGGGTTTCTTGGATTAAGAAATTTTCACATGGTATCAGAGCATTGCAGATCAAGCTGAATCTCCAGCAAATCCACTAAAGAAGTTTTTGCTGCAGAGAGTAGCAGCTGAAGCAGCAGAGATCCAGAAAGGGCAGCGCAACATCAGGAGGACGCAATCCCAAAAGAGGCCATCCAGGGGCTGACGCAGTCCAAACTGGGTATTGCAGAGACAGCGCAAAGCCTTCCAGAGGAATGCAGGAGGAGCTTGCGTTGTGCGGTTGTTGCGCAGAGGCTGCGCTGAGCCAGTCTACTCATGCAAATGCCAGCCAAAGGGACACAATCCAGTTTTGAGTTGTTGTGCAGAGTTGTCGTAGTCCAGAAGCAGAGCTTTAGCTCTTCGGCAGTTGCTGGTGTGGTATATATGTTGTCACTCTTGAGTGCCCCAGCGTAGCCATCCCGTGAAACCACCAGTCATGGGCCTCGCCCTCCAGGTGTAGCGTTGCCACCTTGATGGCCTCTATCTCTGACATCTGGTTGAGAGGGAAATATATATCCAAATTCTCCACCCAAGCCTTTTCCGAACACTTAGATGATCCGTCAAATGTCGGTAGATAGAATCTGCCTACAGTGCGTTGTACATCCCCGTCATGTGAATGCCTATTCCCCCTGTGATGGTTGCAGGGTCTACTGTCCCGCTTGAGTTGTACGAAGTCATGGAATGTGAGGGCATCTCTGAACTCCTATCCATAGGACTGATACTTAGCAAAGTAATCTCCCATGTGGGCCGGTTCCTACTCCTGCTATGCTCCTACCCCAGTTTCTGTGGCAAGAAATGTAGGCATCATGGAACGTGGAGGTTTATGTGATGCCATCTGCTACGCTATGATGTGCTCTTGTAAATGATGGGATGTGCCCGATCCTCTCCGATATGGAAATCCCTTGGGGTTTCACGTTGTCTAGATTCTAGCATGAACCTTTGCCCCATCTCTTCTATCTGTCTCGACAAATCCTGCACTGATTTGAGGAGAAGTTCCCCGAACTCCTTCCCGGCATCTCTTTCCTCTGCCATTGGTTCCTCTTCTTCTGCATCCACTACTGGAACGGAATCACCTTCCCCGAAAGTGATCTCTAACCTCCGATCCTAGTCTGTGTACTTCCTCCCTCGATAACAGATGTATGGTTTTCCTACTGTTGTCATAGACAATCTGCTCCACGGGCTGAGCCAACTCTATAAGCTCTGATATCACTGTAATATTCTGAATAGAAATAAACAGCAATATAAAGCACATAAACAAATAACTACAGCAACTAGAGAGACATCACATGAACAATAGACAATATGGAAAACACTGAGCCATTTTATTAAGTACTGAAAGATGAAATGAGTACAAAGGTGATCAGAATGATAGCACCTTGGCTTGCACTAGGCAAGCGTAGAAATACTCTCAGAATATATACCAGAATAGCTGCTCCCTCAGTGACTACGTAATCTCCAGTGCTGTTGCTGCTGCCGCTGTACTCCTGTTACTGCTGGAATGAAATGACTATTTGGGGTTGCTCCCCTCCTCGAAAAATTATGAAACTTTGGGAATGGCCTCTCCACCCAATACCCAGAAAAGCCCAGAGAGGTTTCCGGAAATGGCTGACCTCCGAAAATGACCTCCCTTGAGGCACTACATTGTCCCAATGATAAACGCTAGCCCTGAAAGGTCTGCTGCAAATCATGGCCTCCAACTCTACCAAAATGATGGAATAGGGAAGGGATGACCCCTTTCCAACTCTCCTGGGATGAATCCCCTGATAGACCCTCAATCCATAATCACCTCCTTCCAAGACTGCGTCCTCCCTCTCACTGACTGCGTTGTCTCTTCTAGTGAATGCTCCCGACTGTGGTTGCTGCAACTCTCTCCGACAAAACAAGGATGGAACTCCTCACCCGAGAAGGCACTCGAACTCCCCCAGGGCTGAGATTGGGATCTCTGCACGGAGACACCCGATATACTGAATAGTATGTGCATACTTTTCTCAATAGAAAAATATTGCTCAATGTCAAAAGACAAATAACATAGATGCATAATCAAAATGATCCAAATGAGGAGACCCTCTCCCTTTTTATGTTTGGAGAGCCTTGCTCTCACCTAGGCCCCACCATCAACTGCGTTGTCTCCTCGAGCCACGCTCTCTCTAGCTCTGCACTGGCTTGGGCCCACGCTGTCATCTTCCCCCACGCTTCCACTTTGACCTCTAGGCCCCACGCTGCCAATTAATCATGTCTCTCAAGTAACTTTAGGAAGTGCTTTTATCCTAAGTGTGAGTTAAGTGTCCCTCTTCACCCACTTTATTTCTAACTTAACTTTGTTAAAGTAAATTAGTCAAAAATTAATATTTCCAATTAGCTATTGCTAATTGGGAATATTATAGTCCTCCCCGGCAAAACGTTGCTTGTCCTCAAGAAACTGCAATGATGGATGCTGCAAAATCTTCTCGCTCTCCCAGGTGGCATCCTCATTTGGTAGATTCCTTCATCTCACCAGGTACTCTCTGACTGTCCTGCTCTGCAGCTGCCTTTCCCTAGTGTCAATAATGGCCTCCGGTTGTAGCACTAGATGCCCCTCATCATTTGTGGGCGGAAGCTCCTCAGTTGTAGTCACCTGTTGTCCTAGTGCCTTCTTCAGGCATGACACATGAAAAATGTTATGAATCCTATTACCAGTGGGCAGCTCCAACTCATATGCAACCTCCCCAATCCTGCGTGTCACCCTGTAAGGTCCATAAAAGCGAGGCTTGAGCTTCTCGTCCCCCTTCTGCTTCAACATGGATTGTCGATATGGCTGCAATCGTAGGTAGACCAAGTCCCCTACCTCAAACTGTCTCTCAACTCGTCCTCTATTGGCATACAGCTTCTGCTGATTCTATGTTGTAGCTATGTTATCCTTAAGAGGCCAATGTATATCCTGACTCTCTTGGATCCAATCCTTGGCCCTAAGGGCCTTGCTAGCACCAAAAATCACATCAGCAAACGATAAAGCATGATATCCATATAAAGCATAAAGTGGTGACATACCAGTAGACATATGGTGAGTGGTGTTGTAACAGTGCTCCCCCAAGTGCAACCATCGTAACCATTCCTTTTGCTTCCCTTTGACGTAGTTACGCAAGTAGCCCTCCAGCCACTTGTTCACTATCTCTGTCTGTCCATCCGTCTGTGGGTGGTAACTAGTACTCGGGGTCAACTCAGTGCCCACCAAATGGAAAAGTTACTGCCAAAACCCGCCCATGAAGCGGCTATCCCTGTCACTAACAATGGTCTTTGGGAGATGATGCAATCTGAAAACATCCCTGAAAAATAACTCTGCCACCTGTGCTGCAGTGTAACATGCTGATATAGCGAAGAAATGTGCATACTTTATCAGCCGATCAATGACTACAAATATGCAATCCTTGCCCTGTACAGTGGGCAACCCTGTGATGAAATCCATCGAAATAATCTCCCATTTCCCCTCAGGTATGGGAAGAGGCTGCAGTAACCTCGCCGGATGATTCTTCTCCCCCTTGTTGCGCTGGAAAACTTCGCACTCCTTGACATGTCGGAGTACGTCCTCCTTGAGGCCCTTCCATGAGAACCTCTCTCTGATGGCCCTATAGGTCTTGGTGAACCCCTGGTGGCCTGATAATGGCGAGTCATGTGAGGCGTGCAATATATTCTCCTTGAGCTTGGATCTCTCAGTCAAGAAGATCCTGTCCCTGAAGTAGATCAACTCATCCATCACCCTGTACCTGTCATCTATAACCTGTCCGTCCAACACCTCAGAGGCAAAACAGTCCTTGGAGTACTCTTCCAGAAGTTGAGCCCTCCAGTCCATATCCAAACTCATCAAGGACAACGCTATCGGTCTGCATGAAAGTGCATCGGCCACCACGTTGTTCTTCCCCTTGACATACTCAATGTCAAAATCATATGCTTGGATCTTGCTGACCCACTTCTGCTGCCTCTCCTGCAACTGCTCCTACTCTAGAAAGAATCTAAGGTTGTTGTGGTCTGTCCTCCCCGACAAAACGTTGCTTGTCCTCAAGAAACGTTGCTTGTCCCTGGTAGGGCACCACCACAAGCTAGTATTACCAATTGGGTTAATAGGGCACCACCAGCTCTATATTATTCTATGGTATAATGGCATAGCTCGGACAAGCGACTACGTACACAAACATAGTCGTTATAATATATAGGAAGTACACAAACAAAGCCTTCTAATGTTTTTCCAGCAAGGAGGATATGGATGGCCATTAAGGTTTCATTTTTTAAATAAAAGTAAATTCCTTTAGTAAATAAAAGTAGATTCCTTTGGTAAATTTTGTATCCAATGGTCTCAACACAACATATGGAGTAATTTTACTATGTCATAAGGTGTCACTATTTGAAAACAACACCCATGTTTTCTTGCTATCGTTCATGTGCATTGTTCAATATTTTGTTAGACGATTAAATTCTTCTTACCTGTTGACTTGAACTTAGGTTAGTTATTAAAGTTCGTTATGAGCTTGGCGTTTCCCTATAGTTTATATGTTTGATGGAGCTGGATTGAAAGACAGTACCAGCAAAAAAAAAAAAAAATTACTTGCTGGCTCCTCCATTCATCATTTTCATGTTGCGATCAAGTGAATGTTCCATCTGAAGCTTCATTTCATTGTTCATCTTGGAAATGAAGCCCTCCACCCGTTTATTCAGCTAGTCTTGGCTCAAAGAAGGCTCTTTCCTCAACCCACACCTAATTCAGGTTTTCTAGGGAGGTTCTCGGTATGATCCTTGTCATTGCTCCATGTGTCAGATTTAAGGAAAGCTGCAGAAAAAGAAGAGTTGCGGGATGCAACGTCTCTGGCGTCCGCACGGTGGACTGTCTCCAAGGTATCAGAATTTTGAAGGTGCCACGTCAGGGGAGGACCTCAACCTTCCATGATGGCCTTCCAGGTCAATTTCAGTGTGTTTGCCTTCTTCTTGGACCGCAAAACCCCCAGCGATTTGGCGTCCATGGCTGACTTTAAACTTGCGGATTTCTTATAATGCGTGTTAATTCATGAGGGCGTCAAAGGCCTTTCCAATCTTCGTACATCAAAGGTTCGAATCCTTTCAGGTATCGTTGCGGAATTTACCTTCGACTCCGTGTCCACCTCTTCCAATTCCTTTATGTAAGATTTTTCTGTCAATTCTTCGTCATAAATTGGCTCCTCCTCCTCTTGATGTTGTTGCTTCTAATGGAGAGCCGAAGTAGGGTCATGCTCCTCATGTGACTTTCTCGATAAGTCGAATTTGTGTTGAAATCTTGAATTGGCGAGAATGGCAAGAATGATACTTTTCAATAACACAAACAAAATTGTCAGCGTCATCC